>OZ012714.1:13797499-14397499 GCA_963942605.1 Poecilus cupreus
CAATTACTCGTTGTAACGGGTCAGGGGCCGATCGCAACGAACAATGTAAGTTAATTTAGAATCGCATAAGTATCTGCAGCGGTGGCTGCACTGTATCGTGTACGCTGCAGTGGTGCAGTGGCGCGGTCGAGACGCGAGCGCGGGGATAAATGAACAGGTAATCGCGCCACAGAGCTAACTATACTTGATTAATTGTGGCCACAATCTCGGCCTGCCATGCCCGGGAATGTGCTCACGTATGTGAACAAGATTTTTAGCACATGCGCCATGTGATATGTAGATACTTTATTACTCACCGCAATAGTTCCATATTCACTATTTTACTGTTTCTCGTATTCATAAATAATTCCATCGGATTGTGGATCGTAATATCTTCAGTTCGAATCCCACATCTGACAGTTGCTATTTTAAATTCCACCTACACTATTATCTTTGGGAGCCATGATTAGACGGCTGGTAACCGCACTTCATGTGAAAAAATATATCACATACCGAGATTTGCGTTGTAGGTAAAAGACAAGGCGTGGTGACATATTTATTTATTTTTCGTGTTGTATTCGAATCGCGAACATTGTAAACAAACAAAAATCAATGACGATTTTATGTCCCTACAATAAAATTAACAGCATTGCATAATTTGTATGTTTTATATATTTTAAATCACTAATTCCTGCAAAACTAATTACATAGGCGTGTTTGTGTCCTCACGCGTCGTTAAAGTCTCCAGTATAAAATGCCTAGAATCATTTAAAAAGTAATGTTTTTCATACTTTTAACACTTGTAAGGGTAATTGAGTTAGCTTGATTAATAGTAAACACAATTCCGCTGCTAGTACATGTGTTAGCGCGCATGCGCAAGTACCAACAGTTTACCAAAGAAACACAAGAACTGAACAAATGTTGTACTTGCCTACTTGATGACACCTACTTAGTAGATTGATACCTTTCTTTCGAAAATACATTGAATAATGAGAAAAGTACACGTTTTATTTGGAGACTTCAATGCTAGGTGAAGACTCAAAATTAGGAATAAACTAAATTTTAGGTTTAAATTTATTATTTTTTCAAACTCGGATACCGTATCTATTGGGAAGATATATAAAAATAGTTGATTGACACGTTACATTCGAAAATACATGGAATAATTAGAAGAGTACAATTATTACTTGGAGACTTCAATGCGAAGTGAAGACATAAAATGAGGAATGAGCCAAATTTTATTTTTTAATTTATTAATTTTTCTTCAAACCAGAATGCATTGTCTATTTAGAGAATAAATATAAGTAGTCTATTAACTAAAAGTAGAAAAACAAACGATGTTAAAACATGAAAATGAACTTTGTAGCTGGATTTCTGAAAACTGAACGTGTACTTATGAAGTTTAGAAACATTTATAAGGTAAAGTATAGAGAAAACTATGTACTTTACCTTTAAAAAAAATTGTATTAAATATGAATAAGCTCAGTGCTGAAATACGAAATATTACAACACAGTCATCACCTATACAAAATACGAGCTCAAATTCAAATATTTTCGTACCACCTGACAAATTTACTATAATCAAATTAAATTCTTTTCACACTGCTATTGTCGCTATACAAGTCTAAATTTTTACGTCGTCTTTGTATTGCTCAAACTTAGGTAAATGATAATTTTTCTAAAGATTTACCGCCTAATGTAATCAGAATACTTTTTCGTATTTCCTAACGCCCGTCTATGTACCATACTGGAAATACTTCTCAACGCTATTATTTATAATATTGAATATATAATAATTAATAACAATATTAAATTTTTTGGTGAATAAATAGTTTCTTACGTGGGCTAATAAATTAGATCTGTTTTAATGTAAATAATCTGTATTTGACGCAAGTAATTATTTCTGAACTGCGAATAAAATTTTGTTGTAAATTGAAATTTCTTATTAATAATATATTTGGATTCAGTACCCTCTGACAATAGCTTATGTAATAATACAGACGGGTATAGGGACAATAGGAGTGTAAAAATAATTAATATATAGAACATAAGATGTACGAAGGCCATAGCCTGATCAGATCTTGACCACTGGCTTGATTTACAAGTTGTGTAATCTTCCTTATATCATATTTTGTTCCACTGATGATGATAATTTACTTGTCGAAGTACATACATAGATGTTTACTTTATAACTTTAAAGCTTAGGGGATAAATTTAATTTTTAGATTGTTCTTAGCTTTAGAATTTTACAATTTATTTTAACGTGCGAACTACTCAGTGAGGAGGCAATCATACACAAAAGGCTCACTCATTTACCAAAAAGGATTTAATGAGAAATAACAGACGTATGCAACAGCTTTCCAAGAGGTAGCACCACTCAGAGTACCAGAACAAGTTCTACACACTCTCCCATCAAATTGCATCAGCAGGGCACCGTGATCATGGCTTGAATGGCAAGCTGAAACCCATACTCCACCCGCAATCGTGGAATTTTAGCGAACATTGGGCACCAGTACATTAAAGATGGTAGGCAGGGCACCGGTGGCACAAGGACTAGCAGCATACACAGATAAATAATACACAACACATATCCACCACATGAACACTAGGAAAAGATCCATGGTACACAAAGCAAGACAACAATTGACTCAACTCACCGACTCAGTTCTCTAAAACTCTACACAATCACTACGTAAATCAATTACTATAATGTGAACTTTCTGAAAGCTGGCAATAAATTGAAATAAAATATATAAATAACAGTCATAATAAATGAAACTCTTATCCAACTACACCTACGCAACTAATGCGCTAAATAGGAATAAAAACATAATGTATTAAATAAAATAATTGCTCTAATACATTTGTCTCATTTTCCAAGAATTATTTAACTTTGGTGGCTGATAACTAGTCAGACACTTGCTAATCGTTCTTAATTAAATACAGTCAATGAGTGTATAGTTTTATCTCTGGCGCCAGTATTATAATAAATAACTAGCAGTATTTAATGTGGTTTGATATTTTATTTGCTTATTTGATAATATGTGATTTAAAAGAACAAAAGATACTTTTGGCCAAACAACATATTTTGTAGATAATATGATAAAGTTATTACTTAGTTCAAGTTAATATTTTTTTATAAAATCAGATTACTATTTTCTGAAACCAACGGAGATTAAAATGAGGTTTCCAACTTTACGATTTTTGTTAACGATGGCTTGGTAAAAATCTAATAATTATTTTTACAAATTGTATAGGTACCTCAGAAAAAAAATTGTATATTTAAGTGTGCCACCATTGCTATCTCGAGAACTATAAGAGCTACAAGTTTGGTTAAATTAGCAAACAATTTCTATTTTACAAGACTATTTTAATGAGCTTAAAAAATATTTTTTTAACCAGTGGTTCTCAAAATATGGGGTGCAACTTTCCTATTTTAAATGGAAACATATATTTTTTATTATGCTATTAAATAGAGATTTTTTTCTGAATGAATATCTTTGGAATAAAGCATTTACGGACATTTGCTCAAATGAACTTGTCACCTTATTTTTAGGTGTTTAATCTATGGATCAAGTTAGGCCGTTTAAATCTGGGACATTCTGTAAATCTGCATTATTTTACCATTAAGTGTAGTATTTTATTTTTTATTCATGTACTAACTTAGCAAATTGTATACCTATTTTGTAATTCCTATAGTTCTTTATACTACGCATAAAAATTGTACAAATTGTTACCTAAATTTGCTTTGAGTTATGCAATTGTCCCATGAAGCACATATCATGTTTTTAAAAGTCAAACAATACAAAAATTATCGGAAACAGCGCTATTGAACTAAGCAATAGAATTTTACAAAGACAGAGACGGATTTGGACAAAAACTCCAATAGCAGGTAGATTCTGTAATTCCAAGAATTTGTAAGTAAGAAGTAGGTATTTTATGGGATACAATGAAAGTCTATTTACTGTAAATTAACAAGAAGCAAATGAAAATAATCCTCGTAAGTAATAATAGTTCTCTGTGGTATTTCTATGGAATAAAGTCTATATTTTTTAAAATATTAGAGATGCTACTTACAACAAATAGAAAAAATATATACTTTTAAATATTGCCTCATCTTCAAACCTAAAAAATAATTATATCACTACTTGTTATGGCCGTAACAACACCTCGGTTCACCTTGATGTATCTTCATAACAAGTTTGTTTATTGTAATGAAAACTTTTAACCATCCTTAAATACCTTTTGACTAGTTCCGGTGTAACGTTTGTACGTATGTATTTATGGACGTACGTATGTATGTACGTACGTATGTATCTCGCATAACTCAAAAACAATTAGCCGTAGAACGTTGAAATTTTGTATTTAGGGCTGTTGTAACATCTTGTTGTGCCCCTCCTATTTTGACTGCAATCGATTGGGCCAAAAGGACATTTTACTCATAGGGTTATTTTCAATTTTTCGGATAAATCAAAAATGGTTAGCCGTAGAATATTGAAATTTTGTATATGGAATTACTATAACCTCTAGTTATGCACCTTTTTTTTAATTGCAATCAGAAGTGCGAAAAGGCATTTTGGTCGAAGGGTTTTTAAAATTTTTCCCATAACTCAAAAACGATTAACCGTAAGAAGTTTTCAATCGAAAACCGGTTAACTATCTAAAAAACCGGGTTTTAAAAACTGTTCTGTTAACCGGTTTTATGAAATAAATCGGGTAATTAATCCGGGAAAACAAGGTTACCGGTACATAGTACGTAGTAACTAGTAGAGGGCAGAAGACCCGTCTGCGGTATGAGTTCAAACTGCACAGTAAAGGTATTTATGGCCAAATAATGAACTAAATTAAACGGCTTAAATAATCTTTTTTTTATTTTTTTTTTTTTTTGTTAATGGTTACTGATTTTTTTAGAAATATAAATAGGTTTTGGTTTCGGCTAAGAAATTCACTTTTGACCCAATAAAACGGTTTACCAGTTTTTGAAACAGGTTAAAAAACCGGTTTCTTACTCTGATACATGCGCATGCTTTATATCCACAGCTGCATGAATTTGACTACCGAGATTGAAATTCAAAATCCAAGTATGCGCATGTTTGATCTTAATTTGTAATGTGTAAAACTGACATCTACGTGCAGTGAACTGCTAGAATCATATCTTAAATATATTTCTTCAATGTGTAATAGATATTTTTTCACAATAATCGTGCAAATAACTCGTATTAACATTTTTATAAACAAAAACAGCATATTTATTCTTAAGAATTTTATTGAAAGTTTAATCCCGAAAAATCGTTATTGTTGAAAAATTTGAAAATTATCCAAAATGTTTGTTTTGTTTTTCCAGGTAGAGTATTAAAAAATGTCATTGTTCTTATTTGAAACATATACTTATGTAATTAATATTGTTGGGAGGATTTTTGCTCAAAACAATTTTTTTTAGTTTATATTTAGAAATTTATGTAAAATGGTTTAAAAAACAGAAAGTAAAAAAATTTTCTTGATAAATTTAGTGAATTATGAAAGGATATTTAGTTATATTTCAAATGCCTTTTGGTTTACTTTACAAAAACTATTTTTTGTGTGGTAATTTAAAAAAATGTGGAGTGCTGCTAACTTAATTTGGAGTTTCCGCGTCTCCGCGCTGTTCGCCCGTGATTAAAAAATCAACCATGTTCAAGCGCATTTTACAGATAAATTATTGGTTCTATGAAAGAGATGTAGAGAATTTTCTGCTCTTTATTTTTAATATCTTGCATTTTTCTCGAATTCTTAATATTTCTTATGATATATAAAAAAAAACCAAAATGTTTGCACTTTAGTCGCGCCTTTTTCCTAAATCCGCGAACGAATTTCTGCAAACTATTTTTTATGTTAATGTATAGACCTTTTACTATATACGTGCAAAAAGTTTGTTATGATTTAATCTATCTTAAACAAAAATTCTAAGGTGAATGTGAACTGTCAAAATGATATAATTGTTTTTTTGTGCAACCGGACGCGAAATATCCATTTCGCTGCCGCAATACAGACCGAGAAATTTAATTTTGGGGCTGTTGTTATGGCAACGGACGCGAAAACCAAAATGATTGTTACCCTATTTTGCGGCCGTTAAGGTAACGGACGCGAAATTAGGTACAAAACAATCATTTGAGAATTGACATTATTTTTGCAAAACTAATTGTTTTGTTTATCAAATGTCAATCCCATAGTCACCATCTATTTACAAAAAGAAAAAAATCTGTTTAAAATTTATAATTAATATTTTTTACGGTTGCACAAAAAATAGTGTGTACACCTTGTGCGCGAAATCCTTTATCGCCCTCGAGATTGTCTTGCCTCGACGACAATTTTTCTCTCAGTACGCTAAATAGTGATTTCGCGGCCTAGATGTACAAAAAACTATTTTCTTTATGGCTTACTTTATTTTGGAGTTAATTTATCAAATAAAAATTGTAAACAATTACTCCATATCTTTTTGAATATAACAAGAATTATTTTAAATTATTATTTATGAATTTAAAAAGACCGGGGAACACAGAATCAGTGATTTAGGACCGTCTAGTTAAGCCAACTGCACTAAACACCTTAATATGTGAAATGTGATATATTATTCCATGGACATGGTGTTTATTGATCTGGAATTCCTGGAAAACGCTCCTTGAAATCCGAAAATATTCTTAAACTTACATACAATATCTGAAAAAAGTCGAATTTAAAAGAAATGTATTAGTGTAGTTTTATTTAGTGTAAAAATTCATGTGTTAAATTTTGCGGTTTATTTTTGTTTCACATCTGGCGTATACATATAGTACGATACTCTCTGAGCGTGTATAAACGAAGCTAAAGAAATTAATGTGAACGACAAATTGGAAACATGTTGGATTAATTAAAACAATGAACTAATTTTATGAAAATAATATTAATTATTTTCCATGGAAAATTCATCAGTAGTAGAAAGAGATTTTTCATTAAACAAAAATATTCTAAAATTATTTATGGTAGTATAATGAGTCTAGGTAGTTATAAATCACTCATGCGTTGGGTTTAGATTATGAATTTAAAAATGCCAAAATGAAATGGAAAGAATCATTAATGCAAAATAAAGAGACAACATGACTCAAATAAGGCAGCATTAAATATACAAATCAATAAAGAAAGAGCAAACCTTAATAATATAAGAGAAACTGAAGCCGAAACTGTTCAAGTTTTAGCGAAAAAGCTAAAAGATAACAATACTTTCATTGCACATATTGTACAGGGAATATTTTATATACCGCGTGTAGAATTTATTTTATATTGCTGTAATTTTTTACTTATTAACTTTGCAACAGAGCAGAGATATAAATATAAAAGTTGTGCAGAATTTTAAAATGCATACAATAATATCCATTCAGTTACCTAAATGTTAGTACTTAAACAATCAAATAAAAAATTAATATTAGAAATGTTGTATTATTTTCTGTAGAAATTTCGTAAAAGACTGTAATAATATAATAGCGGATTTGAGAGTTCATTTCTTTTCATTTCTTTCTGGTAAATAATAAAATAACCCTAAAACCCTTTTATGAAATGTCAAACTTATTTCGTTTTTGTTCAATATTCCATGGCCGTGTTACAATATCCCTAATAAATATTGATTTTAATTTGACTGATAAATTCTATCATTTAGGTCACCAAATGGGTCTTATTTCATGCATCTTTCAATTCTGAAAAACTTTTGTATTTACACTTTTATAGGCAATATTTTGCAGCAATATAAAAAAAAATAACTTTGAAGTCCCTACATTACACATTTCAATTCTTCACCCGGTAAATTTAAAGATTTTTTTTTTATTACGAAGATGGGACGCAAAGACTAACTACTCAGGTCATATGCTGCTTCTAGAGTGCTCTGCAGTGTGATTCGAACCCACGAACTTTGGTGTATTAGGTTAGTGACTTAGCCACTACACTACTGAGATCGGCTTAAAAAAGATTAATTTATTTCTGTTTGTATTCAGGTGGGATCTTAGACAAATATTGTAAAACAATTCTTATTTTTGTTACGTGTACAGACAGACTTTTTTTGTTTCAAGAATTGTTTGTATTTTTATAAATATATATGTAAATATATATAAAATATGTGAGGACTTCCGCAATTTGTGTCATCGAGTGCTGTGTGATTCAATGCGATATTTCTATAACAAACTCATAATCATCAAAATGTAAGTGCATTTGATTCTTTAGCACTTTAAGTACCTACTAAACGAAGTATTTTATTTCAGTATCGACAGTACGTGCTCAATGTATTGTAATGTAGAAGAAATATAAAACTGTATTTATTCTAGAAGAATTGTAATTTCCAGAGTCCAGTGTTAATATGAAAGTTTTCTAAACTTGCAGGTAGTGAATTCGCGACGAGTCCGGCCCTAGAAGGATGTTGGATGTCGGGATGCTTGTTGCCGGGAATTAGGTTCGGTGTCCCGCTGAGGCCGATAATCTACTCCTCGGACCTTTCGGGGTTTCGCTTCGTTTTGCTCGAACAATTCAGGTAAAATTTGACCGAAAAAAACCATAATAAATGGCCTCAAATTCCACCTGAAGAAAGACCCCACCCTAGAAAGCATTCCGTACGCCTATGATGTCACAACTCGTGATTGATGAACACAGAACGCACCCTTTGTTTATTTATGCCATTGTTACTATTCGGAAATGTTCTCTGAAATCGGAATATTTCGAATTATTCTTACGGCTATAATGAGAAATTTTGTAGGCAGGTAGACTGCTGCTATAAGCACCTGTATTTTAGAATATTTTTCCGTAAAAGAACTTAAATCCGGCGGTGGCGTTGGGAAAGTTTGATTCATTTTTTTTTCTAAATAAATATTGTTTAGTTTAGTTCTCTGTTTTCAAATCTGAAACTTTTACTGTAAAATTTATCACATTATTTTCCTTTTATCAAGTATAAATCATTGTAGAAAATAAGTGCAACCCATTAAAAATTACTACAATCAACAATCCTTTGTCTATGTAGACGCCAATAAAACAAAACACGATGTTGGTGCCGCGATAATCATAGAAAACAAAACGCACAAATTCAAACTCCCAGAACTGTTTAGCACAACCTCTTCTGAAGCACATGCAATAAAAATTATTTAGAAATAATATACAACATCAAGAAACTAAACACAAACCATGCCAAGTTTGCAGACTCAGTTTTAGAAAAATATACAAAAATTCATTCTCGCAATACAAAAAAATCAAAATACCAAGCCATGTAGAAATACTAGGAAACGAGGCAGCAAACAACGCTGCAGATGATTCCAATCTACGCCTCCGACTTAAAATCAAGTATGAAGACAAAAATATCAGAAAAATGGAAGGAAACTTGAACAACAATAATAATAAAATTAGACAAATCAAAGGCAATACAATCCTATGGAGACCGTATGGAACAAGGAAAGAGTAAGTAACATTAACTAGATTAAGAATCGAAAATACAAGTCTCACAGTTTCATATTAAAAAAAAAACCAAACCCGAAAATTGCATAACATGCAATAAAAAAATATGTTCAATAGGTACAGCATAATATAGGGCCGAGAGATAACAGTAAACATTTCCAACCAACCAAAAGACGACCCAAACACTGTCAAGAATTTACTACAATACCTGAAAGCCATAAACCTACAAAATCATAAATGAATTAAATTATAACAACCGCCTACTGCACCAACAGGCTAATGAACTTGTAGTTGAAGCCTCTATAAACATTTAAATAATATCAATTATCCTCACATCGATACAAATGAAATTAGAAACGTTTTCTGATATTTAGAAAACATCTATCAAAGCAAAGAGAAAATAATAAGTAATCAATGTTATCATATCATAACTGATAAATCTATTAAATATTTTGATTTCAATTATGTTCACTATTGGGCTTCCAAATTATCAAGAGATGGCGTTGATCACAATTCCCATAAAGTATATGTTAATTTCATTTTGTATGATATCTTATGAAGGCGAATTCGTGCTTTAGTATTGATAGTTTATTTTTATTGGCGGCAGAACGGTTGCCATATGCACAGCAAATTTTCCTGTTTTTATAGGTTTTTTCGGAAAAAATTCAATCTTAACCTATAATCTACAAATATAATGTACCTTACATTTTTACATTTATTTAAATAATACGGCTTAAGCAAATGTAATACTTACATTGGAATACTCTTAAAATAACTATAATTGTTATTAATTTAAAAAAATAACAATAATTTCAAAATACAATGAAATTTATGTACCTTATGGTTAGTTCAGCTTTCTACCACTAGTTAGAGTATTTTAATTTTGGATGCCCAATACATATTTTCAATTATTTCTTATATATTCCTTACAGGAATCTGGGAAGATTACTATTCCTACGTGATACACATACTATTTTTTTTTTCGATCAGTTTATATTCAATAATTAGTTATTTTATATTTTATTTATAAACGTTAGAGAACCAACAAAACATAAAAATATTGCGTTATTTTGATAAAAATATTTGCGGATAGCGTATTCATGGTTTGTTTATTTATATTTATTTTCACAAGCATCAAATTTTTTGAAAAGCTAAATCTTACGAGAATACTTTCCGAGTGTTCGGAATAGTATATTGTAAAGTACAACGAGCATGGAATGGTACTTATTTCATTTTCAAACATAATAACTATTATAACAAAACAATTGACGATCGCGTAAAAGTAATTTTTGTTATATTATTTTTAACTTAACTTTCATTCTTAAAACCTTTAATTTTATGCCAATGTTGGTAGGAATTAAATTCCATTTATAAAAATAATTGTCGACCATCCAAAATAATTTTTATCTACGACCGTTGTTAAGAGTGGCCCTTTTAACGGTTGCTTAGCAAAATATTCTACATTATTTAGTACTTACTAATACACTAGAAAGATCGTAGATAAAATTTTGTATGATATTCTTGTTAAAAGTGATTTATTTCGTTCGTGGGGTTGTTTCACACGGCTTCGCCTCGCTACACAAACTTTCTCCCTTACTCATAAAATGTCACTTTTAACACTTATATAATAAATAACTATTTTACCACAAAACACCATCAGTTTATTTATGTTCCGTATACTTCCAAATAGTACATATAAGAAAACAAAAATGTAAAGAAATATATTAAACATCTAAGCACCCAACAAATATAATTTCACCTGCTCCAAATCAAGTTTTTATCAGAAAAGACAAAATATTGTTAATTATACTTTAAAAAAACCTAGCGCTCCGATTTGAATTTTTTGGAATCCATGCACACTAGCAAATTAGCAATAGCGTTCTGACAAGTACGAATGTACACGAGTGCTGCCATCTATCAAACAGCACCGGAACTAACTGAAGGATGGCGGCGTACAATTAAAATGTAATTAAATTTCTTTTCACAATATTTTTTTCCTTTTTTGTTATTTACATAAAACGGACCGGCGCTAGAGAAGATCTCAGCGTGCAACCAAAAATAAAACTAGAAACATTTCGTTCCTCTACATTTTTTGGCGCACATTTTTTTGGTTACTCAGTGATAACTGTTATTTTTGTGTAGCTTTAGTTTGAAATTAATGTTTATTTCTGCTTATAATTAATTTTTAATGCTTGTAATTTATCTCTATAGTCTAAATATTTTCCCGTTTTCAGACTGCGTCAAACATTTAATTTTTGACGAAAAAAGTAGAAAATACTTGCCCAAAATTTTTATTTTGTTCCAAAAATTAACATTACTTTTATGCATCTGTACGTAGCATTGAACTCCCCTAAATATTTACTCCATTTCTGTCCTGCAATGTATGATATATTTTAGTGCACGAACTGCGTTTAAAAGCACCAACGTTCCAAAGGTGTTAATGGATACATACTTTATATTGTCACTGTCCTCGTACGAGGATTATTTAATTAATTCTTATTGTTTCATTACATCAGTTTATATTTTTCAAATATTATAACAATGACACAAATATTTTAACTCTTGTGTAATTAATTTTGGAATTACAAGTCCCGTGATCGTGCTTTAAAACACAAATAAATGAGGTGAGTTGGTGTGTAAACTCACTAGCATTTTAAATCCGCTTTAAAAGCTGTGTTTAGACCTACTCAATTGGAATTAAACGCTAGCGTGCACACCTATAAAATAATTGCGTTTATTTATAAGTACTGATTGAAAAGTTTGTAAGCTTCAAACTTCTTACTTACAGATAGTGCGAAAGTGCGATAGAGATATCTTGCTTTTGTTGCTTTCTTTCAGAAACGTCAAACAGCATAGCACCTAACCCTACTAATAATGAAATAGGAAATTGCATAACAAATATTTTTTAAACATTTTTCGCACATAAATTATACCAGGTGTAGAATTGAAATGTGGCGTATAGGGATTTCAATGCAATTTTTTTGTCTTAAAATTTTTATTTATTCACTTTACAGCAAAAGTGTAAATACAAAAGTTGTTCAGAATTTAAAAATGCATGCAATAAGGTCCATTTGGTTACCTAAATATTAGTATTTTACGATATATAAATCAAATTAAAATTAATATTTATTTAAAAATGGCCATGGAAAATTATTTGACATTTCACGAAACAAATTTATATTTTACAGTCTTGTATTATTTTTTTTTTATTAAATAATAAATAATAAAATAAATGACTCCGTCTAGAAACTATTACAGTTCATTAATATTTTCTTTTGTTTCCTCTTCGTTTTATGTATTAATTTAATAACGATCATTCACAAAAAATTTACAGCGGTAATAACATTAGCAGTCGATCCACTTAATTTCAGATAAATTTAAAACTCTTTTGTAAAATATCATAATTTTTTAGTTTTTGTTAATTTTTCCTTGGCCGTGTTACAATTTTCCTAATAAATATTATCTAATTTTAATTTGGTAGATACATCGTGAAATACCATCTAATATTTAGGTATTATCAAATGTGTCTTATTGTGTGTTAATATTTATCCACTTCAAATTGTATATACATAACCAAGAAAATATACTTTTACATTTAATATGAAAATCCTTTATAATACCAAAATCTCCATTTAAATTAGTTTAATCGATAAGTAAAGTTTGATCATAGATTTTTGCTTTATAATAATATACTTACACTTTTGCTGTAAAGTGAATAAGTAAAAATTTACAATAAAGAAAAAAAAATTGCATGAAATCACTAAACGCCACATTTCAATTCTAGACCCAGTATATAATACTATTCCTCATTCATTAAGGGCTCTGTCTATGATTTCTTTCCGAAAACATATTAAAAACATGTTTTGCTCGTTTTAAATCAAAATTGTATTCGTCACGATATTTTTCTCTGGGATTCGTAAGATCGGCAAATCAATTTATTTTTACATATATGATCATTCTTAAATTTATACTTTTCTCAGTTGTGTACCTTTTGGTTTTCTTTCAACTTTCATAAAACTGTTTATATATATATATATATATATATATATATATATATATATATATATATATATTAGACTTGCAACGAATAGTGTATTCGGCCATAGGCCGAATACCGAATATTCGGCGGATTCCTTGGCCGAATAGCCGAATATTCGGCGAATAGTATTCGGCTGGTTTTTTCTGTTTATTACTCAGTATTTTTAGTTATTATTGACAAATATCTTGTGTTAAATTAACAATTTTAACAAATATGACAATTTGTTAAATTAAAATTTTGTCATTTCTGAATTATTAACAACAAACATTTTTGTTTTTATTTATTTGCTACATTTTTAAAATTTAATAAATAGTCTCGTCAATAATAAAAAGTAAATTTAGCTAATTTATCAAATTGATATTGTTGTTCGTAAAAACTTAATTTGTTATAATAACTATGATTTATTGTTCAGCTTCTATATAATTACTAAAATATTTTGTCAAAAGTACATAAAAATAAATGTTAATAATTACTATATTCACAAATATATTTGGTTAAGAAATACACAAAAATAATTTGTTACCTGCTAACAAATTTGAAACTTGTTAAATTAACATAAATTATCGGGGGACCGTCTGGGACTAAATATTTTCATAAAATTCTTTCAATTTTGACTATAAATTTTTTACTGTATACCTATGTATCTTTATTTATTACCTATGTCCTCTATGTATGGGGCCTATTTAAATTAAATAAATATTTTAACTAATAGAAATGCGGTAAATGAAATTTTCAGTTTTTATTCAGTACCGTCTGTTATCATTGGTTAAAATTTTTAACAGGCCGTTAAAAATTAACAGGTAAATTACAGAATAGACACCCTTATTTGTTTTACATTTATTATTTTATTTCAAGCAAAAATTACCGAATGAAATACCCTAAATTTCCACTTTTCTCTATATTTTAAACTATTCGGTATTCGGCCGAATAATGCTTAACTATTCGGTATTCGGCCGAATAGTAAAAATGTGGCCGAATAGGCCGAATACCGAATAGTTGCCGAATATTCGTTGCAAGCCTAATATATATATATATATATATATATATATATATATATATATATATATATATATATATATATATATATATATATATATATATATATATATATTATGCAATGTTTATATTTTGTAAGGTTAGGTGGAAGAACAACCTTGGCTGAACCTCGCCTTTGACTACATTTTGTCAATAAAGAAATTTATTATTATTATTATTATTTATTATATTATATGCTACAAGTTCTCTTATATGTATTACTCTATAATTAAATTATTGAAATCGTTTTTGATTACTGATTACAACAAAATTATAATAGATGTCACATACATTAAGTAATTCAAAGAATAATTTAGTTTCAAGTTGCTTCAATTGTTTTGAACGCAACTTAATACTTTATTATCCTATCGATATTTTTAATTAGTTTCAGGCTTACGGTTTCGTTATAAAATTTAAATAATGCAAAAAACGAATTTAACTATTTACCTTGTTATAATACAAATAACGATTTATCCAAATATATATTTCTATTTTAACAACAACGACATTGGCTGGTACCATGAGCTCTTTTTTTGGATGGTTTAAAAGTAGTGTTTTAGGTTCGGTTTTAACGCTGTAAAATATTCTTAAATTATTTTATATTTGAAGTATTTTTTATAAAATAATTTTAGAATTTTGCACAGCCCTAAAACCGAGAATACAACATTTCCCCTAAAACTCCCAAAAACAAAGCTCGTGGTATCAACCATTATCTCGTGCTGTTAAAAGCAATATTCAGTTCTATTATGAAAAGCATTAGTAAAGTTTCACGACCACTGAAGCGTACCTCATCTTATTTTGATTTTGCACTTACTTTTAAAGAAAAATATGCTATTGTGTATATGTAGCATGATATACCGATATTGTGATATTCATATTCAAATTCTATTTGAACATAAATATGTCCGTTGATAATTTAGAATAGATTATATATTTCTTGTATTTTTAATCTTCATTTTGCAATATATTTTTTCTCCCACGCAATTTCACCCAACTACACGATCTCAAAGCAAACAGTGAGCAGGAAGGATTGTGATTTTAATACGAATAAGTTTGTTAGCCAACTAAAAATAGACAAAATCTTGTCACTTCTACTGCAGAAGTAGGCAGACATAATTCAAATCTAGTCATAGACGTGGGTTAGAAATTTTTAAAATTATTGTGGGGGCATGACAGTGTACACCTCGTAAAATAACTCTGTTATTTATGTGACATTACATACATGTCATTTTTATTTTATATAATTTATTATTTCAAACTGCAGACAGCTTTTCTTTCTTTATGTTGTTATAGCTTTATTGTGTCTTGTTTTATTTCTGGTTATCAAAATATTTTCCTTTAAAGCACATGTAAAATGTAATTATGAGTAATAAAAAATAGATACTCAGTATTTTTCACAAAAAAGTTCCAAAAAATGGATGTTAGTAATAATATTTAGACAGAAAAGATAATTCTCGTATTTATAATTTGCTCGTATATGTTTACAATTAGGTGAAAAACTAAATTAATATTTAATAATAAAGTACCTAACGCAAAAAATCTGATGTGTTCAGCACATTACCTCCCCTCGTATGCTTTTTATTAAATTATAGAACAATAAGCATCTACTAACCATAAAACTGCTCAAAAGCAGAATACCATGATTTACATTTTGTATTGATCTAGAAATGATATAAATTAGAATTAATATTATGACAAAAATTTTGTATTTTTTTTTTATTAAAAAGTAATTCAAGGGGCTCCTATCACTCTTTGAAATGTACTTTTCAATTTTAACATATGTGAAATAATGCATTTTTACATTCTTGTACAAAGTATAGGCAGTATTGGAATCATGAAAATAATCGCTGACGAGATTTTAGCGGAAATACATATTTTGACGTCCTCTGAATCCGTTAAGACCAATTTCTCAATGATGTCTGTGTGTGAGGATGGATGGATGTCCGTGTGCGCAATATCTCGTACAAGACATGCTATGTAAACGAAACTTGGAATTTATAAGTTTCATGAAAAAATGAAGAGCTGAATTGATTTTGAATGAAATTGAAAAACCGGAAAAGGAAGTTCACAGGACACACAAAACAAAAAATTCTATTTTTTTCAAAAATATAATCAGCTGTGAGAAAACGTTTCATATCAAAGATATTAGCATAAATATTTGGAATGTAAAATGTTATTTGCACTTTTCTTGTACATGCTTCTAATTTTGAGAAAATCAAAATCATATATTTAAGAATATATTTCAATAATCTTGGTTACAATGGGAACAAAAACTATAGTATATTGTACAACGAGCATGGAATGGTACTCATTTCCTACGAGTATGAAAGTTTGTAGCATGAGCCGAAGGCGAATGCTGCAAATCATACGAGTATGAAATGGACATTCCATGCGAGTTGTACACTATACTTTTTCTACGACCACGATATTATTTCCTAATTAATTAAATTTTGATAATAAATTTGTCCCGCTTTTACTATTAGCATATTTAACAATTCGAAATATGTATCCTAGCAATGGCACCTGTACTTAAATGAGCTGACCTGTATCGATATACGCACAAAACAAATTCATTTCGCACGATGCTGGCAATGTATCTCATATCCCTAGCAACAACAAACATACAATGAGCAGATTTCTAAGTGGTCGTAGGAAAAAATATTTTTAATATATATATGTGTCAAACCGCAACGTGTCAAATAATTGTGAAGTGTCAAAAATATGTGTCGTTTTAAATATTACAATAGCAATATTCGTATTATTAGTTAGAAAGACTAAATATTAATTAATATTTTAAATTGAAATGATAGCTGAGAACACAAAATTAAACAGGTATAATATCTATGTGTCAAAATAATTGTCACAGTAGTTATACGCAAAGAACAAGTCACACAATTTCAGTTGGTTTTGTTTGTATAAGAAAGTAGTGTGGTGACTACACCAAATTTTTCTTATGTAGTTTTGTCTCTTTGTCTCAACAGATTTAAACAAACAAATATTGCAATTTCAATACTTTTTCAACGCATTTTAATTCTTAAATAGTCATATTAAGAGAAAAATGATTCAAACAAAAATTGTAAACAATAACATTTGAAATATTATTCTAATTACAAAAAAGCCATACAACCAACTATATCACTTAATATGGCTTCAAGTATACACCCACTTCCGGTTATTGGATTATCACCTAAAACTAATCAGTTTTTTTTTTATTAAAACTACTCTTTAACATCTAAAAGGTTAAGCGTTGATACAATTTGGTTGTTATATAATAATAGTATTCGTATAATGTATTAAATATGTTTGTACTGGTTTGTTTTTTATGTATTCTATTGTTTGTCTTGATTGTTCTTGATCTTCTTTCAGGGCCTCTTTGATGTAATTTAGGATGTTGTATATTCGTCTTTGTTGTTCATATTTTGCAGATTCTGTGATTATATGTTTTACTGTTAATTCTGTCTTGCATTCCATATTAGTGGTACTATTGTTTCAAATATATATCTGTGTGTCCTATTCTTGCATTGTATATGTTATTCGATATTTTCTTGTCGTATCCTCTATTTTCCAGGCTTTGGTGTTTTCTTTTATTTCTCTTCACTTGCTATGTCTATTTTCAGTTCACTTTTCTAGCCTATTTTCTTTCATTTTTCCTATAATTATTTGTATCAGGTCGTTTTTGGTTATGCTACTTATTTTGCCAAGTTAGTTGTTCTTTGGTTTGTTAATCTAACTTTTTGTTGCTCTAATCAGATTTTCTTTAAGGGGATACAAATGTATAATGCAAAATATAAAATTATCAATTCTGCAATTTTTGATAAACCGTAACTCCGGAGATCCATACATCCATCCATTAATTCACAGACATTATAGCGAAAATATAAAAATTGTATTTAAGAGACCCTAAAACGTGCTTGATGCATGACTTTTATACCTCCCTTATGGATCTAGTGGGACGTAAAAATTTATTTTGAACGATTGAATTTTTTTTTACAGTAGTTTATTGAATCCTACCTCAAATTAACGGCCCTCACAAAGGAGAGTGGAATTAATATATTATTGATTGTCAATTATTTTTTTAAATAGTTATAAGAGTTCTATCGCATTTGGTATCAAATTGAAATTTTCGAAAGGGGAAAAGTATATTTTTAGGTCATTTATATATTTTTTGATATGGCAGGTTGCTAACAGTAAGAGTAGAATACAATAGTACACTGAAAAATATTTTCTTGAAACAAACAGATTCCTCTTAAATGAAGAGAAAAATTGATTTGAATAGTGCCAATCCGATTTTGTTTGCATTGAAAATTTTTATGGGTTTAATAAATATTATTGGATGAAAATTAATTTAGTTTTGAAGAAACATATCGAATACTCAACTAAGACTCATTATGGGGACGAAGTAATGTGAATAGGAGCAGTTTTCATTCAAAATGATATCGTTTTAAATAAAAACATTTTGTTTAAAATTAAAACGACTCCATTTTCATTATTTTTAAAAATAAAATTTAAAATATACCTATTCATTTTCTTTCAATTCAGAAAAAGAAGATAAGTAAAATAAATATTTTATTTGAACTGAACCTAATCATTTTGTAAGAAATAAAATTTTCTTCAACGAATGCATACAAAAAGAAAACTGATAATATTCTTGAAACAAGAAGTTATTTTTATGAGTGTAGGTATAAAATATTCTCAGTGGCGTGGGTATACCTATTTCTATCTGAATAATCATAAATGCTATGCGAACTAACTGTATTATTTTATACATGTGTAAACTATAATTATAAACATTCAAATTTAGATTTACTTGAATAGAGTCGGTTTATAAATCGATTGTTTTGTTACTGTTATGGTAATCCTCCTGTTAAATATGGATAAATATGTATTATTTATGTTGCTGTTGCTAATCAAAATTAGTGTGACAGTGTGATGACCGCACCACTCACACCAGATTCTTTTCTTGTTTGTTGTCAGGGTGAAAAATATCATTCAATGTGCAGAAATTGTGCAAATAAATGCTCATGCACTGATGTTATGTTGGTTGTCAGCCTAATACATTCAACACAGCTTTTCTTTTATTCCCTTTCCTAGTTTATAAACCATACAAATTGTTTTTAATCTTCTTATAAATTGGCGTAGACAAGATTTGAACAATACATGGATACTTATAAGCATCTGTAACTTATTGTGTCAAAACATAATCTTAAAAAATGTTCGTTAAAAATTTCAATACATGTAATTTATACACTTCTAAAATTCAAATATCTTCATAAATAGTTGTGTAGACATTCAGAATTTTCTTTTTTACTATTTTTGCACATAACATATTAGATATTATTAACAAATTATTAAGAAAATGATGAACATTATATGGTCAAAACACAAGTTTCAATTTAAGGAACTGCTTTGCGAGAATGGTGACAATCTTTTAAAAATAATTAGCAAACATATTGCTTTGTTATCGAACGGTTGCGTTCTATCCTTTGAGAATCACTGATCTGTATTCTATGCAATGTTTCAAAACTGTCACGGCATTGTTAATATCTTATTGTTTAGATAAGACAGACGAGATTTTACTTTCTTATATGTAGGTAGTATAAGGAAGCATAGCAATTATGAACAAATTAAATGCAAGATTTATGCGGAAATACATGTTTCGGGGTACCGTTTCCGTTTTCATTCTTGTTTGAATGACATTTGAGTAAATGGATTGATGGATGTAAGGAGATTTAAATAAAATGTCGGTCATCAATTGTTTTTTTGCAATACTTAATTGAATATTATCGAGTTTGGTGTCAAATTAAAAGTCTCACACAGGAGCTTCACTAAAATAAAGAATTGGTTTTGAGAGATCTTCAATTACTTTATAAAAAATATTAGAATTCTTAAAATTTTATATTAATAGTTCATTTGCCAATATTGGGCATAAATTTGTAAAAGTTCCTTGAATTTTCTCAATATTAACTTATAACTAATATTTATTGTATTTATATGTATAAAAAAGTCTTGTTGTGACCACACCAGATTTATTAATTTTATTTTTATATAATTAGAGTCAGTAGACTTTCTATTACTTTTACGTATATACCTATTTATACTATATACTTAGTACATTTCTTTACACATATATTTAAATTATTGTTTGTAATATTTTAAGTTGTTTAGGTTACTTAATTATCCTATGTTTATTTGTCATACTTTCGTTACATTTAACCCAGGGCTGTCACACTACTTTCGCAGTTAAGTTACGCAAACATAATACTGGAGTCTGGGAAAAGAAGAAAACTATACTTTTCTATAACCGGATGTAATTTTTCTAGGGATTTTACCTATGGAATGTTTGTTTAGGTTAGTAAAAAGACATTTAACATTTAATAACCTTTTTGAATTACAGATTTTATTCACAAAACACAATATTTTGTCAAAACTTAACTTTTATATTTTGATAACTGAAAGAATTTGTGTAGTCGGCACTTGATGGAACATTATAACTAACAGTTTAAAAGAAAATATATCACTTGATTATTCCACAAAATTTATTAAACGTATGTATTTTTGTCTGATGATGTCCGAGAGGACGAAACGATCGTTACGTTTAATAAATTTTGTGGAATAATCAAGTGATATATTTTCTTTTAAACTTTTATATTTTGGACTATGAGAACAAACGCATGGATTTTACATATTGAATATTTGTTTAGGATTATAGAAACTGAATTTACAACGAGGTAGCATCGAAGTTATGTGAATGCATGTGTAAAATTAGATGAGAATCGTGGGATATCTTAGACCCCAGCGTGTCGTTCCAGGGTTATCTAAGCAATTCTGAATTACTAGAATAACGGGCGATTAGATTAAGGATATGAAATGATTTGTCCCGTATACTTATCTCGCTGTATGTGTGACTTTGAGGAAAAACTTGTTAAGTTACTATTTCATGATTTCGAGTAATTTGCGTTTAAAGTTTCGCAAGTCATCTTCATAAATACCTTAAAATGGTTCCGAATATTTATCTGTTATCATTTGTATTTGAAAGTATAAAAAACCTGCCGAACCCGATAAATTGATGTGTACATTTTAACATGCATCTAAATGGAACTTAACTGGTTTTTTCCTCAAAAAATGTTACTTAACTGGTTTCCCTCAAAAATGACACTTAACTGGTTATGTTTTATAATACAAATTACGCAAAATATATATCAGATAACATCGTTTTGAAGTCATACATAAATAAATTCCGCACTTAACTCAATTTTCCTTACATAGTGACTTAACTAGTTTTTCCTCAAAACAACAGATATAATACCGAAATAGCGCTATTTCAAAATTATGCTTTGAAAATATGGATGTTTAAAATGAATGAATGAATTAAAAATGACTACTGAGGAAAACGATTTGTCTACTGTAGCTGCTTTATCATGGTGCTATTTATTTATTAATGGTGTAAACGAATACGAATATATGTGATAATATATAGTATTTGTATTAATGTATTACTTGTAGTAAGAATCCAAGACAAAGCAAAGGTTTTCATTCCATTTACCTAGAATGATATCTGCTGATCAGCAATAATAAGAATGTCTCCTCAACTCACAAATCAACTATGCAAAACAATCATCCATAAATTTCATTAAAGTCGACACTCTCACGAATCTATCGAACATATCTGTGATGTGCGTTGTCTCTGAATACCAATACGTTACGTCCTTACGTCGTTACGTTCCTCAAACGTAAACGTGAGAAATGTAATGACAACCAGTCATATACGCGCGTTTATTGTTATAGTGACAATTATGTTCCATGCGAGGAATATTAATCGGTTTTTTCGGCGCTCAAGCGCTGGGCCGGATTCACAAATATTGCGGAGGATAAAATGGCGCCTTTTAATAAATATATCACTGATTCTTCATATTAACAAACTTCTTTTTACCTCCCGCCTACTTCTAGGTAAGGGAGGTATTGTTTTTGGTCAAAAAATTGGGTAGTGAGTTTTCAATGAATAAGCACGTTTTAATGATGTCTGTATGTACGTATGTGCGTGTGTAGTCTGTAGCAATTTTTTGTCTCGCATAACTCAAATACTATAATACCAAAAAATACAATTTTGTGAATTTTTGCTTCTTATATTTAAATGAAGAGCTGATTAGATTTTGGATAAAATTGGTCAACCGGAAGTAGCAGTTTACTTGAAGCCCTTAACAGTTTTTCGTGAAAAATAGGGTTAAATTTCCCTTTTTAACAATTTATGTTATTTTGAAAGTTGTAGAATATTTAATTTTCACATGTGTTTTCATTACACTAATTTTATTAATTGTCATTAGATTTAGAGATAATAAAATATAAAGAAATTAGATATCATAAATCTTTTTCAATTTTTTACGAAATGTGACACATGTCATTTTGATTGTAAAGCTGTTTTCTTAGTGAAAATATGTCCAAAAATTAAATAATTATACAAAATAAAATAAAAATTCTCAAATATAAATATAAAATAAACAAATAAGAAGGTATGTTTCTGCATCATCAAATACTATTTTGTATCGTTTAAGAATAGTATTGGGCGGAAGGTTATGTGCTGGCCACATCAGATTTTTTAGTAACGCACTGGATTGCAGAATATGAAATGCTCAGTGCACTTTTCATGGTTGTATCAATTATATTTGACAGCTGATAACCGCACTTTTCGTATAAAAATACATCTCTTAGCGATATATAATATAAGCAATGTGCCACATCCCATAATGGGTAAATTACATTATTTTTAGTCAGAGTGTGCAATTTTTTCTTTGTTATACGTAATTAAAGGATGGATGGATGAAACAGTGGATGTGCATCCATGTGTTTAATAGTTCAAGAACGAGAACATATTTAGTGATGATACTTCATAATGTCGCTTCTATAAGAAGCTCTCTAGATCCTTTTATTGGACTGGACCAATCTCCGCTTCTTTTCCTTTAAATCCTTGTAGTTAAGTTTCTCCACATCTTCTAATTCTTTGTTTTACTTGAGCAAGTTTTAATTCCTACTACTTTTAAATCTTCTTCTATTTCCTTTTGTCTTCTTCTTTCCCCTTGTTTCCGTTTTACTACTGATTTAACTGCGTCCTTTTGTTATGCTCTGCATGCATGTCCATTGTCCAAGCTATCTGACTCTTTGTTGCTTGATCTTTTATTACTATGTCCTCTCCTTGCAACTCTTGTTCTATTTTATATTTTTATTCCGTATTCGTTTTCTGATATCTTCATTGGTACTTATATTGTTCTTATTATTTTTCGTTCCATTGTTCTGTAATTATTTTCATTTTTCTTGTACATCATAATTACAAGTTTCACTAAAATGCATGTAACTAGGTTGCTTTTGGTTTTAATTATATAATGAATCCGGAAACTATTATTTCAATTTATATCAAATATAGAAACAGCTATAGAAAAAGTTACAAATAACATAACAATTTTTTTGTGATCTCATTCATATTTATTTATTTACAATCTGTACAAAGATATTCAGTTCATTTTTGTGATAAAAGATTAGAAGTAACTACCCATTTTCAGTACTTTATTTGCATTTACTTAAATACAAGAATTTCAATTGACTAATAAGATAATACTATGACAAACTTATTTATATCGGTCTAGTGGGTTGTGACGTTTTAAACGTTTAACACCGCACTGCATGAGTTTCTGTGACACTTTAGTCTTTGAATGTATCTTGCACTCAGTCTGGGGATTTCTTCTTTTACGGTAGGCATTTGAAGATCTTGTAAAATAATGGAGCATTGACAATCATATCAAGATTTTCTGAATGATATATTTCGATGATTACTATGTTGGAGGTATTTTCTAACGCCTATAATTTGATACCATAGGTCCAAACTAACTTGATAGCAATAATATTTGGAATTAATAATGTTATTTGAAATATTCTGGTATCTACTTCCCATTTTGAGAAAAACTGAATTATATTCAATAATATAACTAACAAATAACTGAAATATCTATTCTACATATATGTCACTTACGTCAGACATGGATCACGTATAATTATTATAAAATTAAACTAATATTTATATGTATAAGTCGTGTAGTACGCACACCAGTGGCGAGCTTCATGCCCCCTCCCCCACGCTCACTCCGGCCCTGTCCATGCGAAGCCCTGTGACCACGTGACCTGCGAGACTACACAAATCTAAATGCTAATGAGAACATTTATTTTGAATTTAATAAGGTGTTAGGGTTATAAAGATACGCGTAATGTAAAGTCTAATGTGCGGTGGTTTATGATCCGACTAGGTATGAAAAATGTTTTGTTTTATTTGTAAAGATGATAGCTTTAAAATGGTAATGGTGTAATTATTTTATTTATCGGTAATATTATGCTCGTTTATTTACTTAGTTTACTTTGCCAACATTAATAAATCTCTATAATGAGAAAGGTAAGATGTAATTTGTTCACTAATTACTGATTCATATACTCTAAAAATAATTTTTCTAATAATTAATACATAGTCAGTTTAAAGGACGCGGCAAAATTGTCTTAAATACCTTCTAACCACAGAAAGGTAACAACAAAATTCAATAATTTACAAAATAGTATTAATAGAAAGGTTATATAAACAATGCTGAATTATTAACATAATGTGCTACGTTATATGTACTCAACTATTCATATATTTGAACACACAAATGACGATTATACAAGATAATTTGATTACATTTGATTTGATTTTCAAAATTGTAAATAATATTATTCATTCTTTAGATTATTACAAACATTATGCATATAAAACTTTATTTTGCAGTAAATTTTCGTATAGATTGTATTGTATGTATTGTTTTGTGTGTCAAGTAAACTTCTGCTTTGTATTCTGCAATTATGACCAACAACAATAGAGTAAAAAGTTACATACTCCGAAAAAACTTTATGTCATTAAATCAGTATTAAATTTGACATATAGCTTATATTACATATCGGTAGGTGATATATTTTTATACATAAACTGTGTTTACCAGCTGTCAAATAATGTCGCCAAATGTTAGTGTTCACTTCAGTTCATTTCTTTATTTTGTCATGAAATTTATAATTATATTATTTTGTTACTCTCTCGTGTCTCGTTCTTAAGTTATTTAACATATGACATATATTCATCCAGCCACACAGACATCAGTCAAAAATAAAATGACAAAATCGTTTTCAAGGAATATCAAGATATATGTATATTTTCTTGTTTTTTATTCACATTGGTACCTACATTTCAACGTACTTACTCTACTCTCAAAAAGGGTTTATCATTAGACGAACAATAAGTGAGCAAAATTATTATTATATAATGAGTTTTCCGATAAATACAAAGCAAAACAAATTTTGCTGATCTGGGGAATTTCATAAAAAAAATAAGCAAAATAGACTTTTTAAAGAAAGGTTTCAATGTCCAGAAACACAACTATTGAAAATTCCTGACGTAAAAAACTTCATTGTCAAATAGTTAGTGCGAGGATCTAGATTTAGAAATATATATTCAAAATATAGACAAAGGCAAGTACATACAAAAATTAAACGTGGCAACGATGTTAGAATTCGATTGAATACAATGCTCTTGGCATTTATACTAGAACCAATTACGAGAACATAACCTAAATTATGCCATCTCTGTCTACATTAGGTAATAATGAGAGAGACAGAGTCGCAAATGGACTCCGAACTCGAGAGCGGCAGCAAACAAAATCCCTATTCACGTCCACTGCTGTCTGTGAATGTGATTGAAGTAAGAAAAGATCTGAGAATTTTTTTTCTCGTACGTTGGCACTCAAGAGCATTGTTATGAGTGAGAGCACAGATTTCCAGTCGCCTTGTATAAAATAATATACGGGTAGGCGGGAGGGAATGTGACTTATGAAAATAATGAACGCACGATTGTTGTCCTTGTTTGAATTGAGGCTCTGTTTCTCTCTAGCATACTCAAGCGCCTAGGATTCCTGAATCCATTTGAATAAATTAATGACAATTTAAGTTGGAACTGTCACTTTTAATTACTCACTATTTATGTTATAGATTTTCTTTTTTTACTTTAAGACGCCCGACTTGGCATCCAAAATGTTTGTTCTCGAATATTTCCACTTTTTCAAATGGTGGAAAAGAATATTAGAAATATGAGCTCCCACTGCTAAGAAAAATTTTAATGTCAACTAATTACAACTCCTTTAAATCAATTACAAAAATATGTCAAGTTTAACTACGGATAATTCGTTATTAGGGCAACATAGTTAACAATACATTATTATTTTATAAACTGTCATCAAAATTGTGAAAAGAATATCGAAACTAATGAGTAAGAAAATCTTTTCACATATTATTGTCTATTTTACGCGAGGTATGAGATCACACGTATTTATCCACTTTGTAGTTAACAATACCTAATTCAATTTATTTTATTATACCTTCTATTAGGAGGTATAGAAATCGATGAATTTCCATTTATATTAAGTGTTAGCTTTGATTATCGGAAATTTACCGCCTGGATCATTGAGAGTAGAAATAAAAACGATACATTCTTGAAGATAAATTTGCATAGGAAATCAAAGTTAACCGACATAAATTTAGCTAGAAAACCGTATTTTCTGGTTATAGGGTTACACATTGTTTTGATTGACAGATCTAACTATGAAAAGCAATTTAAATTGTGATTAAGAGAATTACATTAAACATAAATTAGTCAACGTTAGAAAAATTAGAAAACGTTGAAAATTTTAAATGGAATATTTATTCTCGGTCAAATTATGTAACCGTATGCAGTTAAAGATACAACTTCCCAAAATACTTTGCGTTCTAAATCTTTTCCAAATGATTTTCAAAAATGATACATGATGGTGGTGATTTCTGAAAATCATTACTGCTATAAAAATGTCCATAGAATTAAAATTTGATTGGTAGATGCGTCAAAATGCTCAATTGTGACTGGTTAAAAAATGTAAAATTAGATTTTTACGGAAATATTTATTTTTGAGGTCCTCTAAATCTCAATAACGTCTGTGTGAATGGATGACTGTGTGTCTGTATATTGAATAACGTACAAACAAAAAAAAAAGAGAAATGGGTTTTATAAATATAGGATTAATATTGATGTGCAAAATTTAAAGAAACAAATTATAAAATAAATAAATTAACTATAATTATATAAAAACTAAAAATAATCTTTCAGTTTTATGATATTTATTATTTTATATTAAATTTATTGAATTTCTTCGTATTGATATTGATAAGCATAAATGGATATAGGTCGTTGCACTTTGAAACTGACAAATGTTATATATCCGAAGATGTAACCATTCATTACAGTTTTACAGAGTTAAACATTATTTATATAATAACAGAAAAATATGAAAACTTATCTACGAACAAAACAACATGATATTTATGTCTTATCTCTTTCTTTTCAAATAAGTTCATTTTTCTCATGCTGAAGAGTGTTAATATTCTTTCTTCTATTTTTTACTTTCTTATATGTAAAACAAGAAGGCATGGTGATCACAAAATATCGATTGCGAGATTGTAACAAAAATACGTGTTTTGAAGTCTCCAGATTCTGTTTTGACCATTTTCCCAATGACGTCTGTAGGGATGTTAGTTCAAGTATTCTTTAATTCATGAACGAGTAAAGATATGCGAAAATAGTACCTTAGAATTTACCGGAACTCGGTAAACTGAGGATATAAAATGCGTTTTCTGAAAATTCATAATAATTAAGAAACTAAGCACGATTATTTACTAAACAATTAGAAGTATTTACCAAAACGTGTGGTAAATTTAAAAAAAAAACATCTTGCCTACCTAGTATTTTTTCCGTGTAGAGTAATAAAATATCATAATTAATTTTAAGTCTCATGTAAATGCTGAAACCTAGAAGTTTACTTGACACAAAAAACAAAAATATTTAATATATTTCGATTATGAAATCAGTAGTGATAGATAGTTTTAATTAAAAGATGTTATTAATATTGTTTGGAATATTGAATGTCATTCGTAATTTTCTTGTTTCTGCTTCTGAGGGGAAAGAATTTAACTGAAATGTTACAAATTACTTTTGGATGATCGTCAGTTGTTTTTATTATAGTTATTACTATTAGAATATTTTCAGGTTTGGTATAAAATTGAAGATTTCTAAGGATAGGATTTATATTATTAGCTCATTTACCCATTCTGGTCATCACGGTATTATGTAAGTGTCTGGTCACCTGAATTTAGCTGTTTGTGTAACTATTGTTATTTCAAAAATTATGGTTGCTATGAGAATAAATATGTTACTAAAACATCTATTCTATATTTATATGTATAAGAAAGTCGTGTGGTGGATGTAACACGATTAACGCTATCCATTATCCTACCGGCTGCGCCAATTGTAACAACGACTGCGCCAATTGTAACAACGACTACGCCAATTGCAAGTCGTGATAATCGCTTGGGCGAATCGCGCGGAAAAGGGAGGGATAGACGGAGTACCGACCTGATATCTGCTGATTCCTGACTGCTTCCGGTGATATGATTCAAATAACACTTCACTAATTTGGACCAAACTTATATAAAATATATATAAATATATTAAACATAAATAATATAAAAGTTACGATATGTTAATGTTCTCAGTGGCCAGTCTCACTGAACTCTCATTATTGTTTTGAACATATATATCATTCGGAGGAAGTATACACGGGGTAAGGAATAAACAATATTAAATGCGCTGTTCGATATCAGTAACTTTGTCATCATCACAATACTTGCATTGTTACATGGACACCATATTTCTAATATGTTATTTCTCATAAACTAGTAATTCAATGTTTAAAAAAAATGCGATTATATTATTTTCTTGTATAGAATCATATACAAAAGAAAATAATAATAATTAAAATTTGGACCTAGACCTAATTGCAAAACAGGGAGTTGAGTATTATGTGCATAAATAACAATAAATTATTACGAAACTTGTTAAAAATATAATGATTTGATTTAATTTATATTTCAAAATGTCATCAAATAAATGAATAATTAACTAAGTATTAATCAATCATTTTACACTACATCCAGAACAACTTCTGAATTTAAACAAATATTTGCGTTATTGTTATCCTCTCCCATTAGATGACAAGATTAATTCAGCCTACAAGAATACAAAATTACAACGAAAAATTGTAAAAATGCTCTTAAGTAATTGTCTTTATTTACAAGTTATTTTATAGGAAATGATTTACGCTTAAATCAGTCAAATTTAATATGTAACTAAATACTTGGAACACAATTATGTAAACAAAGTTCGAATAAAAACCTCGAAAACCTGTTCCTAATGCTACATTTTTTCCGGTAATTTATAAAATTTAGACGAATACCTCAGAAGATAATTTTGAAAAATTTACATATGGTTAGAACATTAACAATACAGAATGCCGCTTAGATAACTATTATAACCATAAGACACACATGGAAAGTGTCATATTTTTATCATAGTGTTCATTATTCACGATAATTTTGAAGTTGTTTTGTTCAGGAAAACGCCGCTATGTTTCTGAAATAACCGTTAAATTAAATACCCAATATCTCATTTGATAAACGCTGTGAACAATTAATTTATAATAAAATTCTTATTGTTCAACGGACCATTACAACAGAGCCACACTACGTTTTTAAACACCACAAAAACCAAAACGGCCAGGGTATTAAAATTTAATTCAGCAGATTCGTGAGGCACAACAAAATACATTAAAAGGAAAATAATATTTACTTTAATACTGTAAATATTTTTTTTCTACAATCACTACTGAAAATTACATTTTCTCCAACCAAAGCTTGAAAATTATTTCACACGCAAGGGTGACCAACATACTAATATGTAATATAATACTGTATAATATTAGTATTCAAGTATATTTACATTTATATATCATAAAATAATTAATAATTATTTCAGAGTTTATATAAATCTTAGTTTTCAATATTAAGATTACAAAGAAAATACAATATCAATTTTTAAATAAATATGTTATTAGTTTTATATTGCAATCTATAAATTTATAGTTGGTAACACTGCGCACATCTGCGCTTGCGCTGTCTTTATGCTGTAATCATAAACGTCAAATAGCATGAGATGTCATAAGAGTAAGAATTATTATTATTAAATCTTGACAAGACAAAAGTGTTATCATAGAAAAAGTATAGTGTGCAACTCGTTCAGAATTACCTATTACTTTCGGTACTTGTTGCATAATATACTAAACAAATATAGTATGTGTATACTGCAGTAAAAGAGTAATAGTTCACTTTGCGATGCAATTCAAATATGGCAAAAATAAATAAAGAAAGTAATATTGACAAAATTTCTCTCCTTCGTTTTATACAAAATGTGCGAAAATTTGATAACATCTCCGAGAATAGAATCATTGCGAATATGAATAACATTGTTCAACTTATGAAAATATTGTACCTATGTTTAATTCACTATATTCTTACTAGTGAAACTCTCGTATTTACCTATAATACTAATGCCGAATTCACGCAACCATTTTCATTTAATTTAATTTTAAATTTTAATTTGATTCTAATTTATCTTTTTTAAATGCATCATGTATGGAACACTACAATATTAAATTAAATAAAAATGAATGCATGCAGCAAAGCACGTTTTAAGTCTGCTAATCTTAAATATTGGTATGACAAATACACAAATAGTTACGCGATTTATTATTTCCAAGCATGAAGTTTTTTTAAGTGATTATGTGCTCTATCATATCAGTTAAAAATGAAGAAACGAAGACCCAGTTAAGTCGTTTGTCCAACAAAGAGATTCTACGGGGAAAAAGAATTCTTCAATAACCTCTTGAAAATGAAATCTATTTTACTACATCCTGATCAAAAGAGCTTCTTTATTTTAGAATAAAATTTCATTTTTATTGTACAGAAAAGTATATTTTATCATTTCTGATCAGTTCTACTAATGTCAAATCATTAAAATCATTCATATTTTAGCAAAGAATTTCAATTCTCAATGATTTAAAATACTACCTTTTCAATCACAAACGTCAATATTTATCATTTTCATTAAAAAGATAAAAGTTACTTATCTTATAAATTAAATTAAATGAATTGCCGATCTCGGTGGCGTAGTGGCTATGTCACTAGCCTAGCACGCCAGAGGTCGTGGGTTCGAATCCCACTGAAGAGCATGGTCGTTTGTGATGTTTACATAAATTCACAATCATCCAATCATGAGGCGGCATATGACCATAGTAGTTAGTCCGCCTCTCATCTTCGTAATAAAAAAAAAAAAAAAAAATTAAATGAAAATGAGAACATAAATTAAATGCTTGCAGGATGCTTACATTTGATAATACGTATTTATTTAATTAATAAATTTAAATTAAATGTAAATGAAAATGGCTGCATGAATTCGGCATAATTAGAAAACATATAATTACTTGTCACAGGAAAAAGATTTATTTATTGTTCCAGTTTTCCATAAATGTATATTTAAACATTCATTTTCTTAACTTGTTCCAACTCTTTATAATAAAATGCCTATTATCTTAAAGTCTTTCTATCTAAACTCTGTGTTAAAGATTTATACAAATTGAAAAACTCATATTTCATATTTTTTCTGTGCCTTTTATATCGAAAATCAGAAATCCACTAGAAGAAACCAATGTCGTCTCGTAATTGTAATGAGACTTTAACTTGCAAAGCAATATTTTCTGGATAGACTTGAAGCTGTATTATACAACTTTAACAGGAGGTACGCATGAAATTTTAAAATCATTAAACGTTTGGTTTTTACATACATTAATGTTATTTGTTCCGTATCGTAAAACATAAAATATGTTTTGCTCATAACTTTTATAAGAAATTAATATTTAAAAGTTAATACCTAATTTAAACTACAGATGACCACTGTGCATAGATTACCGAGTTTACACGAATAGTATTTGACGGTAGATTTACGTTAAAATAAACTCTACTTTACTATTTAATTATAAATATATAATGGCAGCGATAATTTGCCATATATCGATATATTTAGTTCTATGTAATTTATTAAAAATAATTACATTTTCTGTGGGGAAGAAATTTTTGGTGTTATGCAATATTAAACTTTAACGCTAAATAGACAGAAAAAACATATTACATCATATCAGTCCCTAGAGACCTATAGCGCACTGCTGTATTGGTTATTCGCACTGATTTCTATATAACACTAGATTGGGCATAGGCCATATTCTGCCATCTAAGAACGTTCCTAATTGAAAGAGTGAAATAGAGGTTTTGTGAAACTTTTGTAAAGTAAAGTGCGCAATCTGAAGTTTTGCCGTCACTCTATCTACACTGCGCTCGCCACCATATCTCTTTAGGTCACACCACGAAGTATGGTGATACCCATAGACAAGATAGATAGATTTTTAAATATTGAAATATCACAAAACCTCAATTTTGACTACCAAGACGGCGTTCAATTGGGAACGTACCGTAGCGGCTTATGCCCAATCTAGTGTTATATAGAAATCAGTGGTTATCCGGGACACTATTAGCTCGTTGTTTGCAATATATGTTTGTGTAGTAATAAATTTTGAGACTTGTAAACCACGGGTTCCGGTACAAAAACAATTTGTTTATGACAATGAAGAAGATCAAAGTATTCTTACACAATAGTTTTAGTAAAGTTCTTGCAATTATTTTAGTCAAGTTGTTTTAATTAAATCAAAACAATGAAACTAAAAACGCCTGAGACATTCTCTAGTGACGCCCTTGCTGTTGCACTTAAATATTAATTATAAAAGTTTAAAGTTTGAAGTATAGTCGCCATAAAAAGCATTTTTAATATGGAGTAGGTACTTGCACGTCATAACGCCATAAACATAAATTATTCAAGTACTCATCTAAAATATAACTTGAGTAAACAAAATTTGAAATACCCAAACTACAAAGTCCTTTCAAACTAGGCAGGTGCAATCAATACAAAAGTATACGAAAACAAAAGAACACTCAAACATCTGCATATCTCTGAATCTAATCATTGCCAACTACTGTACCTTTTATAAGATGCCAGCATATCTCAAGTCCACTTCAACGTTCATCATAAGTAAATATAAAAAATAAAAGAAACCTGAAACGTTCAAGGACTCTTGTTGGAAATAAAAAACTCGAAATGCCTAGGGATAATAGTAAAGAGGAAGAGGTTTACCGATTATAATCACTACGTTTAATTTTTTCATAGAGAACATGACTACATTTTTAAATGGCTTTTAATTGTTACATACACGCTTTACTGAAATTACAATATTAGTATTATGCGACTGGTATGCGCATTGAAAGCTTTAAACTTTAAACATTGTTTCATTTCGGAAAAAATTATATTTCGTAAAACTGCTGCTTATATTACGACTAAAATAACTATTGGTTCTGTATTACTTTAGATTATTCAATAATTTTTTTAAAGAATGATCCTTGCCAAATACACCTTACCATTTAGCATATTATACATATAAACCAGTACTTATATAGATGAACTAAAAAAATTGAGGTGAAACGTACATTCTGAAGTTTATTGGCAAGAGACAAAACATGCATAATGAAGGTGCCTTTTTTAGCTATTTGAAAATTTACATTTTTTAAAGAAAAATTAAAATATGTGATTACCACACATTATTTCAATATAAATTTAATTGAAGGTATATTTGTCAGTAGCGTGTTAAGTTAAAAAATGGGTAAATGACATTTGACATTTGACACAAAACTCAATAAAGAAAGGTTCTTTTTTACCATCATACATAGGGTCGTATGTGTCATTACTAGAGAGCGGATTATTGGGCTTCCAAATTATCAAGAGATGGTGTTGATCACAATTTTCATAAGGTACATGTAAATTTTATTTTGTTTGATATCTTATGATGGCGAATTCGTATTGATAGTTTTTTTTATTGGCAGCAGAACTGTTGTCATATGCACAGCAAATTTTCCTGTTTTATAGCTTTTTTAGGAGAAAATTAAATCTTAACCTATAATCTACAAATAAGAGTACCTTACATTTTTACGTCTTAGTTAAATAATACGGCTTAAGCAAATGTAATACTTACATTGGAATACTCTTAAAATAACTATAGTTGTTATTAATTTAAAAAAATAACAATTAATTTCAAAATACAATGAAATTTATGTACCTTATGGTAAGTTCAGCTTTCTACCACTAGTTAGCGTATTTTAATTTTGAATGCCCAATATGCACGAAAAAACTGAATTATATGCGCATATATAAATGCACTGATTTTTTGGAAAATATACGCTATATGCACAAATATGACAATATATGCAACAAAATATGCAAAAAATCTTATATTATTAGATAAAAAGTATAAATGAATGCATTATGAATTTTATTGCACAATACAGTCTTAATCCTGATTCACAATGAAAAAATATACTACTATTATACAGTCTAGAAACTTGATATTTTAAGATTATGACATATTTACATAATTACAATTACAAATTATTCAAAATTTTCTAAAAAAAAAGTGAAACATAAGTAAAAGATATATCCAGCTGAGAATACTCGGTCTTATATTCATTGTACCCACTTTTACCAGCATTCGTTTATACATTGAATACCTACCGTTACCGTTACAGATATTTCCCTAGAAATATTAGAATTTATTGGTTTGTGTATTTGCTTATTGTATTGTCTATTGCTTTTTTCGTTGCATTTTTCTATTTATTGCGGCCTCCTCCAATATTTGGGAATTTTCAATGTGCATTACCAGAAATTTCAGATTGCTTATCAGTAGACAAGGTCTTAAAAATATTTAAAAATGCAATTATATGCAACTTTTGTAAAAATATGCATTTTACTTGTACTGCCTAGGCTGTAATAGTAATTAACGTATAAAGGTATTATAAGAACAATAATGCCTGAGGTCAACAGTGTGCTGCCGTGGGCCTCCGGCCCGAGATGTATCTGTTTAAGGCCCGTCGTGCGTTCAACGTTTAATGTCCGACGGATAGATTAATTTATTATAGATTTTTATCCTATCATTGTGATTTTTGTTAGAAAAACTTATCTATTTACAACATTCATTGCCTCGGCTTCGCCTTTTTAGTGAAATGGCAGCCTCTGCTTTAAATCTGGTAATTTGGTGACTTAACTAATCTTCAACAACAAAAAATGCAATATCAAATTACCTAAATCAAAAGTGTGTTAATGTTAGAAGTTACTAATAATCTCGCATGAAATACTTGAATGTATTGTAGCAGTTTGGATATATGCAACTATGTATGCCAGAATACTATGCCTATACTCGTATCTAACCAAGCCATAAAGTAGTGCCAAACATGTCGTAAGTTGAAATAAAAACCATTTAAGTCATTCTTTTCGCAAAATAAGATAATTTCAGCCAGCGATTGCAAACATAATTTTAAACAAAAATTTACACTCGCAATAATCGTATCCCGTGAAATATAAAATCATTAAATCGTTTTTTCGTTTTCTCTTCGCCCGCGAGTTATTTATTAACGCGCGGGCAATTATGAATACTCAAACTTTGTAGGATTACAAATTCAAAACGAGCAGGTTACAATCACAAGACAAGGTTTCCGTCCGAATAAAAATATTGCTTTTGGACACTCGTTTGTTTGTGTATCGGTGACTTGATTGAGAAGGAGAAAAAACATTGGCGTTCGTTATATGTACCAATATGTATTTGCAAATCAGAAAATGTTATTCACTTAGAAGCTTAGAATATTCTTCATCTTAGAAGGTTGACGGTTGAGTACAAATTTTTAGGTACATGTTAAGGGCCATGAATATTGGTAAATGGAGATCAAGGTATAGTTCCTATATTTTAATTAAACTCAAGATTATATTAAGCACATCTAGAATTTCTGCACCGATAGTCGTGCAAATGAAAATCATATTAGGAATTCCCTGTATTCAGAGAACGCATTTAAATTTAAACATTCATAATTTATATCTTTTATTATTTAATTTTAAGAAGTCAAGGTCAGAATATGGTGGACGAAATTATACGGAGAGATCTAGAAATACAAACTCAGTTAAGAAGAGAAAAGATACATAAATCAATTTATAATCCCGGATATAAATTCCTATTGACTACAAACAGACCACTACATATGAAGAAAGACAATAAATATTTGAAAATAATAGAAAGATTTAGGATAGGCAATGAAGAAAATAGAAATAAGAGATGATGACAGAATACAGAATATGTGGGAGAGACTGAGAAAATCACTTAAGAAGAGACTGTACAGGGGACCTAAGAAATGAAAAATCAACACAACAGATACTACATGAAGAAAACAGGTAACAAATAAATTATTTACTACATATTTAGTTATCTGGATTATATATAATATACATCTACTTGATTATATACATATAACCGCAAGTGAAATAAAAAATACATGTTTTATGTTATTCTTATTATTTACATAGCTATTTCTGTTAAAATAATGTATATGTAATTATGTTTAACCAAGTTAATAGGGACTAACACAAAAATATTGAAATGTGAACAGGTGAATGAATTTGTATATCTGGGTAATATCACAGAAAATAAGCAAGCTTGCTTATTTTCTGTGGTAATATGTATTGAGGAATGAACCGTATTTTGAGGTACATTTGCTCGAAACGTAAATTTATCTAGATGCTCGATTGATTGTGTATAGTGCTATGTATATTATTGTTTACATTGATGTATGATTTTGAATCTTGGATGTGGATGAAGAAGAATGAACGACGTATAACTGTTGTAGAAATGAGATATTGTGTGTGTTGGTATACGAGACGTGATCGTGATCAGAATAGGTTAATGTACGGTTAGTGTGAGATTGAGAAAAGTAGAATTGAGTCGGATGTCGAACGAAAGGTTGGTGAAACTAATATGTACGGGAAAAATTGAGGGTGAACGATTGTGCGCGTGTCCGAAGAATAAGTGGTTAGATTCAGAGTGTGAAGAATGGGCGAGCATGTGTGAATCATACTATGAATGTGGACGAGGCGAAAGTAGTTTGGCAGGATAAAAATGTTTAGAGGAAATTGATTGTTTGTTGATTGAATTTCAGGGTTCGTTATACCTCACTGTGTGAGATACGAGTTTAGCGTGATACTAGGTATGTATGTACGCAGTGTACACATTACATATCATATCATTATAGTAAAAATATGTATTAGGTATCTCTGAAACTTGTAATTCTAATAAGTAACTAATATTTTACATATGTCGATTCGACCATTTAAATAAACCGCTAATTTCCTTCAACTTTTGTTCCTGAATGTATGTACAAGTTATCTTACCATACCTCCCAGAGACGCAAGTCGATTTGTCAAGGTATAACATGTGGCTCACCAAGTCTCGTTTCTATTATCACTCTAATTTCCATAGTACACAGTCCTGCCACAAGGACGCTTGTGTCGAGAAATCCGATGAACTATTTGATAATTTTTAGACACTTTCACTTGCATTTAATATTACTTCAACATATCAAAAATAATTTCTAGTAATCATTCACAAATATTTAAAAATTTCACGTTCTTCAATTCTGTCAATTAATCTATGATACATGTAATACATGAATGACAGAAAAGTACATGCGTTGATCCAGTTTCTTAACAACATACAAGACTTTTGGCAACGCCCTTGCCATCTGACATGCCTTCACTTTAGGATGTTGTATTTTAGAACAAAATTAACTGATTACGTGGTAGCTTAAAGACATGTATATTCAAATTTTACCAGTTGTCTAAATATAAATAATGTTGGAAGATCAAATTGTTAATATTAAATATCTTAAAAAACGACAAGAAAACAGAAACAAATTTTCCAAGTTTAATTAAATTTTTTCGAAGTTTTCTATTTTAGGAGCAAGGTTTTTTTAATTGCCAGTGGTTGATTTGATATATTTTGACCTTTATCCATCATTAGTTTTAGTATTTGTCGCTAAAATAAATAGTTTAAAATGTAACAGGTAATATAATATAAATCATCTCGCCACTAATCTATTTCGCGAGTGGCACTTTGCTTTCACTGATCTCGTTAAATAATAGGTCTATTCGATGACTTGCACTAGGTAGTTCCAGCTCTAACTTTTTAACACTGAAGCGTTCGATGACAAAATTGCAATTAGTGCAGCTTGTTCGATGAAAAAAATTAAGGAACTTGTGCACACTTTTCTGAAATGACTCTCGAGATGGTGCAGTTAGTGCAAACTGGAGTGGGGGTAACGTGCTAATCAATGTTCGCTGTTGCACTTTCGTGTTCTTTGCGGTGGAACTAGTGTCAACTAGTGTACACTGCACTGATCTTCTCTAACCTGCACTACACTACACTGCACTTTTAAAAATTTCATCGAATAGACCTAATATATTTTTATATGTATGTGTAAAGTGGGTTACCAGCCGTTAAGTCACGCCCCCTAAAGATGTCAGTGGAAGGGACACAATAGAGAAAAATTAAAAAAAAAATTAATAGAGGATTTTATATTTAATAATCCGATGCCATACCACGGAAATATACAGATTAGATTACGAGTACATTTGACAAATAATCTAGTCTATTAGTTACTGTTAGTGTCAAAGTAGTCCATTTTCAACTGCAAACCAAGCTGATTGTGACTTCATATGTAAAAGTAAATTTTATATATCAAAAGAAGTAAAATATTTATTAGAAAACTAAAAGTAGTTAAATAGTTCCCAATAATTTGTCCCTTGTGAGCGCCTATGCAGGTAAATAAAGAAGAAATCAACAAGAATGCCGATGAAGAATAAACGAAAGACAGAGAAAGACAACGCACAGCCAGGCATCCAAGAGAGCCAAGTATCAATTTTGATATCGCATTTTGCGCTTATTAGTAAATGCCACGATACCAGGTCCAAGCATTTATTTCACTTACTTTATTTTAATGGTCGGCAAATATATTTAAAAGTTGAGAGGACCAGCCGACGCGATCGCTGTATAAATAATAAAAAGAACAGTGGAACGTAGGTACCTAAAGTGTCCAACTGCTCATTATAAATGTGCTGATTTATTTTGTATAGCTGCTGTTAAAACAACGTGGTTCGGCTTAATGGTTGTACAACTACAGAACTTGCGTCGTTCAACGAGCATTCTCGTTCTTCTGTTCTTAACTGTTGTCTCTCTTCCTCATCTACACTTTTCTCTTTTTCTTTCTTTGTCGTTTCACTGTTTGTTGCTTGTTCTTATGTTCTTGCATGTATTCACACATGCACATTGGCGTAGGAGATGTTATAATCTTTAGATAGATAAACATTTTTATGTTCATAATATGTTTCATTGAAAAATTACCATTTATTTTTACTCGTGGCGATAAATTCTTCTTCTTCAATTATGTTTCACGGATTGTCTTCACTCATAGCCCGTAATATACTTTGTAAGTTCAATCTACTCTTGTATAGAAAATTCACATCATCTTAAATAAAATATATTAAATATATAAGAAAGCAAAAATAAAAAAAAATCCAAATAATTTACTTTTCATAATGACACTATTTGTAGAAGTATGAAAGAAAAATTGCACGGGTACCAACTATGAGAGTCTCTAAATACCTAGTGCGCAGAATTGCAATCAAAGAAACATTGTTACTGTACCTTGAAATTCAGTATTACCAAATTCTACTTCAAAATTAACCAAAAATATACTCCAAAATACTTAAATCAACGTAAGTGCCATGGCACATTAATAGAATTATTGATTTAAAGGCGGGTGTTAGCAGGGTGCAAAGTATAGGGTACTTTGGGTACATTTACTCGAAACGTGAATGTATCTAGAGATGCTTGATTGAGTGTTTATAATGGTGATGTATGCTTTTGAATGTTGGGTGTGGGTGAAGAAGCATGAATGACATGTAATGGCTGTGAAAATGAGGTATTTGAGTGGAATGTGTGGATATATGAGACGTGAATACATTGGACCATTAGAGTATGGTGAGTGTGGGATTGAGAAGAATGTTGTTAAGAAAGTGAGAGTAAGTCAGTGGAGGTGGTGAAAACAAATATAGGTTGGTGAGATTGAGGGTGAACGATTGGGTGGTTCTTCGAGGAATAAGTGGTTAAGTATGATTGATGGTTTGATACGGGAACGTGTAAAAAATAAACGAGCATGTATTAATGTGGATGATGTAAGAGTAGTGTGCCAGGATAGGAATGTTTGAAAGAGATTAATTGTAATTAAAATATTATTTTTACATTAAAAAATATACAATGTCTCCTTTCATGAAAAATCGTTGTTTTAGTGCCACATCGGGTTTTCACTGATCGTCATCTATGCTTCTAATTAAGTTCCATAAATAATAATTTAAAAAAATTGGTTTATTGGTCCATTCACTCTTCGTGTATAATTGTTCATTGTTATTATGAATGAAATTTACTTTATTTTGGAGAAAAGAATCAATAATAATATCTGCTCCCTGCTCCATTTTTATGAATATGTAACTGTTTTTGAGTAAAGGTCGGTATTTACAACCTCAGATAAACTAGAGAATAAATTTATCAGTGGAATAAACAAAAAATATCGCATCGAAAGATGGCAACTAGAATAATAATTATTATTAAAGAAAGCTATAATTTCGATATTTTTTGTTTGCTCCACTGATAATTTATTATTATTATTGAATTATCGAGTGATCCGGCTTTAACGCTAACTGCCAAGCCGTTGCCCCACTGATAATTTTTTTTTTAAACTATGGATAAATCGTCTGAAATATCTAAGTAGTTCGAGGAATGATTTTATTTCTTTCACTGTTTTGGGTGTGGAGAAATTTTGATAGCCTGTATTTTTCCGGGGTTTGGTTTAATTCCGTCCGTTGTGATAATATATCCGAGGTCAGGGCCGGACCACAGCATAGACAAATTAGGGACACGGGCACGGTCAAACCATCCACTTTGAAAAAAAAAAATGCAAAAATAAAATAAAAGTTTCGTTTTATTTCACAAAATAAATAGAAGTTTATCCATAATGCAGGCAGTAAGAAATTTGTTTAATCAGGGTCAAGAAGCCTGTAAACGAAATTTCTTTTACGTAATTTGTGACAAAATATCTTTTAAACAAAAAATACGTAGCAAAAGTTGCTAAGACATTAATGAGACTGAGACTTTTAAAATATTTTATAGAAACTCTAGTGACAAATGTATCCATTGAATCTGAAGATACCACATTACTAAAAAATGGTACAGTGAAAACTCAAAAGAATTTGATGAGAAACTGTTACAATTTCTATTACTTTGTAAAAGCCAAAATTTAACATTGCCTAACATTATAGAGAATTTGATGAAACGGATGCGATACTCGACTGAGGAGGAAAATGAGGAGAATAGTAATTATTTTATGTTTTGTAGTTTTGTCCGTCAAGCCCTTGTTTGGCTGATGAGTGGTTTTATACATCTTTGGACGATTACTTAATCAGAAACTTCTTGCATATTTCACTCAGTTGATGACTGTTAAATAACATGTATTTGTATGTATTTTACCTTATTTTGACGACAGATTTCTGTAAAATAATTTTTTAGATGATATTCTTTATTTTTTATAACAACCAATTATGGAAGTCTGCTTACCATGACTATTTATATGTTTTAGTTATTGATTATTTGTTTGTTGTGAATTATTGAATTTTATAAAAATTTAATGCTTCTCCAAAAATTACGTTTTATTTAACATACAGTCGAGAAACAACTTTTCTAATAATTATTTTGAAAAACTGACTATTTTATTTTTGTTAATTATTATTATATTTTTAGAACGTTGTAGGTTGTACAGCACCAAAATCGAGGCTAAAACACTTCAAAAACATAGCTTATGGTATCAGCCGTTCTGTTCAAAAGGGTGAAGAGTATCAATCTTCAAAGCGTAAAGTCATTCGTAATGAAAAGGGATGGGCTAATTAACGCCCTTCCTGTCAAGTATGCATCATTTAAGTTTGTCGCCATATCGTCAGTCAGTTTCTACAGAGAAATTATTTTATAGAATTTTACTACGTCATATATTAACTCGTTATAATAATTTGAATGCGTATATACATTCGTAAGTGTAGAAATAATTGCAAAATAAGATTTAAAACATAATTCCAGTACCATAAAATTCACATCTCTAATTTGAATAATAAAACAGAATAAATTCCATAATGGCATACAAAGAAATTACACATCTTGCAAGGTTCAAGAAGGCGGAGAAAATAGAAAAAATAAAACACAAAAAGCAGATTCTATAAGTATACCGCGCATAAACATTATTATAGCCCGATGATAAAATACAAACTTGATAATTTCAGATCTGTTCGTCATTAAAACTAGCCATGCATAATATGATACTAGAATAAAACTGTCAGATTGAAAACTATGTAATGAATGACTAACACACGAGATAGCTCTAGGCTGCAAATAATTCCGTCATAGTTTGGAGTGCCTCGTAATATTGAAAAAGAATTAATATTTTAAACAACGATAAATGTATGTTTGATATACTATATTCGCTGAAGCCCACGTTTATGATCAATTTTTTATCTTATTGTGCTTTACAAGCTCGTGGCGCACGAGAATTATCTACTATAAATATAATTAATTTGAAAATATGGCTTTGTATTTTGTAACTGTAGACATAAATAAAAACATAATTTTAAACAAAGATAAACTATAATGGTTTTAATGATGTATTATATTTAACTCATTCATTTCATACTCTACTAGTAGTCAGTGATGAATTCTAATTACACTAATTTGTCTCTTAGAATTGTAATTACACTGATATATAAACAATGTTTCAAATTAAAAGTAATGACATATAAAATAGTGAAAACTTTACTACTTCAACAATTAGAATGTAAATATAGACTTAGCTACACTGTACAATCTCTTTTCTTAATATAATTTATATGGATCAAATTTTGATAGAATATAATCAATTATATATTACTTAATAGGCGTAATTTACATATATTTAATGATGATAATTGAATAATTAATAATTATGCTACATATTTGAATTGAGTATTAAAGTAGGATAAGTAGTGGCACCTTCTGTACATTTTTCGAACTAATATTAAATATTTCTATCGTTCGAACAAGTCGTGTTTGAAATTAAAACTGAATTTATAAATAATTCTATCTGTATCATTATCATTATAAACTAAATTTAAAATCATATATTTATTATATCTCATGTAAAATAGTGTGTATAAGTTTGAATATTAATTGCAATATTCCATTATGAAAATAGTTTCACTTAATCGAACGGTAGAAACATAATTTTCACACGAGTGTCACAGGGGACGAATGTCATGTTTGACAATTCATGTGATTGAAATTAAAATTCTATAAAGTTTAAGAGCTAATTTGTTATACTTTTTTATTTAACTCATCAGTTACACAAAATGACTCTATATCACTTCGGAAATTGTGTAGCATTAATTTATGTACCATATTATTTAACCTATAAATATTCTGGATTGTAAGTAAAAAGTTTTCACTTAAAATTATAATAATTTGAATATATATTTTACTTATATAGATCTGAATATGGAGCATTTTGGAAATGTATTCAAGCCGGTTGTGTATACATGTTTACACAATTGGTAAAAATGTTAATTTTAGCAACATTCTTCCCTGATACAGAGACACTGGGCGGAACAAATATTTTAGGGGTAGGTTTAATTAATTTTGCATTGTGTGCATAAAATAAACAATGTTATTTGTTTTACAGGAATTCTTGAAAGCCACAGTCGATTTGGCTGATCTTGTTGGGCTTTATGTTGTACTAGCTGGCATTCCAGGAAAAGGGCATAGTAAAGTTTTAACTGCTGGAATTGGTTGGGCAACAGCGGAGGTAATCCTTTCGCGAGGCCTTTTATTGTGGGTTGGAGCACGAGGTGCAGAATTTGATTGGCGCTATATACAGAAATGTCTGGAATCAAACGTGAGTTTGGTTCAGCATATTACAACTGTCACATTAATTTGGTTATGGTCTCGGCATGATTTAAATAGGTAAGCATTAATCTGTTTTTTTAAGAACAATATATTTATCGAGTTATGAATTTTAGACATTTTAAACCAATGGTGACCGCATTACTAATTTTGTGTTCATATAAACCAATGATCATGGAGCTGATGATACAAGTTCTTGGCACTGGACCGTGGACTGCTTTATTGTTAAAAGCAATTGTAACCATGGCACTTGGAGCTATGAGTCTTCAAATATACGCCGGGTTAGCCCAAGTGATTGGTATATATTAAAATAAGGAATAATCATTATTCACTAATGTTAAATCATTGTCATATTTTACTGCAATTTTGTTTTATTTAATACAGAAACACAATAACAGTACAGTTGTTTGATTTTCAACAAATCATGATCAACACATAATGAAACCCTGCATTTCAACATTACACGTAATGTTTTTGGCAAAAGAGTAAAACACTAGAATTTACAAATACAAGTAAAATACCACATTTACATCAGAACAAATATATTAAAGTTAAATAATTAATTACTGTTGATAACACTTATCAATGGAAAACAGGTTCTTGATTGTACAATCGCTTTATTCTAAGCCAAGAACCCAGTTGATTCCTTGTACTAGAAATAGAATTAATGGCTGCCAGGCTACGAGCCAACGCAGCCAATCTAGTAGTTGTCCGTACAGCACATGAGGCCTTTCCCATCTAAAATTACTATTAAGGAAACTATTTCGAAAAATATTTAATTAATGCCAGAAATATTTCAAGGATACGGATTACAAAACATTTTCTTCAAATCTACTTTTTCTTTGCAATATGGACAAGTTTGCTTCTTCCCTACTATACACCAGCCTCGGATACAGAATTCGTGAAATCTATAAACAAAAATCGTATGCTAAGGAACGAATTTTCTAAATGACAAATACGAAAAAAGTCTTATAAAATGAGTCCTTTGTACTATATTATTATATATTATATCCTTTATATACTAAAATATATATTTATTTGTATGTGTACTGTTATAATTCATAAAACTGGATTGACATTTATTCAATAATTTGAAAGTTCAGGTAATTCTTATTTATGAACATATTCGTCTTAGGGCCGATCTTTCCATCTACGAATAAACTTCCGAATAAGTTATTCGTCGAATAAATAAAAAAATACGCATCAAAAAATGACAGCTAGAACAATAAGTATCATTTGAGCTATGATTTCGACTCGATGCAACTTTTTTCAGTTATACGACGAATAATTTATTCGGTATTTTATTCGTAGATGGAAATATCGGCCCTAAAACAAAACAATATCGTATCAAAATGAAGGATCTTTCGATACGCAACTGGGTTTCGTAATGACTTCATTATGAACGAAATATTTTCGGTAATTTATATTACAAATTGTTTAATAAATTTTACGGATTCAAATACTTACACATGTTCACATGATAATTTGTAAGTATTTTCTATGACCCCCTCTTCACTCTCGTTGACTAGTAACTTATTGCCGCAAACTGCACATACTCCTGGGTCCAAATTCCGCGTTGGCATCCCTTGAGCCCTGTAATACTGCAAATGAAAGAACTCATTATATTACTATCGCCAGTATTCAGTAATGATCCTAATTCGAAATGTTTAATCATCATTTACCAGGCATATACTGTTTGTTTCAAAATTTTCCAAAACCAGTTTTCGTATTTTCACACATCACTTATATTAATTCGAAGTATAAAACATATAATAATTTCTAGGAAAAAAGCATACAATATTTAATGATCGACGTAATTTATGAAAAATGTAACACCAATGGTAATTGTCGCGTTCAAGCAAATATTGTTATGGTTAATGGAGAATTTATTATACTACGCAACTTAAATAATACTGATTCATTTACCCCAATGTGTGATGCCATTTTGTCGGCGCAAATTTCAGAGATGTCTCTTCCTAGAACTCCATAGTACAGGCCATAGAACACAAACAGAAGCCCAACATCCATCCAGGAGCTTGGTTTTGCATCAAATATGAGATTTAGGCCGAAAAACGTAGCCATCATAATGATGTAGCCAATCACTCCGAGGACGTAGCTAAGTTTGTGAAGGAAGTAAAACCATTTGTAGACCAATCTGGGATAACATAAAACCACTGCATTCAATAATAGCTGTCAGTAAATTAAAAGTACAGAACCTGTGAGTTGTATGCATTACCTTGGAGTTGTCCCTTCTATTGGTCTTTGTAAGGCTTTTCGAACGATTAAACCTGTCACACATGAAAACAGGAGCCATAGAAAAATAAATCTCCACCATAGATTTTTCATACTAAATGCTAATGGAATGATCCACATGCCCAGCAAAGTGACAAGCTACAAGAAAATTATTATGAATGAAACGTTGAATATAATTAGATATTACATACGGAATATGATTTATAGTGCCTTTTCTTCCATTCTACTAAAGTAATTTGAGCAACCACTAGCGTAACTATTAATATAAGAACCATTTCGGCGTGCATTGCATCGTGCCCTTTATGCTGTTCGTGGAGCTTTTGATGTTCTAATCTGTAAATAAAGTAAACATTTATTTAGAATTTTCAATTAAATACAATATTGCGTTTCGTGTGATACATAACCTCCATTTTTCTTCTGGCGTTAGTTCGTCCAAACTCTGTAATTATATATGTTCTATTAATATTTAAATCTTTGAATAATGAAACTGCATACTACTTCTCATTTAAAATCAATAGTATGTATTTTTTATTCAAAGTAAGAAATATTATGCTTACCCTGTTACCAATATCTATGGGCTTATGTAAATCCATATTAATAATTTTGTTTAAAACTCTTCATATAAATTTCCTTTTAAGTTAACCTAAGGAAATAAGTGTTTCTGATAACTACTTGAAATACTTATCACTCACATAATGACAATCATAATTTACATTTCGTTTCTCCACTGACAAGTATATCATGAGTAGTGGTAGTGCCAACCTTACAAAACTATAATACGTGTACATGTCAAAGCTTACTATTGGTGGTCGGAATATTTCAGGAGTGGTAAAATTTTAAAACCTCTATAATTCTATTTACCTGGGGGATGAATTGGTGGGATCCCAAAAATATAAATTTTTCTTCAAACGTCATAAAAGTACGTTGTTACGTATTTGTATTCAACAAGCAGAAGTTCAATATTGTCGCCGCCGGCGTAAAAGTGTTTCCTTGGTAACACATTTACTCCGGCGGCGGACAAAGTAAAATATCATGCAAAATATTAAGATTGTAATTCAATAATTTGACAGTTAAGAATAAAACAAATAAACAAAAATAACAAAATAACATATTCTGTGGCAACTAGAAATACTGGAACGGTAGAATATTTGTTGAAGTTTTGAGCATTTTTTAATGTTTTAATGTCTATTTTCTATGTTTGAAGAAAAAATCGCATGTGTTATTCGGAGTAAATGTGACTTTGTATGCTTCGCATGTAATTGTCCGACTCGCTTCGCTCGTTGTTCAAACTTACATGCTCAGCACCTAAAGTATCACATTTACTCCTAATAACACAATATGCTATTTTTTTTAATTTTTCGAGACATGTAATGTTAAGAAAAATCACATATGTTAATTGATTATTATTAATTAAGAAGATACAAGCAATATAAAAATGTTCATCTGTCCATCATGTCGGACACTTTTCTATTGCTGTTTATTCTTAAAATATTAGAACTAAGATTTTGTAGTCTCAAATTCTCACATTTAGATTAATTGTAGAGATAGGAAATATCACATATGTTAATATATTGTTATTATTTAATAAGATAATGTCAAATTAAAAATTATTATGGCGGACATTTTTATTGTTTGTGATATTTATTGTATATTTGTAAATTTTGTTAAAAATAAAAATTATTGCAATAAATAATTCTCGTTTTGCTCAATTATCTTTTTATATTAAGGGATGATGAATTTTTCCTGTACAATCTTTAATTTTGGATATAGTTCACCGGCGAAGAATTGAAATTTTCTATAACCGCTAAGAAATTTCCCTAATTTCAAATTTTTCGAAACTTCCATTAGGTTTTTTAAGGCCAGATATATATTCCATTGCTCTAGGTAATTTGCACTTCAACATCTACAAAGGGATTTTCAATTTTGATGCTGTCCTCACTCAGCAAATCAATAAAATAATTGATTGAAAGAGCACTCTTTTTAACAAGAAGTTGTCCATTTTTGCTGTCCGCGATATCTCTACACAGTTTCATGAATAAAAAAAAACCTTTGAAAATGTTTGTCACCGACAAGAATTTTGGAGAAAATTGGATTTCGTACCAGGGCAGCAAGGATTGAAAGAGCACTAAGAAGTTGTTCATTTTTGCTATCCGCGATCTCTTAAACCGTTTCATGAATAAAAAAATCCTTTGAATATGTTTATCACCGACAAGAACTTGGGCGAAAATTGGATTTCGTACCAGGGCAGCAAGGATTGAAAGAGCACTTTTTTGAATAAGAAGTTGTCCATTTTTTCTATCGTTGGCATCACTGAAAAAATCAATGTTACCAATGTTAGTAAAAATGAATAATTTCTTCTTCCTATCTGAGGGCTCTGTCAGTCTTTGTTACCCGGATACAAAGTTAAAATTATGGGGATTCTGCAAAACATGACGTCATTTTCTCGACACGGGAAGACATCATTCTTGAATCTAAAGGAAAATTAAGCAAAACAAGGAACGAGAAGGATAAATATAGTAAATACAAATAAAATTTTTAATATTTTATTAAATAAATTCACTATTTCATATAAAATGTAAACATAAAAAATAAAATCATAAACAATATAAAATGTCCGCTATTATAATTTTTAATTTGCTTATATCTAAACCATTAACAATAATTTATTAACATATGTGATATTTTTTAACTCTACAATTAATCTAGAGATGAGAATTTAAGAAAATATTTAACAACGTAAAAATGCCCGCCATGATGAATAGGCGAACATTTTTATATCGTTTGTATCTTCCTAATTAACAATATTAAATTAGTAAATGGGTTATTTCCCAATCCTACAGTTAATCTAGAGATGAAAAATTGAGACAAGATAATTTTCCCCCTAATATTTTAAGAATAATCAACAACATAAAAATGTCCACCATGATGAATAGATGAACATTTTTATATCGCTTGCATCTTCTTAATTAACAATAATAAATTAACAAGTGAGATATTTCATAACCCTACACTTCATCCAGAGATAATAATTTGAGACTAGAAAATTTTAGCTCTAATATTTAAAAAAATAATTAACAACATAAGAATGTCCGCCATGATGAATATATGAACATTTTAATATCGCTTGTATCTTCGTAATTAACAATAATAAATTAACAAGTATATTTCCTAACTCTACGCTTAGTTCAAACAGGAGAATTTTAGACTAGAAAACTTAAGCTCAAATATTTTAGGAATTATCATATATATATATTTGTCATGAAAGATAGATGAACATTTTTACATCGCTTGTATCTTTCTAATTAACAATAATAATTTAACAAATGAGTTATTATTAAATATTTTCCACCTAAAATTTAAAAAATGATTTAATAGTCATTTTTTACCAAGGCCGCGAAATCACTCTTTAGCGTACCGAGAGAAAAATTATCGCCGAGGCCGCTTGCGACCGAGACATGACAATCACGAGGGTGATAAAGGATTTCGCGGACAAGGTGTACACATTATTTTTTGTGCAACCGTAAAAAATATGTAATTACAAATTTTAAACAATTTTATTTACCCTACCAATAACAAAGGCCGCGAAATAGAGTAAATAACATTAATTTTGAATTTCGTGGCCGTTAGCATAACAACAGCTGCGAAATTAAATTTGGTCTTTTTTGCGACTGAGAAATGCGCATTTCGCGTCCGGTTACACAAAAAAAAAATTAACTCATGCTGATGTTGCTAAGAACGGGATTAAAGTTCGATTTCGATAGAGCTGATACGGCTTTAAAAGTCAATAATGTTCCAGGAGAAGATGATGACTTTGGTGATGTTATCCACGATGATATTGGCGATGTTATCCACGATGATTTTGGCGATATTGTGCATGATGATATTATGGTCCACGATTACCGTGGTGATATTGTCCAATATGATTTTAGAGATGTTGTCCAAGATGATTCTGGCGATGTTATCCACGATGATTCTGGTAATATTGTCCATGACGATATAATGGTCCACGATGACTTTGGTGATATTGTCCAGAATGATACAATGGACCACGCTGACTCTGGAGGTCCACATTGATCCCAGAATGAAGATGGTTCTAGAAATAAATATGTATTAAAAAATATGGTAGAAATTCATTTAATATTTTAAAAAAAATTTCTAACGATTGAATTGTGAATGTTATTAGCTAATATCGGCTCCGAAGACATCGTTGAAGGAGATTACGGGCTCCGGTGACGTTATCCACGATGTCGGCTCCGAAGACACTGATGAAGGTGATTAGGCTCCGATGACGTTATCCTGAATCGCTATAAACATAAAAACAATGCATTGAACAAAAGAGAAACTATGAACCAGAGAAAACATACATGTTATTGTTAGAAAATATTTGTTGATGTTTGATGATATTTGAAACATTAACTCAAAATACAAGGCAATAAAATAGATCAATAAACAAGTTCTGGTAAATAATTCATACAGAAAATATCATTCATCTCACAGCACACCCCCTTTGTTGGCTTCAATGATGACTTCAATAATAGTTTATTTCTTGACTTGTTTCTTGCCGTTCACCCTATCCAATGTTTTTATGAGTGTAGCTAACTAACGTACAATATAAGGCGCATTTAATCTACGATATAGAACCGGCGTTGTTTTTACCTAGTTAGCAAAGACGTTCGACCTCTGCCGTGACGACGGAACACTCCTTGAATTCATAGGTACGCGTGCGACATCCGAAGGTTTCAAATCTATCTGCCAGGTTGACGAGGGAATTAGATTTCCTCTGGACTCCTGGGTGGGGACTTCCTCTAATCACACAAAGATTGAAGTCCAACACCTTACGCAGAAGCCGCTTCCCTTTCGGGCAAGACTGAAAATAGTTCAGTACACCTGGTTCTCCATCGCTAATAAGCGCTTAAGGGAGGATACCACCTTTGACTGTGATTTTGGAGGCGTTTTTCATTAATTTTTTTTCATAAAGAATGCGCAAAACAATATCAGTTTTAGCCATTTATTTGTACAACTATTATTTTTGATTAGAAATTCTTTTAATGTGAAATATTAAAAATAGTCTATTGTAGGTGGTGCACGCAAAAGTGTACTCTTTGAAGTTACATCTTCAAACGGGGTGTAAAATTTCACCTTGTCCGTGGCTACTAGAACAAAAACCAGAGAATGAATCTACTAACTACAATATTTTGTATCCCTGTACGTTGGGATTTAACAAAATTTCTATTTTTAAGAAAATAGCGGTGACAAGAAAAAAAAATTAGGATAAAAAAGTTAATAAAACTGTACACAAAAAAATAACCTTGCTACAGCAAAAATTCTACGGACATTATTAGATTGTAACACGGGGAAGACTTGTGCAACGTTTCAAAGCAATGCGATGAAAATTGTAAGAGTAATCTAACATTTGAAAAACATCGTTCTGAGAAAAACGCGTTTATTTTCAACTACCCGTAAATGTGCCATGTCTGCTCCATACAGCATCTATTTTCTCTTCGTTGGTAAGCTTTCGAGCAGAAACACCAGTTCTAGCCTCTCGAGCAGCTTCAATCATCGTATTCCTCTGCTCTTTGAATGCGATAATTATCGGCTTGTGCACAAAAATTATAGCAACTTTGACTTATAGGCAGGTTCAAAGTATGCATAATTTACATAATGCTCTGTAACCCATCACTGAAACTACATACTGCAATACCAGCAGCAAAGACGTAACGCAACCAAACGAGACAGTTTGAAGTCGGTCGGAAGCCCGAGAAATGCGTCGAGAGCGCTTGGTTTATACTACACACTTGGGTGATTTTTATTCTAAATATATATTTCAGTTGTATATCCAATTTGGGAACTGAAGGGTTAAAGAATGTAGCTTACTAAGGGCCATACACATTTTTTGCATTAGAATTATCGATTCAGAATTAATCAAAGAATCGTTCTGTGTTCACCATTTTTTCGAAAACCCTGTAGAAAATAAACAATTATATATTAAGACATAATGTTATACTTTTTAGTTTTTATTTATTCCTGTATGCCTTATAGAAATATTTCAAAACAATTAAAATGACAACAAACTATAACAAAATTACAGAATACAGCCATTTTAACGAAGAAATATCATTCTAATTAGTTGGCAATAAGTAACTCAAAGTTGTTCTGTTCTTTTTGGACGGATAGTTTTCAAAATCTTCTTGTTTCATAACCATTCATTTGAAAAATTTCTGAGCCTTTTCCTTTCTTTTTCAAACTTCTCTATAGGACGAATGTTGGTAGCTCTGTTCAATAAACACTTCGTGGTACCATATTTTGGAGAAGGATGATGATGCGAAAGACTAAGAGAATGAATATATTTGTTGATATGAGTTGGCTTCCGGTAAACTGAATGAATCATTGTACCGTCAGTTTTTCTTTCCAAGAAAAGAGATAGTGCTATTTTCTTCTATCTCCATAGAAAACTTGATATTGTGATGTATACTGTTAAGATGGTTTAAAAAAGTTTTCAAGTTATCTTGCCCACAAGGCCAAACAGTAAAGATATCGTCCACATAACGTACCCAAAGAGAAGGTTTCATAGGGGAAGATTCCAGAGCGTTTCCAACTTTCAATTCTAATTGCTAACTAGAATTTAATAACGTTCGAATGTTTAAAAATTATAATACCTTTACGGAATTATGAATCTTTCTTGATTAGTTTTTGAGTGACCTACGGTTAAACTTATTTATAAAAGTTAGTTTCAAGCAATATTATTTTTCAGTCATATTTATGGTTGATTTAGATAGTTATCTAATTATTTCCCAGTTGTCAAACGTTTTCAATTAATTTGAGAGATAATTGATTCCAATAAAGATACACAATGTATTATAAAAGTTTTGGTGTCAAAAATAATTTGGAAACGTTTGACAGGTGAAAACTTATTAGTCAACAACTAATTTATTAGTAATCTCCCTCATTTCACTGTTAATACTACCAGCCATTGTTCTTACGAAAAAGGGTTTGAAAACAGAAATGTTGTCTTCCATCGTAATAAAATTAATGTTAACATTCTAGTTATTATTGATAGCATCGGCATTTTGTAGCTGTATATATTAATTGTAATGAAATACAAACCAGGCAGAAACAGTGTTACAGGTTAATTATAAAATGGAATGAGCGAAGTTTCAACCACGAATTCCTATATGTGGAGTGAGAATTTTATTCATAGTACCACAACTAGTACAAGTACAATCAATTATATCAAATTCCAATTGCCCAATAAAGGTAGCAAGATCAGAAAAAACCACAATATTACACCTAAAAATGAAAAATTAACAAAACAAAAGTGAAAGCTACCCTGACCAGTATCAAACCATTCATTTAAAGCGTGAAAAATTTTCACAGATCATTGGACGCCCTTCAATCTAACCAATATTGCAATGTGTGACACAATGTCACCTGTATAAATATCCCACGCAGAAGTGATTTTAGTCAAGTGTGTTTGAGTTCACATACAGTGCATATTAGTTCCTCGTTCTTCAACAAACATGAGCGGTTTGTGTTTAGCAGTGTTCTTGGGGTTGGTAGTGACCTCATGTTTGGCTAAACCTGGACAATGGAAACATGGAGGAGGCAAGGAACACCATGGAGAAGACTATTCCAGTCATGGAGAAAAGGGAGATAAAGGGTGAGATTTTTCTCTTGATGTAGAGTGCGTACACGTTAACTTCAAGCCACCAAGTCTATCATTTTGTTAGGCTAGGTGGATTGAAGTTAACGTGTACGCACTCAACAATGGCCTGTTAATTAATTAAAGTAATATTTTTTCGCACAATCGAGTTGATATAGTTACCGTGAGTTTCTGTTAAGATACAATGTTTACTTTTCTGTCAATGTACTACTATAGTACCATGAAATAATAAAACAAATGTAGAATTGGTACATTTGGTTCGTTTATTACCTCCCGCCACATCCTGTAAGGGAGTTACAGGAATCATGCAAAAAATTCGGTGGTGAGTTTTCAACGGATGAGTACGTTCTAGGGTCCCTAGAATACGATTTTAATATTTTCGCGATCATGTCTGCGTGTGTTTGTCTGTATGTCAGTATGTGTGGATCTCTGGATTTACGGTTTCTCAAAAACTATTAAACTGAAAATTTGGATATATTGTATATCAATATTTTAATGATGTTATTGGAAAGCATAAATATTTACGTATGTGGATTTCATTATCAATGTCCCAAAATCATTTTGTAATTTTCTGTATTATTAATAGATGGCCTTATAGTATAAATTTGTTCCAATATTGTTATTTTCGATATGTGACTCAAGTATTTTGAACTTGATAATTTTATTCTATTTTTTTTTTTTTTTTAGTATAACTTATCATTTCACATATATACTCATGCTCCAACGATAATTTTCTTAATTGGTAGTTAATCTAGCAAAATTGTTTACACAATTATTATCTTATTTTATACTTCTGTAATTTATATATTTTTTATTGCATATTTTGTGGAATGTATTGCGTATGTCATGCTTTTATCCAAATTAAGGCTATAAATAACAAATTATGAATTAAAAAAAAAGCCTCGAAATTATTTTCGCTTCAGTTATGCATCATACTTGCACTAAATAAATAACAATTCAACCGTTCCTTGATGTAACAAGAAGATCGCATAATTAAATGTTATATAAATTATATTAAACTAAAATATAGCACCATGTTATTTACTCATATTTTGGGCACTCTGCTTTCGCGGGTTTGTGCACAAAGGTTTTTCATGGTAAAGTTAAAATGATATCTGTGGGCTGTTGAATCTCTTGAACCACAGTCCGATTCTTTATCACGAAACTATTTGTAATTAACATTTAAAAATATAACAAGTATTTGAATTATAATGTACAATGTTATTTTTGTTGTGTCCGACAATGTGTTGTTTGTGGTAAAAAATCATTATAACGAGAAACGGTTTGGTGGTATGAATAACAAACTAATAAAAATATTGATTTATACTCTGTGAACACCAAAACAATATTGACCGTCCTCTTGATGATGGAAAAAACGTATTAAAAATAGAAAGTCGTATTAATACTGTTGAATCTACTTATTCAAATTATTTTTCTTTTGAAGAAGGAAGAAATTTTCTAAATTATCTTTCTTTTTGTAAATTTCAGTTATGACTCCCACCACGAGAATGAAAAGGGTGCTAAGGGTCACCACGACAAAGAGAATCATTCCGGACACTACGGCGAAGCCGGTGGTCATAAATCCAACAGCCACCACGACGACGGCTACCACTCCTCCCACGACGCAGGCGAATCCTCCTCCAAGGGTGCGCACTTCGAGGAAGAGGGCCACTTTGCCAAGGGCCACAGCACCAAGGGCAAACACTCCATCCACAAACTCGACGAGTTCAAGAAGAACACGGACTTCTCCAGCGAAGACCACGACGAGGCCTACAAGGAGAAGCATGGCGGATCTGAGCACAAGTATGGGTATGCCAAGGGCGGACATGAAGCTGGAGGTCACTACAAGAAGGGGTACCAAGAGGGAGAGTTCGGTAAAGAAGGAGGATTTGAAAAGGGGGCACATTTTGATGAGAGTGCTGGACATAAAGCGGCTAGTGGACATGATAGCTATTATGGAAATGGAGAGAAATATGCAAGCGAAAATGGAAAAGGAGGATTCGGAAAATGGGGATATGGACATGGAGGACATTGAACTATTACAAAATAATCAACTCCATTTACGTGTAAACACAATTCAGTCTGAATAATTGTTTTTATGTAAAGAACTTAATAATGCTATCTATGTCCACGTTATTGTTAAAGATTATTAAAGCTAATTGTAATTTATTATATGTTAAAAAATAGAAATAAAAACATTTAAACAATAATTAGTATTTTTCTTTCCGGGTAACTAGTTCCGTGGTAACGCATCGGAGTGTGGATCATAAGATCCTCAGTTCGAGCCTTACAACCAACAAATTTTCCAAATTAAATTCCGAAATTTTCACCACATAAAATTACCCCTGTGGTTTTTCTACCACTGCTTTTCTTGAAGTCCGTGATTTGACAGCTGGTATCCGCACTTCACGCACAAAAATATACCATTATACCGGGATCTGTTTTGAGCAGGATGCCGCACCTATAAATGGGTAAATGGCGTGATGATATATTTATATATTTTCTTTTAATATCGTAAATAGCATTGTTTTACTCTTAAACAGAGAGAAAAAAATCTGATGTGGGCACCACACTACTTTCTCATACATATAATTTTATTTTAAAATAGGTATTAATTAATAACTATAGTCTTTAAAACTGATAATACAAATATTGCTTTTATAATATTTTAAACGACATATTTTTGACACTTCACAATTATTGGATACGTTTGACACATAGATGTTAAAATGTTTTAGTATTTGTTCCCATTGCAACTAAGATTATTGAAATATATTGTTAAAAATGTAATTTAGTTTATTCAAAAATAGAAGCATGTACAAGAAAAGTGCAAATAACATTTTATATTCTAAATATTTTTGCTAACATCTTTCATTTGAAAACTTTTTCACAGCTGATTCGATTTTTGAAAAAAAAAAATGGAATTTATTTATAAGTTGTGGTTTGTTATTCAGTTTCTTACCTACGTCATCTTAACCTTGTGTATTTTGAAGCAATAAAAGAACAAATTAAATAGTGGTCATTTTAATGTTATCGTTTAAAATAATTGTTCATTAATTAATTCAACTTATTTTCCGTAATTTTTTTTAGCCCAGTGGTTCTCAAAATGCGGGGTGCAACTTTCTTATTTTGACATAGCTTTTATTATTAATATAAAGTTCTTTAATGATGGCAAGTAAGAATTCTAGAGTTTCCCACAGTTAATTTTGCGGTACCTTCTCGAGATCTAAGACTGCTAGAAGGACCTCTTGTCCTGTGGCAATTTTCTTTTCTAAAATCTGTTGTAAAGTAAAAAGATTGTCCACGCATGATCGGCCTGGTACAAATCCACTTTGATCTTCACTTATATGCTCTCCTATTTCAACTTTTAGTTTTCCTTGAATAATTTTTCTAATAGTCTACTTATTACGCTGAGACCTCTATAGTTTTTAGGTACTTTTATATCTTGAAAATTGATGTTATATGTTTTCCGTTTTCCATTTCTTGGGAATTTGAACTTTTTCACAGCACATGTTCATTAATCTTGTTATTCTTTGTATAATATTATGTTCTTCGCACAACCGATCTTCCATTTTTCATCTTCATTACTTGGTTCTGAACTTTTTCTTCTGTAATAATAACAATATAAATTTATAGAAGATAATATTTTGAGCCATCCACTTTCAGTCTCCTCTGTACTTTATGAATTATTCTGTATAATGAAGTGTAGTATTCATAAAGAAAATCAATGTCAAAAATTTCGCGGTAACACATGTTTTAAGATTTCTGTATTCGTTTCACCATTAACTTAATGATGTCTGTTGAATGACTTATGGACGAGAAAGGGAAATTAATGAAAAGTATTATGTTTCAGGTTAATACGAAGAACCAAATTGATTTTCGACATAATTGCTAATTTGGATGTAAGTTTACGAGACACGTAAAACTATAAATTGAATTTGTTAAGAATATTGCAAAAAGATATAAAAGGTTTATAATGAAAAGTGATATCAATAATAACGAGTGTTTTTTTTAGAGATCTAGAACTTAAAATGGAATAAAACACATAAAAATCGGGTAATGGCTACGGGATTGGGATTGGCTTTTTCGGAAAAATGATTTTATGCCATTAGTGTTTGAATATAATTTCCAACAAAAATTGGGCCAATGAATATTTGCCTACATTTATCTGTTCACAACTAACTACAAATGTGTTATTTGGCTGAATAACTAATCTCCTCTGAATCACGAGCAAAGTCGATGGTTGTTCGCTCATTGCTCACATTTCCTGATTTTTACGTTTCGCTCACATGGCATAAGATATGTATCGCATATAAACGCGTGCCTAGCGAGGTCCTGACCCCGATAACTCGTATCGCTGTGACCAGCACACTTCGATCATAAACAAACAAACTGTTATTATTATTACGTACTTACGCGAAAATAATAAGAAAAAAATCAATCTGTGTACACATGAAGGAAAACAAACATTCCACGCGGTTCAAGATAAAGTGATCTTTGGTTTAGGTGTATGGTTAGTTGACGTCATCGGATAGGGATATAAAAATGAGCAGAAACGGATTGATTAACATATTGCAAATAATTTTGGTACATGATGGAACAAATAAAATATTTCTTTTTACTATATTTTCGAGTTTAAATAAAAATAAAATAACTGCATGAATTTTTACTTCTACCGTGTGTCCCACGTAAATGTTGGCATAGGCAATTAACATGTAAAATCAGTTTTATGTAAATAAAAAGTAAAAAATAACGCATCCAAATTTTATATCGCAATACTGCTATTATTCCTACATCTTATATTTAATACAGATTAATTTATTTTGATACCGCAATTTAATGAAATTAATAATAATAATTTCTAATTTTCCGCTTACTCTTTTTATTGCTACTGACGTACAGTGCTTGAAATTTGTTTTAAATATTTTATTCTGTCACTGTCATCATGAATACATTAAATGTTGAGAACCGTATAAATATTATTAGAATGTATTATGGTGGGCGCAGTGCAAAACAAATATCTGAATACTTCACAGAAATGAACGCCGAATGGTTTCTATCACCAGAAATTGACAGATCGGAAGTGTTAGTTTATTTGAAGGCCCATAAGGCATATCTCAGTAAATAATTGAGTTCGAATAAATTTTGTTATTATAAAAAAATGTATTAAATAATATTAGATACAATTGTTATTGGATTTTTTTTCTATTTTGCACCGTTTAAAAATTCTTTAAGCGGGAGGTTATGTGCTGCAACGGGTGTACGGGCAAAACCCGAATACGCAAAAACAGAATGAAATGTAACCGAATACGCATGCACAGAATATGCAAAAACCGAAAGGTTACAGAATGGCACCAAATATTCAAAAACAGAATATGCATATCCCGATAAAGTGGGCGTGGCTCTTTGGTTGGTTTACTTTAAACAATCACCGCTATATGTTAATATGACATAAGTTAGGTACATTCACTAAAAGTATTTTAAAATTTGATTCTGTCACTGTTGTTACATTTTTTATTCACATCAATTTAAAATACTGTTCAATATGAAAGAAGTGCTGTAAAATATTAAAGAAATTGTGACAAAAGTAAAAGAACCTCTTTTGTTGATAAAATCAAAAGTTTTATATAAATCAACAATATCAAAATGGTTCTTGTAGTGAATTACTTATTATTGTTAATATTTGTAATATAATAAAAATTGCATTTTGATTCGACTTTCTTACTTTGAATATCTAAAAAGTAATTATCCGAAAAATTTGATGTTTTCGAAGGCTATATATTACAATAAATTCTATTCAATTTTACAATTGATACATTCTTAAATAATTATATAATTGGTATATAGATTTTTTACAAAAATCAGAAAAATGTATGTTTACATAAAATCAGCTATTTATTATCATGGTATGTTGACAAGCACAAAGTTATAGATCCCCACACTAATAGTGACAACTATATATCTAAAAACAATGAGACATTATTCATTTATATATTTGACGGTAAATCTGACTAACTAAACTACTAAATTAAATGTTTTTCTAATTTGATAGCACGTAAATGTGCTCGCAAAAATGCTGGTTCATCAATGGTTTTTACATACTGTTTACTGAATTATAAAAATAATTATTGGTTTTATTTTATTTAGCTGTCAATTTGACAATTAAAATCGTACGTCTGTTATTTTATCTTGCGGTAATTGCCTAAAGTAGACCAACCAAAGAACCACGCTCACTTATTCGGGAAATGCATATTCTGTCTTTGAATATTTCGTGCCATTCTGTAACCTTTCGGTTTTTGCATATTCTGTGCATGCGTATTCGGTTACATTTTATTCTGTTTTTGCGTATTCGTGTTTTGAAGACATTCCCTGCTGCAACCATCAGATTATTTTAGTCATATGTTAATATAATTAAGTGAGAACCATTTCAATATTAAAAATTAAGATATATAATTAATTTATTCGTTATACAACATTGGGTAAGTGATTACTTTTATTATTTAGGTAACCCATTAGCGCCGGAATGAATTATTTTTTAATTTTTCCGAAATCTTGCAAATATTCTAATTAAGAAAACATAATAGAACATTAAAAAAATAAATACATAAAATATAAATTGCCTTGCATTGCCATAAGGTAACGGTCAAGTTCAAAAAGAAGGTGACAGGCTCGCCTGTTCAACTCGCCGGTTATTTCCTCCACTCAGCAGTAAAACTATTTTACCTTGCTAGTAATGTAAAATACTATAACATATAGGTCACAGCGTATAAAATTCATCTAAATTTCTCAAGGAATATCTGAGATAACTGAGTGTCATTTCTTTTTGAGATGACACGCTAATATTAGATTTAAATATCCCATAAGCAACCTTCAAAACAACAGGCTTCGAGTGAATCGTTTCAAGAATTTTCGAAATATTGGGAATAATTATAAAGGTATACCAAGTTCGTTAAAAATGTTTACAGAGGCACAACAGGAAATTAAAAATATTTCAGTCCGTTAATTTAATATTTTATTGCTTTTCAAAAGAAATGGTTTTATTAATAATTTTCGAATTTTTTTATAAATTATACGTAATGAAAATTATACATATGTGTTTATTTTTTAGGTCATTTGGACATTTAGCTCTAATCTGTGATCTGTGAATGTCCTTAGATAATGAGTCATTAAATTGATAAATATATATCAATTGCGTTAATCTCTGAGTCCGCAAGTTCGCTTATAAATAATAAAATAATGCTGTTCCTAAACAACACTACTTGTTAGTTAGTCATATTATATTGTAATAAGTAACAGTTAGGTTTGATTTGATCAATATTACTTTATTTGTGGCTCAACAATAAAGATTATTCGAGTTTCGAGTCGCTAATTGTTGTTTAAAAAAATGAGAAAGCAGCTCATTGCAGAAAAGTTTTAATTATGTATATAAAACCACATTTAAATGTCTTATTTTTGCGGATCACTCAATATACATGCAAAATACATGAGTTCTATTTACTTGGATAACTAATAATTTGATTGATAAATTAAATGAAATAATTCTTCATTTTTCTACATGACTCACCCGTTGATTAAATTTATTTTAAATCAGAAAATATCAAAGTGCATTTTACATTTAAAACTACTTTAAATTACATAATAAAAATTACATTATTAATAATTTAACGTTTAGTAATTATTTACGATAACATATCATTGTTAACTTAAAGTGTGCTCGTATTAATCATTGCTAATTACCGATAAAATTACAAAAGAAAACAGAAAACTTTGCACATTTAATATCACATATTAATGATTTTTTTAATTTTATAATCACGGTAGCCTACATCCACTAAACCAAATCAACAAATAAAATTATTATTACAAACACATATATCATATAAACATAATTAATGACAGCAAATAAATTTTACATAAAAGCTGTTAAAAATTAAAATATCTATAAACGTATAAACCATTAAATGATTCACCAGTTGTTAAACTTTGGACTTTACTCCGTTGTTTTCTGCTGGCGTGCGAGTAAGTATTCCGAATATATGAGGACAATAATTTGCCGATTGATCACTCTAACTTGTCACCATGCCGAATCACGATTCACTTGGCTGTTGTAAAGCTGAATCCAACTTAAAAAAGATAAAGAAAATTATGGTCTATTTTGTGAAATGTAAAACCAGTTTAATGCATTCGTAACGGACGTTCATTTGATAAGGGGTGTATTCAGTAAAATTTTGTCGCAGAAAACAAGAACAAATTGGAATATGTGACACAAGTTCATACTAAATATTTATTTATTTTTATTATAATAAAATTCATATTATAATTTGTTGTGCTGTAAAAATTATTTTGTGTGGTGTTATATTGAGTCCAAGACCAACAACATATTTTATAATTGTAAATATTGTTGTTAATAACTGCATATTAGAATATTTAATTAAATAATAATATAATATAATTTTTATTATTTTTAAAGAGCCAGCGAATAGTTGCAAATATCACTGACAACAGCTGAATATTTCAACAAATTAAATTACTTCTGTATCCCTTTCTTTACTGAAATCTTTTATGCTCATATCTGATGCTTTAACAGACAGTAACATCCAGAAATTAGGTGATTTACAATAATACGATAAATGTAATTTTAAAAGATTATTATATTTTTAGAGGTTGGTAGGTATAAATAACTACAGTATTTTATTATTTAGTTAATTTGTACTCAGCCAATATGATGTTCAAGTTGATTTTAAATAGAAAATACTTTATAATTTGTTTCTGTGAATTTAGCTATGGGAGAACATCTTACTAGGTATTTATAGGACGGTTAGATATATTTATATAAATAATAATAATAAAATAGTTAAAATATAACTAAATACAGTCCCGATTACTTAGTTTCGATCATTAGGTAACGATTTTTCTGAGATGTATTTGCAGCTTAAGCGTAGTTAGCATTATTTTCCTATTCTACACTGTTACAAATTCAACGATACTAAAAATATATAAAAATGTAGGTACCGGAAAATAATATATGCGTGTTTGTTCAGATGATGTGGGAATGTGAAATTCACTTTTATTTGTCATTTATCTAACCAAAACATTTATTTGTATGTTTCGCTTATAGTCACATAAATTTCTTTTTCTTCCCGTAGCACTATAATCCTTGTGAATTTTGATTTGCGTTGCCCTTTCTTTTCATTCTTTTTTTGTTTTTCAGATTCGTTGTCCAATCAAAATTAAACTCGAATATGTTAGTTTAATCGGCGATCCCTCAAATTTCTATCCTACATACAAGATATACAGGGTGGTGAATTGATTTATGCAGTATAGGAAATACAATGTAATTTTTTTCAAATACCGATATGTCGTTTCCCTGATTTTAAAGCAAAATATTTCAAACAAATTTTGTAGGTAAATGGATTCTGAATCTAAGTCACTAATCATATTTTATTTTACAGCTTTTGTAACATGTAAAATCAAGTTTAAAATTTTACAGAACTGTTCATTTGTAGTAACGGCCATGTATATGGAATTCAAACAAAAATACAAATATAAGCGTTTAAATTCCATGGAAATTACTACAAATGAGCATTTTTATAAAATTTTATATGTTACAAAAGCTGTAAAATAAATATGATGAGTGACTTAGGTACAGAATTCATTTATCTACAAGATTTGTTTGAAATATTTTGCATTAAAATCAATAGGGAATGACATATCGTTGTATGAAAAAATTAACATTGTTTTCCTATATTGTATAAATCAATTCACCATCTTGTATGTATCCAAATATAGGAACTTATCAAAATGCTGCTCTTTACCATGACGTCACTATCTTATAGTAGACAGACATATAGTAAAAGATTTCTTTGAATGATATTTCACAATAAAGTTGATGCTCCTTTGCTGTTGTCGCGCATTTCTCTTCATGTTCCTAGGTTAGTGTCCAGGTCCAGCCATGCAAGGACTTTCTATCTCCCGGCGATGTTCACTTGCTTCTTGAAGCGATCAACTTCATCTGACTGTTAGCACATGTTTCTGGATTGTTGATATCTCGTTTACTTTTCATGATATTGTTATTTGAGTGCAACGTGTTTAAGTGTTAGCAGCGATGTTTCAAATGTGCAATTTTCTAGAGCAACGATGCAATATAAAATTTTGCGTGCAACTGGGGAAAACTTTTACAAAAGGTAGTTGTGGCGAGATAACTCCATGAGTTATGCGTCTTGCAGCACGACAATATTTTGTGTAAAAAAATCAGATGACTGTCTTCCTTTAGATTACTCACACACGAGAACTGGCGATTTTTTCTTACTAATTTCGAAATAAAAATCAGTGCTGAAAGGACGCCGTTTTCAGACTACTTATGACAAAAAAGCATCACAGACCTTAACCTTCGGATGACCAACCTTTTTTCGACGTGGATGACTCCATTTGTTTTAAGCATTAAAAAAATTCTAATAAGAAGCGTTGATGTTCTATGGTATTATAATGTCAGAAATATCAGCTAATCCGCAAAAGAAAAATTTTGATCTCGCCATACAAAATATTTCACAGACATCATCGCTAAACTATTAATATCGTATTCAAGGGACCCAAAAATGTGTTCATCCACTGAAAACTCACTACCCAATTTTTAGCATGATTCCTGTACCTCCCTCACAGGATCTGGCGGGAGGTAAAAATAATCAAATAAGAATTAAACTATTTCCAGAGTTATAAAAAAAGCTCTGGGTTCATAATTGACCTCGTTGGTCATCCGAAAGGCCATTTCAAATGAAACTACTCAAAACTGCCTCGCTGGAAGGGACAAGGACCAATAATCAGTAAAATTAAAAAATAATTTTTTTAAATAAAATGATTATGATTTAATTTTTGTTTGTTTATCTATTGTTAATGCCATATTAGTTTATATTGTACATGTACAACAAAGAAAATCGAGCTTTTGTTTGTCATTGGGTAATATTTTCTTGGACAGTCTCCTTATCCACTTAATTATTTGTTTTTCAAAAATTTTTCATACTTTGTCAATATTATGTGATTTTCATTTGGTCCTGAAGAAGGCTCAGTCTAGGCCGAAACGTCGACCTTTATGCAACAATACACATAATTTAATATATTATGCTTTAATAACTTTAATAAGCATTTAAAACTGATGGACATCGATTATTCAACCAAATTTTGAATTAAATTTTACTTTGTAGAATAAGTGTTACTCCGCCACTGGAGAAATATGCAGAGTTGCGAAAAACTTAAACAAGTATACAAGTAATTCCATTACACTAGTACACAAAAGTACGTCTGATTCACTCGTGTTAACTTTCTCTGTTCTACTGGAAAATAAAAATTTGAAAGCCATTACAAGCGGGAAAGTTCGTGAATTTTCTCTTTAGTGCTGTTCTGATTTCAATTGTAAATAGTGATAATCGCAACAGAAGCTCAAAGACATAAAGTTGTGCGTTTGTTTTGAAGAACAAATATAAGTGATTATTCTTACAATAATGTTTACTGAGTGAAGTTGCGTTATTTTTCCTCATTCGGTGTATTAGTGAGCAGTCAAGTGACTATTTATAAAGTAGTTTTAATGTGATATTGAATTATGTTATTAATAGTCAAATAATGTTCAGGTGTTTGTTATACGACAAAATTTGAAAATAAGCGAAAATAAAATTTTGTTATGTTATGACAACTTTATCAGGTAATTATGAATATTACATATTTTCCGAAATTCTCTAACATTGTGCATATTGTATTGCTACGTGTCTTGTGTTTAAGTTTATAACATACAACGGTTTTACAAATACTGCGTTGCCCGGATGCAACTCAAACATGTTTTCCATTACCAGTCAGATAACTCTATACTGAAATCCACGAAATAAAAGGTTGTTAATTTGCATTAGATACAAAAAATTACTCGTTTGGTTTTTGCAAAAATACAAATTTGGTCAAATTACATTGAAATTATTATTATAAAGGTCCTTTTTTACAGATTGACAGTAATAGTGCAATGTTTTTTACAGCTAGCAGTATTTAAAAACCATAAATTTGACATTTCTTTATTTCATCAACAAGCCGCAATTTGCGTCTTCCAAAGTTCCAAATATAAACGTACGTCATGTATCTTACAAATTACAGAATTCAAAACGAGGCACAACATATTCCTCACTCTTCATTTTATGTTATAATTTACACAAGGGACAGAATAAAATTTATGAAAATATAAATAACAAGTTTATTTTTACACAACAATCGCCCAATAGACGTATTTCAACCGTTCAACAAACGCGCAGAAACATAATTTGATGGCGCTAACTTTTCAAATAGATGTTAAATATAATTACTAAATTATTATTAATACCAAATTGGGAAAAAATAATGTTTAACACGGCACCAAACACAGATTTATCTACAGCTTCGGCAACATTTAACCAAACGGCGGTCTCTGCTGTAAATAAAGTATTTTGGTGCCTAGTTAAACAAATAATTATACTATTATCTTTTTAATTTTTCATTTGATACCAAATAAATATCCGCAATTTTTTTATGAATGTTAAGAGGTGAAAGTGGTGTATCAAGAACAAATATAATATATAGAAAGAGAGAGAGAGAGAGGGTGTTTCCTGATCCTCGTTCACCATTGAGATCTTGGGAACCAAAAGAGATACGACTTCGGTTAGATTAGACAAAAGTTGCCAAACTAGTAAGCCAATTTAGTTAATTTTAATTCCAAAATACAGCGACCGAGAGCAAAAAATTTCGAATAGAACTTTGAGTTCATAAAACCCACTTTACACTGTACTACCTAATTTTGAAGTTACGACATAACTATTTTTTTAAACGGTACCAATAGCAGAAAATAATGTCACTAAATAGCTTTTTTCCTTATTTTTCAACTATGTATTAATTTTTAAATTAATCTAATAAAACCATATTTTATTTACTATTCATATCAATAATATAGCTATTCCCTAATAAAGCATGAATTTTAGAATTTTTTTTTAATTTGTTGTGTATAATACTTAAAATTAAATAAAATATTATTCTTTTGTGCTTTAATATGGCTATTGTTTTTTATGAAATGTCAAAATGTATTTAATTGTAAGTACCTACCTATTTGATTTCTCTTAATTTCATGGTACTAACGATTTGATTAAAATTAACATTTATTAAATAATTTAATTTTAAATAGAAGAATACCCATTAAAATATTAAAATGTCTGTCAGTAGTAATTTAAAATCACCTCGACCTATACAACAACAGCAATCAAATTATAAAATTTTACGGGTTTAATACATATTCATAATAAAATATATGATATAAAATGTTTATTGCGGTGTAGGTAAATTTCTGTGTGCCACAAGATGTACCTATTATTTTAGCGCCACATAAAATAATATATTCTAAAATTTCTTTTTTTTTTCGGATTTGATTATTTTTAGGGCCTAATAAACCAGTTTTCTAATAATACACTTCCAAAACATAATCTGTGGATAGATTTCGATGTAGAAGTAAATTCTGTACAATTATAATTTAAAACATTTTCCTAGTATATGATGATTCATGACGAGTGCGGAAATGCACATTTCTAACTTTGCTTGCCTGTAGTTCGGTCTATATCTTTAAAATGTTAAAATTGTGTAAGTAATACCTTTGAAACTCCAATTAAAAAATGTGAATAAAAATAAGTGATCTCTGTAAACGTCATATAAGCATAAATATAATTAATTGCAAACAAACTCAAAGATATGTCACATATAGATAGAAATACTTGCAAGTACGAGAGAGAAGTAGCTAGTGATCCAAGTCCATCATGCAGAAAGGAGATAACTGTATAAATATTACACACTCTACGATTCCCCATCACATGCGGTCCGTGACTCTTGAACACAAGACGTTCGCTCGAAAACAATTGACGAACAAAGAAATCAACATTCCAAACAGAAGAAGGATTAATAATAGTGCTTTAATTATTCAATGAAATAAAACAAAATTCAAAATGGAGGCAGTGTTACATGAAAGTTCAACGCCGGAAAACATACAATCACAAATTCAGAAGAAGATTCCTCCGGAACCAAAGAGGCATCCCACTTTGACAACTTTGACTTGGTCATCGATCGCAGAAGGCCTGGGAAACGTTTTCAATGGCAACTTGATTAAAGATCCTATCGATATTACTTTTACCAATATTGCTTACACAGCTTCGCTTGGATTTAGAAAAGGTAAGATAAAATTGTTTATCCAACACCTCTCAATAAATGCTCTATAACTATGGCGATTTTAAACAAGCAAAGTAACAGATTATCCACTAGTGGGTATAATTTCGAGGAAAGCCACTAGTGAGTATTTTTTTATTTATAACAATAATAATAACACACAACACCTTAGTAACTACTTCGATTGATATTTTAATTTAAAATTTTAAAGCATATGTCACTGTCAAATAATATTTCTTTAATAAATTTTTCATTTATTAAGAAGTGTTGGATAAAACGTTATACTTCACACGTGGGCAAAGTGGAATTACCCACTCGATAAAATTATCTCACTTAGCCTTCGGCTTCGTGAGCTAAAATTTCTCTCGTAGGTAATTTCTTACTTTGCCCACTTGTAAAGTAAATAACTATTGTATAGTTTTTTTATTGTAATTTTTTCATTTTAACATTGAAATGCGATAAAAAATATGGGTCAAAATTGTGATATTAATTATGTAACAAATAGACCGTATTAGATAAAAACAAATTTGATACTTTTTACAAAAATATTTGTGTTTTTCTTTCACAATAAATTGTAAAATATGCTACGGATTATTTATAGATGAATAAATACATTTTCCAAAGTTCAAAGAGTAAATTTGTTTTCTTCATTTTGTTAAATACTTATTTAAGTTAAAGATTTAATATTTAGAAGATGTACTTAAAGATTTATTGATAACTAATAATTATTATTACCTTATCTTGATAAAAGGTCGCAAAGATTAGATTATCGGAAAAGTTTTAATCTCAAACAGTGCAAACTTTAACTATTAATCTTTGATCTCAGATACAAAACACTTGAAATATTTTTCTCGTATTACTCAATAATAAGAATTTATGAAAAATGCAATAGGATTTAGAAATTGTATTAGAGATACTTACAGTACTTTAAATTATATTTTTATATAGTAAACTCAACTTACCGAAGTTGAAAACTATAGAACAAAGGAAAGGTGACTGCTGTTTTACAATGAAAAAAAAAATACGTATCAGAATAAAAAAAATGAGCACATGGAATTAATAATTGTACTCTCCTATCGCAGAGCATAAGATCGGAATACCAACGGTTTCATTATTCGAATGTCTTACTTGCATTAGCAAAGTTGCTGATGGTCAGTCAACAGACAACAGAAAGGAACCGCCAGATTATAGTAACATCCGGATTAATCAAACGAATTATATTTTTACCTTCCCTTCCGTAAGTGAGGTATTGTTTGAAGAGAGTGGGGGGGAGGGGTATTATATATTCATTTTAGACTCATTTTATTCACATTTTTCAATTTCATTTTTCAACAAATCCAAGAATTTTTCAAAATTTCAAAAAAAAAAATTCTAAATTTTAGGTGGGTAGTTACCCACCCAGTAAAATTTCAGGTGGGTAGTGCTACCCACACTACCCATGCTTTTCGCCGGCCATATCAAGTACTATTTTGTACCGTTTAAGAGTTGTATTGGGCAGAAGGTTATGTGCTGGTAACATCAAATTTTTTTATGTATAATTTAAGGCACAACGTGCAGGGAGTGAATTCCATACGTCGGATTACAAATAAAGTTCGGTTACCAGCAATCAAATTTCGCCCCCTTTACAGATATTAGTGGAAGGGGAATGCAGAGGAATAAAGTTAAAAATGGGTATAAACATAACTGGAATATCTAAAATCGTTGCACAAAACTTCCCACTAAACCACTTTATTACAATAATAATAATTTTTAAACGGTACAAAATAAAGAAAATAGTAACTAATAACTATATCTGTTTATATATAACAATATTTAAGATTAATCAATTATTTACTGAGGTTATGTTAGAAAAACGATATTATAGGTTTTCAAGTAAACTACCTCTTTCGTTTGATGGATTGCTGTCATAATCTAATCAGATCGTAACTTGAACATCCAAATTCTAAATACATAGTTCAAAAATGATGTCATTATAAATTCAGTTAACATATTGTAGAGATTTCTATGATTGTATATTTTTTATACAATTTTTCGCGCTTTTCGAAAAGTTGTAAATGAATTTGTACCACTGTAGTATTCTGTGAACAAATAATAAGCAACAAGTTGTTGCGAAACTTTAGAAGTAAATGTAATTAACAGAGATGGCCTGTAATTAATTACATGTAATTAAATCAATTACATTATTCCGAAAATATATTTAATTTTTCAATTACATTCGCTTTATAATGGAAAGTTCAGTAATTAATCATTCTAGCACTTTTTCATTGTAATTACAATTACATTAACAATTACTTTTAAATTAATTTTTTTCATGAACAAAATTACCAATTTTTTGACTTTTTTATGAGATGAAAAAAATTCCGTATCAATTTATAATCAATAGAAATGAAGAATTTTTATGTTCCCACATTTTGCCTTTCATATATATTTTAATTTTTTATATAGTATAATATTTTAAAATAAATAAATATATTAATAATAAGGTTCTTTTTGTTTCCATAAAAAAGTAATTGTAATTTGTAATTATTCAATGTAATTCAATTACAATTTACATGCAATTGAGCAAATTAATTAATTATATTTTGATCGTAAAGTAATGTAATTTGATGATTGTAATTTAATTAAGATTGAGAGACTAATTATAAAAAAATAATTTGTAACATTTTTTCAGTAATTTGTTTGGTTTGGTAATTAACAACTTAATGAGTTGTGTTTTTGATTAAATTAGTCAAACAAAAAAAGGAATTGGCTCCTTAACGGTTATTTTCAATGTACTTTTAAGGAAAGGTACCTATTCGAAATTTCTCAACAATAATTTTCCTGTGTCTGGTTTATTTCTTTACGAAAATTTACTAATTAAGTTTCAAGGTATCTATTTACCTGTTTACTTTAAAAAAATTAGAAAATACAATTATTGTTGTTAACAATTTATTTAGTTTTAGTATAATAATTAATGTCATGTCCATTCAAACAAAGGTTAAAAGATTAGAAGTAAAATACATATGTCCAGTAATCTTTAGTTTTTTCTCTTTTGTGCGTCATATTGGACGCCGCGAACTTTGCTACCATGTTCCTCAATCTGTGATAATAAGTAAACAGAAATATCGAAATGGAAAAAATGAATTATTATCGCTCAAGGCGCGTGCCTGTTTTCTCATTTGTTCATAAATGTAACTATGTGATATTGCAATTTCACAACTTTGTATTGCAAACGAGAGTGAAAAAATTACCGCTACACGTTCTAAAAATTTGATATTTAAAATTAGTTTGCCATATTATTTGTTTCATTATTTTTTAATTTTTATTTGCGATAAAAAAACCTTTTATTAATAACTAAACAGGTATAAAATAGGTACAGGAGAACTTTAAGCAACTGAAATTTGAGTACAATTTACAAATTTAAATTAAACTTCATTAGTTATTTTAATCTTTTCGTTGAGTAATAGAATTTATGTTAAAAACTGAATCCGGAAACGAAAACAAGGTATAACGTTCTATTTTATTTATTTTATTGATTCGAGAAATAATCACGTTTCTATTTTACGAGTCATCTCTAAGCTTCTTATAAAACTAAATCCATTTATGATTTTTAGGTGTAATATACGCAGAGAAGTTCGAAGGCAAAAAGTAAAAGAAAAGTATAGAAATACCAGGGCGAGAATTACGCAATGAATTTTCAAAACAAAAAAGGTGTTGAAAATAATGTAATTTGTTATGCACCGTGTATGTTATTCGCATAATCAAAGAGTTAGAGTTTTATAATTAGACATCATTACCATAAACATGTATAGTAATTGGTTCGGAGTATATAATTTTTCAGAGTTTGTGTAATTTTCTCAAAAAGTAGTCGCACTTTGTCGACACTTTTCATGACGTGTATTGTGTCAGATTTTCTTGCGCTTCTATACACCGCCTCCTGGTAGACGATGCAGTTGAAATTAAATAATCATAAAATTCAAACTGATAAAATATATACTGTGTAACAAGTACATAATTTAGGGTTTTATGGATGAGACACATGAAAGGGCGAGTCATCAAAACCCTATTTTGTACGTGTTACGACATACAATGTTTTATGTTTGAGTACATTGCAGATAATTTTTCTTTAGCTTAAAGCGACATATATATTTGACGTTGACATGAAAAATTTTATAGTTTTGAAACTGTACAACCTGTCATTTTACATTTCAATCATTCAAATCCGTTATTATAGAAGAAATTATTCAAACAGCATCAAAATAATACGTTTAAGTGTGTAATTATTATTACCATTACTAAAATAATGTTCCTATTTTATTACTTACCTAAAAAATTAATAAAATTTATTCTGATAATAGGTTTTTTTACTATATCATTATGGACTAGTTCATAATGAGCTACTTTATTGCTGCTTAACAATATTATACGCAAAGAATTATAATGTAAATATTCACATTATACCTTAACAACATATTTTGTTAGAATAAAAAATCATTGGCGATGTATGTCAGGTGTCCGGGAATTGGAACTTACCGGCCAGAAGGTTGAGTTTGCCTCTTTAAGGCCAAATTTCCACGTTACAAAAGTACTTTGTAGCATTTATACTGGGTCTATAATTTAAATATATTTTCTTTTAATACAGGAAAAATATCTCCCTAGATTCTTGTATCTCCGAAAATTCTTTACTCTTAACTGTGTAGTTACAGTTAATGGATTTATTATTATGAAATCTTGATACTTTAACCATGAATAGTAAGTTTCATTAATTGCAACAATGATAATTTATTTTAAGTAAATTATAGCCGAGATAATAAAGTGCACATAATTTCATAGCGTTGGTTTACCTTACGCGTAAAGGGTCGGATATGTATAATTGGAGCTCTCTGATTTTGCCCAGTTCTTCTCACAAACAAAGAAGAGTGTATGCTATACTATCTCTTAGCACTTATCTGGTTAAATTCGACGAAATAGTTCAACAGTACAAATATCTAACATTACTTTGTCAATTTCCAGGCGAGAAAGAAATCTTGCACCAGGTGAGCGGCCGCATCCCACCAGGTTCTCTGGTGGCCATCATGGGCCCCTCAGGCGCTGGTAAGTCCACTCTATTGGACGTGCTCTCCGGATACCGGCGCACAGGTGTCGAGGGCGTCGTGTACACCAACGGCCGTAACCGTAATCTGGAGCAGTTCCGCAAGCAAACCTGCTACATCACTCAGGATGATCGTCTGCAGCCGCTGCTCACGGTTATAGAAAATATGAGGTTTGCTGCGGATTTGAAGCTGGACACAGAGATGGATCGGTGTGATAAGGAGGAAGTGGTGAGTAAATGAAATTTTAATCTTGTACAGAAGCGTCTATCGTGCAAAAACGTCAGTGCTGACACTAACTGTCCCACCAATAAAGAGACTCACTGCAAAGATGGTTGAACCATTTAGTTATCAGGATTATAATTCTGGAATGAAAATCGTCTCTTATTGTATTTTAAGCGACCAGTAACATCTATCCAATTAACTTCTTACAATACTAAACAGCTCTGATTAATTTTGAAAACGAGAAAGTTATTAGAGTCTCAAATATTTCAAGATAGTCCCCTGTAGAAATATATCTCTTCAACCTGCAGATGACTAATTCGTAAAACTAGTTATTTTTAAACAAAAACGACTATTACTATTTCTTTTATTTTAATTCTGTTATTCAATTTGCTGTATAATTTTCTCATTTAAAAACAAAATAACTTATCTAAACATTTGAGTTATAAATATCGTAAATGCAATTGTTATGTTGCTTAAGAAAAACAATAATTAGACAAAACACATATTTACTAAAGAAGTTTTAACGATACAATAACAACATTTCTATTATCAATAGATTGAAGTTATTTTAACACATCTGGGATTGTACGAAGCTCAAAACACTCGTGCTGCCAGATTATCAGGAGGGCAAAAGAAGCGGTTATCCATCGCTTTGGAGCTTATCAGTAACCCCATGGTTCTCTTTTTGGACGAACCAACAACGTAAGTTTAAGAATTGTTCCCTAATTTCCTTCGCTGTATTACAATAGCTAACAATTTATTTATTTTACAGAGGGTTGGACAGTTCCTCTTGTTTGCAGTGCGTGAGACTCTTGCGAGAGCTTTCCAGACAAGGAAGAACTATTGTTTGCACAATTCATCAGCCATCAGCTTCACTTTTCAGTATGTTCGACATGGTATATATCTTGGCAGAAGGACGTTGTTTGTACCAGGGAGTCACAGATCAATTAGTACCATTCTTGCAGAAGATTGAATTGCCTTGCCCTCAGTATCACAATCCGGCTGATTATGGTAAGAAATATATTTCTGTATCATACACACTTATAAACTAAAGTTTTTAAGTATACGTTTCTAGTACTAAAGGTTGTTGTTTATTGAAAGACTAATAACAACATACAATTAAAGTCAATATAACAGCTAGTAACGTAATTCACAGAAATTTATTTGTCTAAATGATTAGCAAAAATGCTATAAATATTCCACTTGTACAAAAAATTGAGCACTTTTGACTTTGCACTCATTTATGTATAGATATTACTTTTTCTATACACTGATATAATTAATATTGCATAAATTAATCAATGCTTAAAACTGAATTTCGTTTTCTCTCCGATTGATAGCGAGCACAATCATAGAAAGAACAGCATAAGTAAAAAGTATTCTTACTGAGGCATAAACACTTGTGTAAACAACTATTAATTAAATAACGCATGTAATTAAATTAGTTTACATATTTATTTTAAGTAAATAATAAGTAAAAGTGTTAAAGTAATGCTATTTGGAAAAATCGTTGGAAACAGAAATAAAGATAGGAGATTCCAAATTTGAGCTAGTTGAAAAATTTAAATATTTAGATATTATGCTAATAAACACAGGAGAAAGAGAAGTAGAAATCTAAGAAAAGATAATGGCAACAAATAGTTAAAAAAAAAGGATTTTAACTAAAGATTTTTCGACCGATAAAAAGACCAGTAACAATCTACGTTGCTGAGACTATGGCAATGATAGAAAAAGTTGAAGAATTTTTAAGATAAATGGAATGAAAAATAATAGGAAATACTACGACCAATAATTATATTAAGTAACGTATACGGAATAAGAATTTAAGAATGAACTATGAAATAGTACAAGAGTTGGAAGAAAAAGGCATAGTAAAAAAGATCAAACAACAGAAAGTTGATGAATTGGACGTATTTGGCGAGCAAAAGAAAGGAATACAATAAAATCAGTAGTAAGATGGAAAACAGGAGGAAGTAGAAAACGAGGCAGACCTAGATTAACATATGTCTAAATGATGTAGAAGATATAAAAGCAGCATGAATTAAAACTAGCAAAGTAAACCAAAAATGGATAAATGTGAAGTAACAACAAGATTTTAAAGTAAAAGAAACAGGGATTGTGATTGATCCAGTCCAACAAAAGGATCTAGAAAGTTTCATAAGAAGCAGCGTTACCCCACAGGGGTATATTTCGCTAATTACTTGCATTGTTAATTTTTATAATTTGAAGACTTTTTAAATCTGCTATATACTTTTCCTTCTTTATTATAACAGTAATGAAAGTGTACGTTTTCTTTTACAGTGATTGAATTGGCATGCGGCGAATACGGGCAAGACAAGATCGATACAATGGTGAAAGAATCCCAAAACGGTTGCAACTTAGAATTCTTCAATAATCCAAACTCCTTACCAGACTTGAAAACATTGCGAGCCAGGAATCCTCTTAGTAAACATTTGGAGAAAAGCGGGGACCATGGAATGCAAGAAACTTCCGAATACAATCAGTTGAACGTTCTTCTAAAGCGAGGATATCTTAGAGCGAAAAGAGACAAAACATTAACATATATGAGGGTTGGTGTCAATATATTGACTGGACTCATGTTGGGAGTTCTGTATATCCAATCTGGCGTGGACGGAGCTAAAGTTTTGGATAATTACAATTTACTCTTCTCTATTTTGATGCACCACATGATGTCCACCATGATGTTAACTATTTTAACTTGTAAGTATAAACTTAATACTTCTTCATTTATTCAAATTTCGTTTGTGCAATATTACTTACTACGAGCATCCTCAAAACACAATTAAAGTTAGTATCGTTTTTGAGCTGTCAAATTAGGTATGATTAAATATTTTTTAGAAATTTCTTCCTTTTGGAAGTTGTGAAGAACTTTGTTGTATGATGGGCGTGGTATTTAGGCCATATTACCATCCACAGTTGAAATACTTTATAAATGAGAAAATATACATTTTAAATGAATATAATATTTTTTAAACTTCTATTATATCTATGCCTTTTTGCCATTTTGTGACTCTAGTGAAAAACCCATTTACTAATAATTCAGTCCGTGATAGTATACGCTTTTATTTGATTCCAAAAGTAATAATATTTTTGTTATAGTCCCCACCGAACTGTCAATCATCATCAAGGAACATTTCAACCGTTGGTACTCGTTACGTTCATACTTCGTGGCTGTAACTCTGGTGGATATTCCGATATCGATATTTAGTTGTACATTATTCAGCATCATCATTTACCTAATGAGTGGACAACCGCTTGAAGTCACGCGGTTTTTAATGTTCTTGGCCATCAGTGTGTTAACTGTCTTCGTGGCTCAGAGCTTCGGCTTAATGATTGGCGCTGTGTTCGACGTTGTGGTAAGTTTACTCGATTCATTTATTATCATTATTATAAAATATAGTTAAGTGAGAGGGTTTAAAAAACATATTTTGCATTAAGAAACAATTGCGCGCAGTGTTGTAGCAAAAGTTGTAGATATAGTTTTTTTTGTGAAATACCAACTTTATATAAAAATAAATTTAATGAGTAGTATATGTTAGATATCAAACTACACTAAGTATAATGTGTAATATAATTTCCTAGGCTCGTATGTATTCATTTATTGTAGGTATGACATTTCTAACAACTTAACATCCAAAAGAAATTAAACGAAAATACGTTTGCGTATGTAGCAATAATAGTTGATAAACCAACTCGCAAAAAACATCGTTGTTCGTTATTGGGTGGCAGCAATCAAACATGTAGGAGTATTTAGCAATAGTCAAACAATTGGCACCAATAAAAAGTAACTAAAATTACCTTATCTGTTGAAATGCTGCAAGTTGCATACAATTTTAGTATTACACCATGCGACTTGTTGCCTGGAACTGTTACAAGTAACTGTTGCGCGCAATTGTATCTTAATGTAAATGGGCATTAGGGCACAAAAACAAAAAAGAAAATAATAAAAAGTGACATGTATACTAGTTTTACATACAAGAATAATTTGACAATGAATTTTACATATTCTAAATATAAAAGGAATTTAATTTTTTTTTAAATATTTACTTTTAGAGATGGGTATTTATATTTTTACGTAAAAAAGAACATTATTTTTTAGTACAGCCGGACGCGAAATAAGCATTTCGTAGCCGCAATGCAGACTATGATATTAAATTTAGCGGCTGTTGTTATGGTAACGGTAAGATTAATCGTAATCTCCGATTATGAACATTTAAATTTAAACGTTTCATCATAATCGCTGATTATTAACAACTATTATTAACGCTGATTAAAATGCACATATATTTCTCTGTCTGGTGTCTGTACTCACTTTGTTCCGCAGTCTGTAGCTTTTTTGATATTTTTTTGCTTTGTCTTATTATAAATACATATAAACTAGTACAAAACGAATGCAAGTGATATAAATTTTGTAGATATAGATGTGTTGAAATTATGATTGTTTTCGCCCATAGAGTGAGAATAAATCTTTAAAATGTCGCAAAAAAGAAAGACGATTGATGTTTGATCACACTTAAATACAGATTTTATTATCTTTAATTTTTTAATTTGCACTTAATTCAATTATTATTTATTATAAGCATTTGACTTTGTTTTTTGTTTTGTTTCTTATAATAAATTGTACAAGATTATTTTATTTACTTTCCTAAACTATCTGTACTAAATAATCGTAATCAGTGATTATCAAAATTGTTAATCATAATCGTAATTGGAATTGTAATTGTTAAAGTTAGAATCATTGCATAAGTTTTGTACACCTGTACACCTTGTCCGCGATATCCTTTAGCGACCTAGAGATTGTCATGCCTAAGTGCCTAGGTATGCTAAAGAGTAATTTGGTACAGTTTATTTTTCTTGTGGTGCGGTTCACGTCACTATCTTCTTTCTCACTTTTTCCCATCAGCAATAGTAGGAGAAAGTGAGAAAGAAGATAGTGACGTGAACCGCACCACAAGAAAAATAAACTGTATACAAATAACTGTTATTATTATTAGGAGATGAAGTGATTATTTTGTGGTGGATTTGAAGGCGCTTGATGATATTTCATAATTAATTAATTTTTTATGAAATTCGTGGATATAAATGAAACTATTCTTAAGGTGGTTCGTCTCCTCTTTGTTTCAAAATGACTGACAAAGTTGCTACATTTGTACGTGCAAATAACTAAACTAGATAATATTCCACATAATTAAAAAACTAACGAAATAACTTACATTTCTTACTCGTTGCAGAACGGCACATTCTTGGGCCCAACTCTCTCAGTCCCCATGATGATGTTCGCGGGTTTCGGAGTCACTCTCAAAGACTTGCCTTCATATTTATACTGGGGTAGCTACATCTCCTACTTGCGGTACGGGTTGGAAGGAATGGTGGGGGCCATCTACGGTATGGATCGCCCCATTTTGGACTGCCCTATTGGGTATTGCCATTATAAGTATCCAGAGAAGTTCCTCAAAGAGATCTCCATGAGAGGAGATCAGTTCTGGAATGATATTATCGCCTTAGTAATTATTTTGTTCACACTTAGAATAATGTCGTATGTTTTATTGAAATGGAAGCTCCAAGCTGTCAGATAAATGAGTTACTGTTTTGTTTAGTATTGCTGAAGGTCATTGGCAGAGAATTAATTTTATAGGAGGGTTGGTTTTTACATATTTTATGACCAAAGCGATGTGTGACTGTTGTGTTATGTTATACACATATTTAGTATGAACTTTATTTAATTTTGTTATTATTTATAATTATTTTAATAACGTTGTGTATATAAGTGATATAGAACGATACAATTATATAATTTCCTAGTTTAATAAGTAGTAATTACTTAACCGATGTTAATAAGTACCTTGTACATATTTATTCTTTCAACTCAATATAAAAGCATATAATACATTTGTATTCTGTCATTATAAGTACACTTATTTTCCTTGCCTAAACTGTAATCATTAAAAAAATGAAATTTGCTGAAATATTTTGACCGTTTTCATAAAACAATTTAAAATTATTGGAGAGATACAATATAAGTTTTTTACATAATGTTTATGTTGTCTAAGATAAAGATGGATGTTTCTATTCATATAAATGTAATAAGTAGTAAATACGGGAACGCTCATTGACGTTGAAAATGCGAGTCAAGAGAAAGAAGCAATAAATGGGCAACCGATCTTTGTTGTACTGTCCACTTTGGACGTTGATAACAAAATATTTAGAAATCAACATTCAATGGTTTTGAAAGAAAATTTTAATATAATAATTATATAATACATTACAAGAAATGAGTACATTTAACTATAATTTATGTGAATTTAAAGGAATGTTCAAATAATTGAAAAATAGTGTGTACACTATTAAATATTATTTATCATTTTTGGACATAACTGTGTGCTTTTATATAGTAACCGTTCTACATACATGTAAGACGAAGTAGGGTAGCCGACGACATCTATCTGTCTCAGCCTAGAATTTTATTTGGAAGTTATGTCAAGTGAAAAATATCTAATACAGTATTATAAACTATAAACTAAACAGTTAGTTACTTTACAAATACATTTATTATAAAATTATTATTATTATAATTATTATATTATATTATATATTATTATATTATTATAAAATAAATATATAGCTCCCAAGTAGTAACGGAAGATAAAATTTTTAAGTGGTATTTTCACATTCCGTGAAATTATTGATATTTTATAGATTTGGCATTAAGTTTTGAAAATGGAGTGTAATAAAAGTTAAATCTCATACCACATGGCTATAAAACATAATCATAGTTTTGTTAATTGTCGTTGTCATATACAGTTTGTTACTACGGATTACATGTAACTATTTTCATTGTTTGGTTTAATCTTAGATTTTAGGCGTAATTATAAACGTAATCACAAACTTTCAAACTTATGTCAAAAAATGTTATAAATAAAACATAGCAAGGTATACAGTATGTTTCAATTTCGAGGTTCACCATTGAGATCAAGACAATTTAATGATACTTTTGTTTTCCTGAAAAAAATTATAGGTCACAAAATATGAACAAAAAACCTGTGTCGTAGATTTTTTTCTTTTATAATTATTTTTATTTTTTAATCAAATGCACATTGAGAAAAACGTTTCAAAAAGAATACGTTCATATTTTTACTATTCAACCAGCGACGCAGGAAAAATTTTTTTTCTGTGACAGATTGCAGATATGATACAAATTTAAGAGTTTTTAAATTGAATAAATGATAAAGAATTTCATAGTAAAAATGCTTACCTTTTTTTAATTTTAATGATATAAATTTGTGTACACTTCTAATAATATTGCACGATATTAAATTAATACTAAGTTTTGTTCGTCTGATTATGAGTTTATAAATTATTTTTGAATTAACAAATAAAATTTAATAAACAAATGACTAATAATTCACTTAAATGACCTAATGCTAATACACAGTAAAAAAATTTATTTGCGATTTATTAATTTTGCGGTTGTTAAGTATTTGTATTTAATATTGACAAATACAAATATATAGTGTTAAATTAACAATTTGAACAAATATGACAATTTGTTAAATTAAAATATTGTCAATTCTGAATTTTTAAAAAGAAAAATTGTTACTTTTATTTATTTACTGGATTTATAAAATTTAACAAATATGCTCGTCAATAATAACAAGTAAATTTAGCTAACTTATCAATTTGAAATTGTTAAAGAAAGTTTGTATCCTTTGTGGCAACTTAATTAGTTATAATTGCTATGATTTATTGTTCTGCCAATAGAAATATATGTGGCAAATAAAATTTTCAGTTTTTATTCAGTACCGTCTGTTATCATTGGTTAAAATTTTTAACAGGCCTTTAAAAATTAACTGGTAAGTTTCAGAATAGACCCCTATTTGTTTTATTTTTATTATTTTATTTCCAGCAAAAATTACCGAACGAAATACCCTAAATTTCCACTTCTCTACATTCTAAACTATTCGGTATTCGACCGAATAGTTACCGAATATTCGTTGCAAGCCTATTGCGAACTCAATCATATTGAATTAGTATAGGCTCACGTAAAGGGTGTAGTAGCGCGAAATAATACCACTTTTAAATTCGATATTGTAATAAAACCTTAAAGTACTATAAATAATATAATAATATAAATACATAAACAGCTCACGCTGAAAAGTATTATCTACGTTTATGTTATTGTCCAAAAGGGTTTATTGGAACATTTATAGCAGTGTTTCTCTTGTTGGAGAAGTAAGTTTCGTTCTACATATAAAACGGGCGACATTCTATGATGAGCATCCTAGTAAAGTTATCTTATTTTGCTAGTGGATTTATTTGTCACATAGCTGACAAAAATCCAATACTACTCTTGCAAATTTTGATTTATTACTTTCTCTCATTCACGCGTGGAGTAGGCAGGTATATGATATTTTGTTAATATTATTGTTTTAATATTTTGTCTGTGTCATTAGCAAAAAATAATAGTAAATCATCCCGTTACTGATATATAAACTTAAAAATATTCTTTCCATTATATAAATATCTCGTAATTATATTACCAACAACACGGAACACAAATACTACTTCCATTGCTACACCAGAGTACATCCAATAAACTAATATATTAGGTGCAAACCAAAACAAAGAAACGATGCACGACGACAACGACCTCGATTCAAAACAAATACTACGATGTACAGTGCCGGCTTGATAATAACAATTAACGGTGTTTTGTTCAAGAAAGGGGAGACTATGAGACTGAGTATCTCAAGTTATGCGGATCAGGCTGCAACACTGGGATCATTATTGCAGTTCAAGGACTTCACGTCTCTACAAGATTCGATGCACTTCCTCATTTTGTTGTTGAAATATTGTGTATTTTTCTATCATTGCTGATTTTGCTTAAAATTAAATATAAATTAACTTAGTTGCATCGGACTATGGATCGTGAGATCCTCAGTTCGAATCCCACTACGACAGTTGCCAATTTAAATTTACCCCTGTGGTTCCTCATCCAGCAACAACTTGGGGGGCTATGACTTGACGGCTGTTAACCGCATTTCATACGCAAAAATATATCACTTACCGAGATCTGAGTAAGCAGAGTGCCACACCCATAATGGGTAAAAGGGTGATGATATATATATATATATATATATATATATATATATCAGTGGCGTCGGAACAGAATATTTCGTGGCTGGGCGAACACCCCCCCCCCCCATCCTTTTATCACTATTTTTTTTACATATTTCCGAACAAGTTATACAATCAAATCTTACACAAATATATACCATCAAAATTTAAATTATGTAGGACAAGTAGGGCTTAGTTAAAACTCACATATGAACAAGTAATCTGTATTATTAAAGAACAGATTATCATTTATTTTTCCGCCTATTGCTATATAAAATTGACTTTTGTCAAAGCAAAGTTAATGTTTCTGAGGAATTTTACTTTGTCGCTCGTCTCCAGTAGCAACAAACGATAAATTTTTTGTCGTTCGTCTCCCATAGCAACGTGCGGTAAATGTTTTTTTTTTTACTACTTACGAAGCGTGAAGCACGAAGTAAAAAAAAGAACTACAACAGTCTGTATTTTACTTTTATAATCATTGTTTGGAAAAATATTGTGTATAATTAGAGCGCAAAGTTCGTGTTCGATTGACAAAACATAACTTTGCGCTTTAAATATACAAATACTTGTTGCCAAAGACACGTTTTCAACTATGATACAAATTCCTCCACAATATCGTATAGATTGCTGGTTTAACTTTGCCTGTATTCGGTCATACATTTTCAGTGTGTTTACATGCAGTGTATGACAACCTGATTTCTCATGTATCATTGGTATTCTAACTTTTACAAGTTTTGCTGCCTGGTTAGGAGGGTGGGCGATGCTCACCCGCCAAAATATCTGGGTGGGCAAACGCCCACCCTGCCCACACGGGTCCGACGCCACTGATATATATATATATATATACAGGGTGTTCATTTTAAGTGGTACACTATTGCTATTTCGAGAACTATAAGAGCTACGACGTCGGTTAAATTAGCAAACAATTTCTATATTATAAGACAATTAAAATGAGCGAAACAAAAATTTGTTTAGACCAGTGGTTCTCAAAATGCGGGGTGCAACTTTCTTATTTTAAATGGCAACCTACTTTTTTTATTTGCTTATTCGATTCAGTATTTTTTTCTGAATTCAATGATATTCACATGTAATGACCAAATATTACAAAATATTTGAGAAAAATGCATAATTAAAAATGTATCATTTTTATTTAAATAAAAATATACAAAGTTTGCCATGGAAGAAAACAAATTATTATTCGATTCAATATTTTTTTCTGAATTCAATGATATGCACATGTAATGACCAAATAATAACAAAATATTTGAGAAAAATGCAAAATTAAAAATATATCTTTTTATTTAAATTTGCATATACAAAGTTTGCCATGGAAGAAAACAAATAAATCAAACAATTTTTAATATTAGTTTTTTTTGAGTGTACCTCTGTATTTCTGTATTGTAACAACTAAATTAATAATTATTCTCATAATTACAGTTTTTTCAACTATTTCTGCATTTGATTTATTTGTTTTTTTCCATAGCAAACTTTGTATATGCATATTTAAATAAAAATGATACATTTTTAATTTTGCATTTTTCTCAAATATTTTGTAATATTTTATCATTACATGTGCATATCATTGAATTCAGAAAAAAATACTGAATCGAATAAGCAAATAAAAAAAATAGGTTGCCATTTAAAATAAGAAAGTTGCACCCCGCATTTTGAGAACCACTGGTCTAAAAAAATTCTTGTTTCGCTCATTTTAATTGTCTTATAATATAGAAATTGTTTGCTAATTTAACCGACCTCGTAGCTTTTATAGTTCTCGAAATAGCAATAGTGTACCACTTAAAATGAACACCCTGTATATATATATATATATATCAGTGGCGTCGGACCCGTGTGGGCAGGGTGGGCGTTTGCCCACCCAGATATTTTGGCGGGTGAGCATCGCCCACCCTCCTAACCAGGCAGCAAAACTTGTAAAAGTTAGAATACCAATGATACATGAGAAATCAGGTTGTCATACACTGCATGTAAACACACTGAAAATGTATGACCGAATACAGGCAAAGTTAAACCAGCAATCTATACGATATTGTGGAGGAATTTGTATCATAGTTGAAAACGTGTCTTTGGCAACAAGTATTTGTATATTTAAAGCGCAAAGTTATGTTTTGTCAATCGAACACGAACTTTGCGCTCTAATTATACACAATATTTTTCCAAACAATGATTATAAAAGTAAAATACAGACTGTTGTAGTTCTTTTTTTTACTTCGTGCTTCACGCTTTTTTTCTGAATTCAATGATATTCACATGTAATGACCAAATATTACAAAATATTTGAGAAAAATGCATAATTAAAAATGTATCATTTTTATTTAAATAAAAATATACAAAGTTTGCCATGGAAGAAAACAAATTATTATTCGATTCAATATTTTTTTCTGAATTCAATGATATGCACATGTAATGACCAAATAATAACAAAATATTTGAGAAAAATGCAAAATTAAAAATATATCTTTTTATTTAAATTTGCATATACAAAGTTTGCCATGGAAGAAAACAAATAAATCAAACAATTTTTAATATTAGTTTTTTTTGAGTGTACCTCTGTATTTCTGTATTGTAACAACTAAATTAATAATTATTCTCATAATTACAGTTTTTTCAACTATTTCTGCATTTGATTTATTTGTTTTTTTCCATAGCAAACTTTGTATATGCATATTTAAATAAAAATGATACATTTTTAATTTTGCATTTTTCTCAAATATTTTGTAATATTTTATCATTACATGTGCATATCATTGAATTCAGAAAAAAATACTGAATCGAATAAGCAAATAAAAAAAATAGGTTGCCATTTAAAATAAGAAAGTTGCACCCCGCATTTTGAGAACCACTGGTCTAAAAAAATTCTTGTTTCGCTCATTTTAATTGTCTTATAATATAGAAATTGTTTGCTAATTTAACCGACCTCGTAGCTTTTATAGTTCTCGAAATAGCAATAGTGTACCACTTAAAATGAACACCCTGTATATATATATATATATATATCAGTGGCGTCGGACCCGTGTGGGCAGGGTGGGCGTTTGCCCACCCAGATATTTTGGCGGGTGAGCATCGCCCACCCTCCTAACCAGGCAGCAAAACTTGTAAAAGTTAGAATACCAATGATACATGAGAAATCAGGTTGTCATACACTGCATGTAAACACACTGAAAATGTATGACCGAATACAGGCAAAGTTAAACCAGCAATCTATACGATATTGTGGAGGAATTTGTATCATAGTTGAAAACGTGTCTTTGGCAACAAGTATTTGTATATTTAAAGCGCAAAGTTATGTTTTGTCAATCGAACACGAACTTTGCGCTCTAATTATACACAATATTTTTCCAAACAATGATTATAAAAGTAAAATACAGACTGTTGTAGTTCTTTTTTTTACTTCGTGCTTCACGCTTTTTTTCTGAATTCAATGATATTCACATGTAATGACCAAATATTACAAAATATTTGAGAAAAATGCATAATTAAAAATGTATCATTTTTATTTAAATAAAAATATACAAAGTTTGCCATGGAAGAAAACAAATTATTATTCGATTCAATATTTTTTTCTGAATTCAATGATATGCACATGTAATGACCAAATAATAACAAAATATTTGAGAAAAATGCAAAATTAAAAATATATCTTTTTATTTAAATTTGCATATACAAAGTTTGCCATGGAAGAAAACAAATAAATCAAACAATTTTTAATATTAGTTTTTTTTGAGTGTACCTCTGTATTTCTGTATTGTAACAACTAAATTAATAATTATTCTCATAATTACAGTTTTTTCAACTATTTCTGCATTTGATTTATTTGTTTTTTTCCATAGCAAACTTTGTATATGCATATTTAAATAAAAATGATACATTTTTAATTTTGCATTTTTCTCAAATATTTTGTAATATTTTATCATTACATGTGCATATCATTGAATTCAGAAAAAAATACTGAATCGAATAAGCAAATAAAAAAAATAGGTTGCCATTTAAAATAAGAAAGTTGCACCCCGCATTTTGAGAACCACTGGTCTAAAAAAATTCTTGTTTCGCTCATTTTAATTGTCTTATAATATAGAAATTGTTTGCTAATTTAACCGACCTCGTAGCTTTTATAGTTCTCGAAATAGCAATAGTGTACCACTTAAAATGAACACCCTGTATATATATATATATATATATATATATATATATATATATATATATATATATATTTATTTTTATTTAAAGAAAGAGCGATGAACGACTGTGAACTGTGATGATAAAGTTTTAGTAGTTTTGTTTTAAGTATATGTTATGTTTTGTTGCTGTGGAATTATTTATATTTTCAACTTTATTTATTTGTTTTAATGTGTTGTGCAATCGTGTATTTTTATTATTGACTAGATTTGTATAATTTTAATTTCCATGTTTAATGTAAATGTCAAACAAAGCTAAATATTCCCTGAGGAAGGTCATAGTTATGACCGAAAGGTCGGATTTTTAGCTTCAATAAATAAATTACTGCATTTCGAAGAAAAATTTTTTATTTTATTTTTATTTAGTTAAAAATAGTAAGTAGTAGAAAAAGATGTTTGGAATAGTGATAATTGAATGCTCTTGTGACGTTATTCGTTACCTTTGCACAGTCAAATTACTGCGGGCATTTAAAGTTTCAGTGGGCAGGCTAGACTTTATATAAGATAAATAATTAAACATCACGAATATGGAGGCAGTATATCCCTGAGTTAAAAGTTGTTGAAACTTATTAATATATTAATTTTATTTAATTATAATATTTCGTAGCTTTGCTACTTCATTTATTAGTAGAATTTTTTTATAGGAAATGACATCAGTAAATTGTCTACTCCCTCGTCTTATGCATGGACAATATTTAAAATTTCTTTATATTCTAAATAAATCAACATACATTTCTTAATCAATATTATAGATAGAGATGTTTCATTACCATTATTACAATGATTAACAGCAATATATTAAAACATGTATTTTATAAGTATACATAGGAAAAATTTACAATAATTAAAAATAATAATACTTATCAATTTCATGTAATTTATTAAGTACTAAAGAATTTCAAATAAATTCTTGTTTATATAAACGTTCATTGTTTTCTTATTATAATTAACTATTATAAATAATCCACATAAATTATTCCTGAATACTGAAAAAAAAAATCTGGTGTGGGCACCACACTACTTTCTTATACAAATAAAACCAAATGAACACGTATGTTCCTTGCGTATGATCTTATTTTGACAATTATTTGATACATAAATTTGAAACCTGTTTAATTTTTTGTTCTCATTGTAACTATGAATTTATTTTGAAATAGAAATTAATTAATATCTAGTCGTCAAAACTTTCTAGCTAATAATATAAATATTACTTTTCACACGACACATATTTTTGACACTTCACAATTATTTGACACGTTTGACACATAGATATTAAAAATGATTTAGTTTTGTTCCCAGTGTAACTAACAACTAAGATTATAGAAATATATTCTTAAATATATAATTTAGTTTTTCTCAAAATTAGAAGCATATACAAGAAAAGTGTAAATAACATTTTATAATCCAATTATTTTTTCTAACCTCTTTTTCATTTGAAACTTTTTCGCACAGCTGATTCTATTTTTAAAATAAATGGAATTTATTGTTTTGTGTTTTCAGTAAACTTCCTCTACCGATTTTTCAATTTCATTCAAAATCAACTCAGCTCTTCATTTTTTCATGAAACTACAAGTTCCAAATTTCGTTTACATATCTTGCCTCGTTCATGAGACATTGCGCACACGGACATCCATCCATCCGTCCATCCATCCACACACACAGATATCATTGGAAAATTGGTGGATTCAGTGGACGTCAAAAAATGTATTTCCGCAAAAATCTCGCCAACGATTTTTTTCTTGATTCCAATACTTCCTTATACTTTGTATAAGAAAGTAAAATCAATGTTTTAGTATATTGCTGTCAATTACTGCAACAAACCCCATGTACTGACAAAAAGAAAACCTTCCAGTAGCAGTATTATTTTACACATATTTAATTTATTTGTTTCCTCTTGTAGAAAATATGATTATTGAAAAAATAACATAGTTCTCAAAATTGGAAGCAGATACAAGAAAAATGCAAGTAACATATTTATTTTTAAATACTGATATAAAATATTTTTCATTTTAAAAGTTGCACTGTCGGTTTTACGATTAAATTTACAGTTTTTAACAATGCCATGAAACTAATAATTATGAAATTTCGTTGTTAATATAATTATTCTCAAAACACATTCAAAGGAACTCAAAAACATGTATTTTAGTGAAAAACTCGTTCTTTATTTTTAAACTTCCTTATTATATGTTTAAGACCGTAAAAAGCGCACGACAGTTTATTTTATTATTATTAATATTATTAAAATAAATACTAAGAGGCTCTAAGCCTAATAACAAGACGAAAAACAATAGACAAATACAACACAAAAAATGTAAAATACTTAAACTAATACAAAAAGTAATACATTAATCAGCCTCGCAAATAATAAATAAAATGAACCAAAGATGTCAATATGTTTAAAAAGACATTCATAAATAGTGCATGTGCGATTAGTTGGAGACAATGAAAAAACATTGGTGCGAGAAGTCGGTAGGTAAATATTAAACGTGTGAAATAAATAAAAGCAGCGACTTCCGGAATTCGGTAAATCTATTTATAGGTACCGAGTGTAGAAATGAAATTTTCATATTGCTGTAATTTTTTTACCTATTTATTTTACAGCAACGCTGTAAAAAGAAAAGTTGATCAGAATTTAAAAATGCATGCAATATGGCCCACTTCGTTACTTAAATGTTCGAATTTCACGATATATCAATTAAATAGAAATTAATACGGCTATGCAAGGAGCAAAGGAGAGTTCGCTTAGATAGGCGAATATGGTGCATGTATGTGGTGACACCTACCGGATCGGGCAGAGACTACTATTACTTATATTTGGGATCTAGGTATCGCGACTGTTGGAATAGTATCTTGTTTTTGTGTCGTTTTTGTCAGCTGTCAAATATGTGAGAAGAACAACAAATATAAAATAGGTTTTTGTTAAATATATGGTGATAATTTGTACTGATATTTATTTATTTGGATTCTTTTAAATAGAGGTAAGTACTTTTAACAATAACTGCAATTATTAATGTGATATTTAATAGTTACAATATACATGAAAATAGTTTACCTCACATGGCGACTCCGAGGCATTAAAATTTAAATATGGAGCATTGTTGAGGATGTGTGTGAATATATTTATTTATTTGTAAACTTTTTTTAGATGTTCGATTAGCAAAACTTCATGTTGCTTGAGGTATCAAGGAGAAGCTATTGTGCGGTTTTTCAAACCAACTAAGCAACTAATACAGTTAATTGTTTAGTTAAAATTAGTGAATATTCCATCTATCTTCGAAGTGCCCATTCAAAAATTGTACGCATCATACTATTTTGGATTCCATACAACGATTTGCGGGTGAATGCAAGCAAAACTCATTGAAGATCAAATAAATTGTAGGTAATTTATTATGAGTATTATTTTGTTCTATTTAATTTAAAGAAAAAAAATTTTTTGACAGCCTTGCAAGTTTTGAAACTTCTGGACGTATTGAAATTATGAAGATGTGTTAATAGTTATTGCTTTAGAAGATTGGCTGATTGTAGTCGACATGTTCACTTACATTAGCGAAAGCACAAGCAATACTTATGTTAGAACATAATCTAATCTTCAAGTTCACTTGCGTTACGAACAAGAAGACGATATTTATGGAAGAAATTATTTAAATCTCCAGGTTCACTTTCATTTTGGAAAATTCATTAATAAATTCACAAATAATTTAGTTTTAATTAAAATAGGTCAGTAAATGCTAAATTGATAAAGTAACTGACAACTAAATGGCCCAATTTGAAAAAAGAATTATTGATAAATTAAAAATAATTTTTTTCTAACCTAAAAATAATTGCAAATATGAAGACCAAAATAGATTTATTTTGTTTGGCAGGCTGTGATGTAGTTACTTCGAAACTAATTTATTTAATTTGTAAAATTGTAACAAAGTTTCTTCAAAATAATTATAAGAATATTTGTAAATATGAACCTCAAAATTATTTATTTTGTTTGTAAAGTTGTGACCAAAGCTTCTTCAAAGCAATTTTCTGAACATTTGCAAATATGAAGATCGAGACTGAATTATTTTGTACAAAAATTGTTACTGAATTGTTTCTAATGATATTTGTACTTATATTTGTATAATATATTTGTTATTGCATGAAACATTTGTTTTCATTTTAAAAATAAAAAAAAAATATTTGGGATCTAGTAGCAGTATGAAATGACTACTAGCGCCTACATAGCGGATCGGGCAGAGACTAAAAGTCATGGACCAAAAAATTAACATTGAGTGCGTTCTCCAGTACTCCATGCGGCTATGGAAAATTAAACAAAAACGAAAAACATTTTACGTTTCAGAGAACAGATTTAGATTTATTTATTAGAAAGATGTATTATTTTCTGTGGAAAATTTGTAGAAAATTGTAATGATATAATGGCGATTTTGAGAGTTCATTTCATTCCATTTATTTCTGGTAAATAAATAAATAACCATAATAGTATATTAAGATACAAGTGTATAAGTAAGCTTTTAAAGCACGTACGACGAGTTTAAGAGCACGACGCGAAGCGGAGTGCTTTTAACGTCGCTAGTGCTTTAAAAGCACTTATGGACGTGTGTCATACGCTATTTTTTATTATACCTGTATCATACTCTGGATAAAACTGAAAAGCAACATTTTGATTTTGATTGAATTCATAATTTTGCGCGTGTGACGTTTGACGTATGTCGTTTACATGGAGATTGGTTAGTATTTATTGTTTACGTTTTCAGATTTGACAGATATTAATAGTAATTATTTTTGTTGTTGCTTAGCAACCATTAAAGCACGGCGTTTATGAACGCTGAAGCGTGTTTTAAACACGGATTATGATGCAGGTATAATAATAGTTATTTACTTTACAAGTGGGCAAAGTAAGGAATTACCCACGAGAGAAATATTAGCTCACGAAGCCGAAGGCTGAGTGAGATAATTTTATCGACTGGGTAATTCCACTTTGCCCACGTGTGAAGTATACCTAACGTTTTATCCAACACTTCTTAATAAATGTAAAATTTATTAAAGAAATATTATTTGACAGTGACATATGCTTTAAATTTTTAAATTAAAATGTCAATCGAAGTAGTTACCAAGGTGTTGTGTGTTATTGCTATTGTTATAAATAAAAAAATACTCACTAGTGGCTTTCCTAAAAATTATACCCACTAGTGGATAATCTGTTACTTTGCTTGTTTAAAATCGACATAGTAATATAGCATTTATTGAGAGGTGTTGGATAAAAAATTGTTTTATGAAAATTAAAATATTTGTTTAATTTTCCATGGTCATGTTATAATTTTTCTAATAAATATGAATTTTACCTTGATTGATATATCATGAAATACGAACATTTAGGTAACTGAATGAATTTTATTGCATGCATTTTTAAATTCTAAACAAATTTTGTATTTACACTTTTACTGTAAAGTGAACAGGTAAACATATACAGCAATATCAAAAATTGCACTAAAATCTCTATATTTCATGCATTTCAATTTTACACGCGATATATGTTTTAAATATATATTTTTAATTTATTATTTTCTTACAGTATTTAATAAATATTGAAATTAAATGAAGCGGTAATATATTATTTCTCTGGAAAAATTTGTATTCGAAAAATTGTTGTTTGGAAACATTTCGAAATAAATAATATGATTAAAATCATTAGCCGAAGGCGAGAGATTTTGTTATTCAGTTTATAGAGAAATGTTACCTATAAACAACCTTCAGTACAAATGTTACCTGCAAAATAATGGTATCTATATATATATATTTTATTATACTATTTCCCAAGTAAATTAACACAAAATATAATTACAATTTTTGACATACTGTAAACATGCAATAAATAATCAGTATTTTGTCTCCCATTTTAGTCATGGATACGGAACGAGCACTTTCCTAAAATATTACCACTGATGCAATAGATACGTGATTAATCAGAAATGATAAAATTTAATTAAATGATTGATTTATTTTGTGTGGAAAATAGTTATTTGTTTAACTAGGTATCAAAATACTAGATTTACACTAGAGGCTACCGTTTCTTTGACCATACGAAGTTATCACCATCAAATTTCGTTGCCATGTTATTGTTGAAAGGTTGCTATGAGTTTATTGAGTTTTTGTTATGTAATAGTTATTTGTATCACTAGTCCACAAACTGCACTATTGCGAGTGCGAATATATTTTATAGGCCGAACAGAAGACGAGGCAAATTATGCACTCGCAAAACAGTTTCTGGACGTGTGATTTTTCGTAACAATATTGTCATGAAATTATTAAATGAAATTATTGAGTTATTAATAGGAAATACAAGGATATTTTATTTATGGTAACATCAATCGTAAACAATGATACGATGGATTTATAAATATAAACTATTAATTTGCTTTCTTTGAAAAATTCGGTGACATTTATTTAGTTGATATTTATATATTGGTTGTGCACTGTATATAAAAATTTAATTATAATTTCATTTGAGCTTACAATTCGAGCATGTCTAGTTGCCAAACAATATGTTTTTTTAAATGTACATGAAAGGAAAGCTCGTATAAAAGAGATGGGCAAATTACTGAATTAATTAATTACTATTTAACTACTATCTCAATGTTAATTAAATTACAATAGTCAAATTACATTACTTAACGATCAAAATTTAATTAATTAATTAGCTCTATTACACACATAAAATGTAATTAAATTACACAAATAATTACAAATTACAATTACTTTTTATTTTTAATGGTAATGAAAAGAATTTCATTTTTATTATATTTATTTTACAACTTGATGCTATAAAAAAGTAAAACTTAAATCAAAGTCAAAATGAAGGTACATAAGAGTATCATTATTGTTAAAATATATAAAAAATATATAGACTAGATGCCTAAAACAAAAACTAAACATTTTGACTAATATTGTGGATTGAAGTCATTCAATTTGTTGTTTAAAAATTTGTAAGTTTTCAAAGCGAGAATCTCATAATCTACAAATTCTTGGATATAAAATAAGACCAGCGAATGAAAATAATCTTTCACAAGGAAATGAGGAAGGCAAAATGGAAACGGAATTTTCAATTTCATCTGAATCATCAAAAAGTAAAAAAATTGGTCTTCTTGGTAATGACAAAAATACAAAGTAATTGTCAATGAAATAATAGTAATTACAAGGAAAAAATGCTAGAATACTAACTACTTGCGTATATAACGTATTTAATTACCTACTGAACTTTCCATTACAGAGCGAATGTTATTGAAAAATTAAATGAACAATTACATTTTTGAAAAATGTAATTAATTACTGCCCATCTCTGGCTCGTAGTACCTGTCATTTTGTATAAAAAATATACTATTTAATGCTATAAAAAGATCATAGATCGTCGATCTCCTCCCAACATTTTTATACTGTTGCAATAAATACGCACAGTGAATCCTGAAATAAAACGATAGTCGATTAATATAGAAAGTGAGTCCAAGGTACTTATTTAATTTATTTCTTAAGAAAATATTTAAAGTTGTAACAGATTCAATTTTCTCTCTAAATCAATCAACGCTTTGTTTTTGACTTTTGAAAGTTACTGATATAATTATGTTAACAACTGTAAAAATATATATTTTGTGGGCTGTTAAGCGTGGAAATTTAATAAATGTGCATTGTTTTTGAACTATCATTAGTAACTTTTGAACCAATATTTAAATAGAAATTAAATTAGTATGGAATGCTGTAGCTGATTACGAAATTAGGATATACTGCATTACAACCAACGTTTTATTTCTTTCTCTACAATAATAAAGGAAGCAATAATAGGAGAAAAACTTTCCCAAGTTAATCACCTATAGTACCTTTTTCATTTTGTTTTTAATTAAGTACCAAAATATTCCATAGCCAAAGTGGTAACAAACAAATTTGAGTATAGATTTAATTTCCTAAATTTCAACTACAGCTCTGTGAAATTCGTCCTTGAAGTCTATTCACACGATCCTATTCACCATTAAATTAAATATAGTCGTGTTTTGTTTTGGCGCTGCGCCATAAAACAGATGAACATCAGTAGTGAGGAAAATATGGAAGCAAAATGACATATAAGTCTATAACCAACTAAAATAAAATTACGTACAATAATTATATGATATAAAAACCGTTCTAATTTATATATTGTTGATACACAAAAAGTGCGAAATGAGTTTTGAAATTACTGTGGTAATCTCATATGTGTCTTTTGCATGGTAGTTATGTTTCACTTAGTAAATAATGAAATGTATTTTGTGTAGTTTTATATAATATTGTGTCACGTGCTTGTTTGTTTGTTTGTAACAATCATCAGCATGGTTTCTGATTTCTGAGTTATTATTATTGTTAAGAAAATTTAGTATTTCCTTGAGAAATTTTCTATATAATTTACTATTTCCGGCTCGCGTGTCTCTTCTAACTTTTCATTAAATAATAATAAGAACTTAATCGCTTAAGTATAAAACGAAATAAAATTAACTTTTGAACATAGAAATTAAGATAATATTTAATAAATATTGAGACTTATTTATTAACTTTAAATTATTAACTTTAAATGGAATATTAGGTTTTGTTTTGTATTTACTATTAAATAAATTAGAATCATGCTAAGACCAATTATAAAAACCACAACGGAGTTTTGGCTCAGGGCCATTGTGACAAATAACAGATCACTTCTTAGGTACATGTGTACGAAATACAAAACATACTTTTATGTGTTTATATTTATGTTTTTGCGTCGTGCAATAATTTAGTTTTTCCTGGGAAAAATTGTAATCTATGTGGGCATAGTTATTTACATACCATCTGTAAAAAAAAACTAATACAAAAGAATGAAATTGTTCCAGGTGTTAATATTGCTAATTGTCAAAGTTGAATTATTATAAACATAAAGATACTACATAATTCGTCTAATATATCACAAAACAATTAGGAGTAATAAATATTTAATCTTTACCATATTTATTTAATTTCTTATTTACGTTCTGACAACCAACAATACGTTTGTAAGTTATATGTTTCATTGCTGCCAAGAGCTGCTGCATCGGACAGAAATGATTAAAAAGTTGACAACCAAATACATTAAATTTATTATTTTATAATTAAATTTATTTCATATTTCACCATTTATAAATAAATATTTTGTAAAAAAAATATTTGAAATACCATACTTTTTTATTATAAATACAGGGATGTTCGGAAAATTATTGATAAGTTTCAGATAGAATGATTCGTTGGTTAATTCTGAGGCGATAACCCTAATGCAAAAATAATTGTACAGTTCTTTTTAAAGCCACACGATGCTATCAAACTTAAAAATGTGCGAAAAGAATTAAGTGAAATTTAAAATTTTTTTTTTATGGAATATCATTTTTGTTTACATTCAACATGAATTGTGTAAAATTGCATTGATGTAACTAATTGTTTATTACCAAATTTTTAAACTTTTAATTCCTCGTCAGACGTATTTTTAAAAAATTTTTACATATGGCAACCTTTCACAAAATAGTTTTCCTATTTCACGTACACAAAGTCAATTTTGTGACAAAGTTTTTCTCAAAAACAATGCTACAAAACTGAATTTTCTACAACTGCTTTTGGGGAATATATTATTTGTAAAATTGTCTGTCGAATTTGGCGCTGTCATTAAAATTATTTTGTATCGAATCGTGTCCTGAAGATGAATTAGAAATGAAGTAGTAGTCGGAATTAGGACGAGTAATAATCAATCAAACTCCAATGATCATTGCCGACGTTTCGGAAAATTATATTTCCATTTCCAAGACTAGAATATCTTCTAGAATATATTATTTTTATTATTACCCGTCCTAATTCCGACTACTACTTCATTTCTAATTAAAATTATTGCAATTTGTTTTTATTGAAGTTATAGTACACATATTCAAACTTTAAAACAATATGTTATATTAATATTACAGGGAAAGGTACTTATTTATCTTTATTTTTATTTGAATTGACTTTGTGAATGTGAAATAGGAAAAATAGTATGAAAACACGTGTACGCACTCTACAATGCCTAATTGTAATACTCGTATTACAAAAAGGTCATTGTAACACTAGTTGTCCAATATGCTATATATGGGGTAAATAGCTCCGTGGTAACGTGTCGGACTGTGGATCGTGAAATCCTCAGTTCGAATCCCACAGCTGACAGTTGCCAATTTACATTTACCCCTGTGGTTCCCCCTCCACTAACAACCATGGGGGCATGACGGCTGGTAACCGCATTTCATACGTAAAAATATATCACTTACCGAGATCTGCGTAAGCAGAGTGCCACACCCATAATGGGTAAAAGGCGTGATGATATATTTTATTTATTTATTTGTTTGAAAAATAAATGAAATAAAATTTGTCTTATTTGGCGTTCGTCGTTGGTTATAATATTTATTAATTCGTTCTATGTCATATGATTAAAGAAACATTGCATAATATACAGTTTCAATGAATTGGCTAATATGTATATGGTATTCGGATTTTGCAATGAAACTGCGAACATAGAAAAGAAGAATATGAAACAAAAGTAAAAAAAAATTTCCAATTTGAATTTCCACTGACTATACATATGTCAAATGTTGACATAATATTCGTAGTGATTTGCATAGTTACCAGATGACAGTTATAACAAAATTGTCAATTGTTTGGTTCCGTGTTGCCAAATTTACATTTCTTTTAAGCCCTGTGCCTTTACGAAGGGCCATAAAATTTTTTTGATTTAGGATTCTCGACTCAGTATTAACCAAAGAATCATTCTACCTGAAGCGTATCAGTACTTTTCCCAACGCCCTGTATTGTTTTTTAATACATGCTTTCGACGAAAAAATTGAATTATTAGAAATTATTCCAATACAGGGACATAATTAAAAACAAATAAACATATGCAATGAATATGCAAGCTGATTCATCAAATTTTAAAGCAATTAATAATTGATATAAGGAATTTATAGATTGATTTCGAGGTTTATATGGAGTAATTATGCACCAGTAGGCCAGAATAATTTAGTACAATTTGAACAGTAGCTTTTGATAATCCGTAACTTTTTAAAATTTATCCTTATTATAAAACGAAATAGGATTCTGTATATCTCGAAATACATGGTGCGCGGGTCTACGTTAAATTTCATCTTCACTTCACGGACAATTTGATTCTGATAAATACAAAGATGAAACAGTATTAATTGATAAAATGCTGTCAATCGATGATATTATAACTCTAATATTAAACATTATCATTATTTACAAGACGACTTACCTATCACAAATTATTTGCAGAATAAAAATATAAATTAACTCAAAATTTACTTTTAGCAGTTTACAAATTAAATTTAATAGCTTCATAACTAACACATTAAAATAATAAGTTGATTTAGTGCGAAATTTAAATTTATTTATAATTACACATTTTGTAAATATTCGATTACTAAATGTATTTAATGTGCTATTATATTTTAACACTCATTTATAATATCAGACCAAGAGCTATCTTTTCAAAATTAGTAGTGATAATGCTACGAAATAGTAACTATGTATATGAAAATATGGTGAACACAACTGTTTAGTTACAAAATAAGTATTTCGCCATTTACCCATTTTTAACGTGATGTTTTGCTTTTCCTGATCTCGCGACAAATTCTATCACCAGCTATTAGAGGACGGGTCAAGTTAAAATGGGACCTGTCAGCTGTAGGTTTCGAACTGAGGAACTCATGATCCACAGCCCGATGCATCACAAAACCATTTATTCTATTTCTGACTTTATAAATTGTTTGAAAATAATAATTTGCATTTGCATTAAAGAGATTTAAATGTTAAGTTTGACATACACTGACAATATTTAATCGTTTGACAAAAATTTTAACTACTTCGATTTGTATTTATTTATTGGCCAAAGAGGCAACAATTTTTAAACATGTATTAAAAAGTTGTTTAAGGTTTTCAAACTACTAGTACAATATTTGATCAATTATCCGACCAAAATATAAGATGTTATTTCAAATAACATGATATACAAAACAACAACATGCAACGAATAACTACAATAATAATAATAATATATCATCACGCCTTTTACCCAGTTATGGGTGTAGCACTCTGCTTACGCAGATCTTGGTAGGTGATATATTTATTCCTGTGAAGTGCGGTTACCAGCCGTCAAATCATAGCCCCCAAATATGTTAGTGGAGGAGGAACCACAGGGATAAATATAAATTGGCAACTGTCAGTTGTGGGATTCGAACTGAGGATCTCACAATCCACAGTCCGGCACGTTACCACGGAGCTATTTATCCCATGAATAACTACAAAATGTTACCAAAGTAAGTTATTAAATTTGACATTCTACTTAGGGTATATGCCTACTGTTTTATTCTCGCCTTTTAGAGTACGCGAAATAGAATATAAAAATATAAAACTATTATTTATGAAACATTGACCTTTTGAAGGTCAATATGAAAAAGGGATAAAAATCTAGGTTTAAAGGCTTCTTTTATTAAAATAAACTCTTCAATTTTGTTAAACTAGTCCGAAATCTGCTATTATACAGTTTAAATAAGAAAGTTAATAGATTGCGACAAGCACCTGTTACTGAAGGACATATTTAATACTGTGTTCAAATGGTTAAATAATTGCCTTTGTTTCAGCATCAATACTTTTGCTATTATATTTGACAATCTAAATATTATTTTTAGAATTTTTATGTAGCACAACAAATTATTAAATTGTTTTCGTATATTTTTTATTTTTTTAGATAGAAACAACAGCGAATAATAATTGATGATCATTTTAATTTGTTTTAAAACAATAATAAAAAAACATAAGAAATATTAATAATAATTTGTTTATAAACAAATTTGAAAATAAATTGCCCATTGATAAAACAAATTAGTCGAACTTATGGAATTAATCATTGTGAACCATATGTCAACTGATATTCCAGAATGTTCTGTTACTTACTGTTATCGGAGGCTTAGCTTAGAATCGTAATTCAAAAAACTTTTCCTATAACCTTGACCTGTATTAAATATCTAACTATACAACTACAATGATGCAATTTTAACACTACGTAATTATGCAAGTATATCTATTTATTTGGGTTATTGTCAGTGTTATGACTTTTTAGTATGAGACAATATTTGTTTTTATTAAACATATACAGATAAAATGAATTAAATAAAAACCCACGTCTTGTTTCACATCGTTCTACATACTTTTACATGTTGCACCCCAATCGGAATTGTTATTTCATTCGCAAGAAAATTGCGTGAATGATTAAAAATAATATTTAACTAATATATAAATTATGTTACATTGCACGCCAATAATCACATCGGAATTTTTGAATAAGATAACCGATTAAGTAATAATAAAATATTCAGAAGAAAAATAAACACAATTCTTCATTGGCTACTAATACCGGGAGTTTTTTTTTTTATCAGTATACAAAGGCATGTGTCATTAGCATTACCATAGTTACAGTTAAAGTGATTTACAGCAATGTATTAACGCGTTTTTTTATGAGTAAACATAGGGATAATTTACATTGATTTAATATTAGTTAATCATAATGAAACAAGCATAAGTTTAAAGAAATTTATATGAATTGCTTTAGTAGTACTTAATAAATTACACAAAATTGATAGGAATTATAATTTTTAATTACTGTAAGTTATCCATATATGTTTACTCATAAAAAACGTTTTAATACATTGCTGTCAATCATTTTGACTTTAACGATAGTAAATGACATATCCCTATAATAATAAAATAAACTCCTGGTATGAAAAAATTAACAACGCAGTCTTTTAATTAAATTTAAAAATAAATGTATAAATATTCCATTACATAAAATATGCAAATAAAATTATTTACAAACAAAAAATCTAATTAAAATAACTCATAAAGAAATGCAAACAAATAAGATCATTGCTCGTCGACGAAAACAATCTTGAGAAAATTGATAACAAACTGAAGTTACGTTAAAAAGATGTTCATATCTTTGCGAAAGTATAAAAATATCTGAATGATAAACATTAAATAAGTAAATATAATATTTGATATTTGCCGGTATTTAAATACAGAATATTCATACTTAGAATCAAATATAACAGAATATGCATTTTCAAATATGTTTTAAATCTTCTTCAAATGTTCAGGATTCCGAAAATTTGAGTTTGACTATTGTTGGCTCACTCCTGAGTAGTGATACATAATTCTTTAAAGTAGGTTTCTGAATAAGAGAGACCAATAAATTAGAATTTGAATCAGTACTTGGAATTTGTCAGTTATGTGGCCAATAAATCCACCAGAGAAATAAGTGTATTAGGATGTTCATAGTATGCTGCACGCTTTATGCTTGGAACAATAGAAACACCGCTATAAACTTTCCAAAAATTTTGGACTGTTTTAGCTTTATCGGAACGTTTATTACGATTTTTATATTGTTCGACTAGTAAGTTTCGTTCCATGTATGAATCGAGCCGCATAGCAACTCCAAATAGTTCCTCCTTTAATAGTGATGAACTGAACTGTTATTTATAAATTTATGTAGAAATAATGCTATACCAAATTAACCTAAATTAAAATCAGTAGCCAGAAAGTGATCGCAACAAACCTATATGTATGCTCTTTGAGATAAGACTTCCCAATTCAAAGAACAATTGTTATTTTTTCTCGATAATAATGTAGCATTGAACAATATCTTTTGCTCTTACAAATATATTCACATACAATGCTTAAACACTACTATTAATACTTTTTAGCACTACTGCATTCATATTTAAACACTATCTATTCAATATAATATAAAGATACTGTAGCACGGCGGGCTTTTACTTGACTTAAAGGTTGACAAATAAAACACACACACTTTTAAAATGATAAAAAATGGTATTTAATGAAATGATAAAACGGTGAATTTAACAATTTACAAACAAATACAAATATTACAGCGGCGACAACGTATGGATATGCTTAAAAGTTACAATTTCCAAAACATATTTAGCAAAACAAAAAATACTTTAAATTTCTACATTTTCGTAGAGCACTGCAGACGTGCGAAGACGTCTGCTCAGTTTAAAAACCAACAACTAACTCTGTCTTGTGCTAGCCAAACTACCCATCTATCCCACAAGCGGGTACGCGGGGCAGGGAAGGAAACGTTTCCCACAGAACTAGCACAAGAATTCCTTAAAAACTAAAACCTAATCTAGGGTTACCAGGATCTGTAAATCTGTCAACCCCAGATGGCGTCTCAAGCCGATATTTCAGAATATTTGCCGCGATAAACTCAAATGACTATTTATGATAACTAAATTCTAACACACATGTGTAGCAATAAATTAACCTCAAGAAAACAAGAACTCCTGTCAAGGCGATTTTCGATGCGTTCAAGTCCCAAACGCAGTTTGAAACTTGATATTTTAAAATCGCTTTGATAGTAAAAACAATAAATCGTATTCTGAATGTTCGCCTTGTTACAATACAACCTAAATAACATAAAATATACTTGTAAATTTGTAAACAAATCTCCTGCATTACCATCTATTTAAATGGAAGCAATGAGTGTTTTCCCCGTTTCTTTACAAAAAGTTGAAAATTGTCTATGAAACATATATTAAAATTAAAATTGTCAACTGTTTCATAAAAAACAGCCTCAGAATAATAACTAAGTTATTAATTCATTAAGACCGGGAACTACAGACGCGTTTCGCTCTTATTGGAGCTCATCAGTGTAGTGAACCCACCAGCTGCTGTGAGGCAGTGGTACCGAATGACTGACTTGGCGAGATCTAAGATTTAGTTTATATTTTTGCCGCAAGGTATCAGCTATTTTGATTTTTTCCCCAATAACTTATAATGGCTAACATCTGTTCAGAATCTGGAACGAATAACATTAATTTTAGCAGAAATGAAGTAGTAGTCGGAATTAGGACGGGTAATAATCAAACTCCAATGATCATTGCCGACGTTTCGGAAAGTTATATTTCCATTATCAAGACTAAAATATAAAAGTTATTTTTGCTACATCATGTAAGATTTGCAAAATTTAAACAAGGTTAGTTTCACATACCATCAGTAGATCACTTAAATTATATTTAAACATGGTTTTTTTTTTAAACAGAGATACATGTGGTAAATTTGAGCAAAATTGTACTATAAGTAACAACCAGGAAATATTTTGTACAGGTGTTGAACGTAGGAGAGCTATGGAGTGACTGAACCAACTAATTAATAACCAGTGTAACGTCATGATGGAACCAACCGAAAGAAGATGAATCAGCAACCATGTTTTTTAACGCGGTACATTTGAATTTAAATTGTACAAAATATTTGAATAAAAACAACTTTGATTTTCTATATCTGTTCTTAAATTGATATTTGTTTTATTTAATTGTATATGAAGCATCTCTAAAAAAATCTTTTATTTAAATTTTTTTCTGTATCTAATATTGTTACATTTTTAAAATTAAATGTGTGACCTAAATTAAAATGGTGTGAACTTACTGCTGTTTTGTCTGAGTTAGATTTACTTTTAAAAGTAAATTTAAGAACAGATACATCTTCAGGACAGAGCCCTTAAATTACATTAGTGAAACAGAATTTTGTCACTTCAGTAAGTATTTGTTTACCTACATCCCTAAAGATTTCGTTCGTGTGTTATTAAATAAATTTTGAACAGAAAATAAGTGAGTAAATTGTCCATGTCCATCATGTTCATTTGGAGAACAACTTGCTGAAATTTATACGATGAACTATAGTACCTAACGTAGAATCATCAGGAACTTAATATCAAGAGGTAACTAACATACAATAATATATTGTACAATAAGCATGGAATGGTACTCATTTCCTACGAGTATGAAAGTTTGTGGTATGAGCTGAAGGCGAATGCTGCAAATCATACGAGTATGAAATAGACATTCCATGCGAGTTGTACACTTTGCTACTACAACCACGACATTATTTCCTAATTAATTTAATTTTAATAATAAATTTGTCCTGCTTTCACCATTCCAATATTTGACAATTCTAAAGTATCCTCGCAATGGCACTTGTATTGAAGTGAACTGACCTGTATTGAAATACTCACAAAATAAATTCATTTCGCACGATGCTTGCAATGTACCTCATATCCCTAGCAACAACAAACATACAATGAGCAGATTTCTATGTGGCCGTAGAAAAAATTGTTTACTCACTTGTAAACACCATTGGCTCAAAAGAGAGCCTATTGCCTTTGAAAATTAAACTTTACGAGTTACTATTGACAGCTGAATTGTAAAAATATTTCAAGTCAGTAAGCAAGGTAAACAATGCACATTGCTACAGTTAGCTTATGCGAAATAATTTCACATATTTTTGACAAAAAAATTGTGTGTAACTGATAGGACTTGGTTATAATTTTAATTTGATTTACAATTGAGTTACAAGAAAAATGCTGTACAATACACACAAGGTAGCTGTTTTTTACTGCTTCAAGGAGGTGACAGGCTCGCCGCCGGTCATTTACTCCATTCAGCAAAAAAAAAAAAAACTCTTTTAGTTTGCTTTTAATGTAAATTAGTTACTATAACATTTTTTCGGGAAAACAAAAATGTCATTCAATTGTCCTCAATTTTATGACATTTATAATTAATTTTATATATTCATTTAAATAAATTAATAAACTTAATTTAACATAATATTTACAGATAAACCCACTAGTCCCACTATATCCCATTAAGAATTGTATTGGCAACTGAATCACTTTGTTCTTTTCATTAAGGATTTTGTGTCCCTCCCTCGTGGTTGAGTACCACCGAAACCCTTCTATATTTCAACATTGGCGAATCTGAGCATTCCGTTAAAAGGGATAAATTATAAATGAAATTATGTTTTACCACAAAATTGATATTGTACTAAACTAAGTATGTATTACTTCTCAACTATTGTAATTAAAAAAACTATTAAAACGAAAGTTAAATTCTTGTGCCGATAAATTTTATCGCCAAATGAAATTTATCGTAATTACTACTTATGTAATTGCAAAAATAATATCCAATTCAGGACATTTTTGTACTGCTCGAAGGTCAATTTGACATAAAAGCGACATTAAATCTTTTGCAAAAGTTACATAAGATTAATTAAGACATTAACTTGGGGAAACATTACTTGAAGCAATTTATGGTGCTTTCATTAGTTATAAATTGATCATGATTACCTCTAATTAAAATTAGCTTTACACGGGACTTTAAATTTGCTTTTACAAGAACAAATAATGATATAAATACAAATATAATAATAATTGTATTAATAAAATACTATATTCTATGCAAAAGTAAATGCTATTCTCGTCTATCTCACCTCGTCGCATCTTAGGCGATTTAGACTGGCACTGGTTAGTGTTTTGGTCACAGGATTGGTTAGTGAATTCAGTAACTAATTGATTTCGACTGGCACTTTTATGACGTCATATGTTACCGGTGACAGTTTTGGTATGTCAGATCAGTAACATGCTCGAGAGCTCGGTTCCTCCTACGGTTAGTATTCTGATTGGTTAAATTTCACTTGTTCAAACTCGTACGTTTTCATATTTTTCATCATCTTTTAAAGATTACTAAAAATGAACACAATTCATTAATATAAATACATATGTGGAAGAAATGAAATTTATAATTTGCTAAGAAGAGGTAAAAAAACATAATACTCATTTTTCACTAATTGTACTCATAATTAATATTGTTATTTATGTATAGATGATATAATTTTATATTTCCTTTTTTGAAGAAATTCAAATAACATCATTCCAAATACTGCCATACGTTTTCGGGAATACATGCTTTTTGTCAAATTTGAAAATGTCAAAATCTACCGCGCGATTCTATAACCGTTCGACCAGTGTAACGTCATCGTTTGAAACCAACCAAACACGTAACCAGCAAGTAACCAGTGCCAGTCAAAATCGCTTCTTATCTCGCAGCAAATGTGCATTTTTTTTAATAGTAAATATTAAACAAGGCAACAAACATGGTATACTCGTATCGTATCCGGACCGCTATTAGGATGTTGAGAATTATGTGTATATTGTTTACATTGTTGTATCAGTTCTTTGTACCTACTACTTCAATTCCAAAATGGATTATTCTTTTTGATTTGTATGTTATTTTATTCCCAATTAAAGGGAAAAATAGTATTTAGTGGCCGCCGGACACAGATCACATTGAAAAAACAGTTTATTGGCCACTTTATTGTTTCTATATATGAAACATGGAAGAGAGCGTATCTTCAGATAAGTCCCATTAAAAGTGAGTATTGTGATTCATTTTTGTGACCACATTAAAATTAATAATGAAGTTAAAAAAAATCGATTATTTTCTGAACTAACCTCGTGTATAAAATTATTCCAAATATGAGTGTTCTATAATTATTCCTATTATAATTACTATGACTAATAGCCACTATTAGGTTTACGAAATATTGCCAATATTTGCTCATAAGATGTTTAGCTAATTATTATTTTCATGTGATTAATTTTGCGTAACAACGATGATCGTCATATTGATATTTTCTCAAGCCTGTTTTACTCTATGCAATTTATTGGTAAATAATTTTCTTCTCCATTTACTGTTGTGTAATACAACACTTTGCATCAGGTTTTCTTCCCCAATGAATTCGTCAATTTATTAACGAATACAACATGTTCTATTTTCGACAATTTTTTTTAGGGAATTCTAGGGGGTTTTTAGTCTGTGCTAATCAGTCAAAATGGTTTATGTCATTTTTGTACATATATTTTTCATTTTTGGTTTGTTTAAAACAAAAATGGTGTACAATTTTACCAGAGGAACCACAAAGATATTAATATCTTTATATGAACAATATCAATTAACAAAAATATTACTCGTAGTAGCATAGGTGCCAGCTGATGTCGTGTTGGTGCTACTGAAATTATAACAATAAATTGACGGAAAACTTTATGTGTGTAAAACTAACGACAATATTCTTGTTCTTAGCATTTTATTGATAAGAAAACTTGACTAATTTATTAAGCAATAAATTCCGTCGTGTAAAGCCTCGTTCCAGGACCTGCAAACAAAACGGCGATCCGAACAAAGTTCTGTAACACGAGCAACGTTTGTCTGCAACGTTTGTGCGATCCATTCGTTGTCGGTATTTCGACGAAACAATCAAAGGATGTTGCGAGAGCGTGTTGCAGCTAGTGTGGACGCGACGGCAAATGGATACTTGCCACAAATGGTTTTATTTCACTTTATTCTTTAGTTTGAGGTAGATGTTAAATTATGCTTTTCATTAATACTATATTTATTAAAAATAAATACTTTTTTTATCGAACTTTATATAAATCACGGTATTTTTTGGGAAATTAAGATCACATGGACATTCCCATCAACGTCTAGGATCCTTTCTTTTTTTTATTACACACAAAACAATAATTTTTTTTTAATGGAATCAGCTGTTTCAAATGTATGATATTAGCAAAAATATAAAATGCACTTTTCTTGTACATGCTTCTAATTTTGAGAAAATCTCAATAAACTTAATTACAATGAGCACAATAACAAAAGCATTTTCAACATCTATATGTTAAATAATTGTGAAGTCTCAAAAATATGTGTTAATTAAGCAGGTTTAACGTCTATATTTTAAATAATTGTCAAAATGCTGCTGCCACGGTTTCAACATCCATTTTAAAAGCATATCTAACATGTAAGTGCAATAAAAATGGAAAAGAGACTAACATTCCCCCACCATCATTTGCCAGTGCTCGCCAAACCGTTCCCCGAACGGTTCGAAGGTCTGTGCGAGGCTCAAAACAGACATTATTTTGGATAATTTTTTCATATACTAAACTAATTTAAAGATATCTACGTGTTATTATTAGACAAAATATAAGAAATTTATTTTTTTGGACCATTATTGTACTAATATTTGTTTTAAATTGATATCAGTAATTAAGGTTCCAAAAATGTTTATGAATTTATAAAAAATTTCCATCATATAAAATGATGTGGACCCGGATATGATAAATGTTATTGCTATATGATGTAGTGAACTTTGCGAGTAAATAGATGATAATACGTGTCATTTTTTGCAGTTAATGAACTAATAAACATCAATATTATATATAAACACACAAATTTCTGTTTTCATTTAATGAGCATTATTATTTTCTTCCAAAACACAAATGGTTGTTTTCAAATGAAATAAAATAAAAGAGTATTTGACGTCAATACCGCACGTGCGATAAATTCTGCCAATAATAATTAGCAATTATGGTAAAATTGCAAAAAAGTTCTAGGTATAGATTGGCACTTATTAAACATTAATCTATCTAATGCAAAAAGTTCAATGATTAATTACAATAAAATAATGACACGACAAGTGATATTTACATATTTCTTCGAACTTAACTTAATTAGATGATGTGTAATTTTTTTGTAGTTAATGAACTAATTAACATTAATATTTGTATAAATGCACTAATACCTGTTTTCACTTAATGATAATTATTATTTTCTTCCATAACATGAAAGATCGTTTTAAAGTTAAATAAAATATCAGACTATTTGACGTCTCTACCGCGCGTGCGAATAAGTACATTTTTAAGCTGTTATCAGAGGCGTAGGAACCAATTTTTTTTGGAGGGGCAAAATTTTTTCGGAATTAAATGTTCGAAGATTAACATCCTCTTTAGTTGTTATGTTAATGCAATATTAACGGTTCATTTATTTTTACTAAGCACAGCGAGAATCTGCGCAAAAATAGAGATATTTTCGTTATTTTGCGGTAGTGCAGCTTTAAGAATAGTGATTTTCCATTTTCGAGGTCAAAAAGCGCCTAATCACTATTTTACAAGGTACGATATCAAAAAATTAGGACAGTTATATCAATATTAGTATTTTTGAGCAGATTCTTGCAACTGTCAGCAAATAAATATCTCAACAGTAATTTTTTATTTGCAAAATATTATTAAATTTATGGTTTCAATATTTTCAATGAATTAGGAATGTCATATATAGAAAGTAAAATTATGATCAATTATGATGATGACTTAATGTTCTAAATTTAAGACAAAGAAATTCAAAAATTTAAAGTTTAGATGTATTTTATTAATTAATTGTCTAAATTCTAGGCATGCTCATAAACCAGGCTTGGGCGGAACATGTTAAAACTCTTGTGGTTTTGAACAATTCAATGATTTCGTGAACTGTTCGAAGTTTTGTATATGCCTACCAAATTCTATTCTAGACAATTATTTAAAAAATAATTAATTATTTAGATGTTGTCGTACCAAATTAAGCCATTAAAAAAATATAAAAATATAATTAAAATATTGCTTATTCCATATACGAAAGCTTGTAACAAAAATGTACAAGTATGTGCGTTTGCTATAGAGGTCTCAATGTTTTAAGACTGGTCTCTTCAATGAAGATTAAGATAAATATCCTACTAAATGTACAAATCGAGGGGGGGGGGCATAACACAGACTTTGTCCACTCAGTCTAATTTACGGGGGGGGGGGGGGGCAACTGCCCTCTCTGCTCCTCCGGTTCCTACGCCCCTGGCTTTTATTTTTATATTTCTTTTTTTTTTGTATGGGTAGTTATCATCATAACGATTTATACCAGTGAAGGCCAACCTACGGCCCGTCAGCATATATGTAAAGAAGGTATTGTGACGGATCAAAATTTTCGGTAGTGAGTTTTCAACGGATAAGCACGTTTTGGAGTCCCCAGATTACAATTTTACTATTTTCACGATGACGTCTGTCTGTGTGTGTTAGTCTGTGTAATCTAATAATGATATCATTTTGAAATTTCATATTTAAAATTATAATATTAAGGTTACGAGCTGATTAGATTTTCGTAGCAATCTGCAAACCGGAAGTTGAAGTTTACTTGAAGACTTGTCAAGTTTTTTGGGTATATCTCTGTAAATAATTGAGTTACAGTAAATTTTGTCATAATAAAAAAGATGTAGAAAACATTGGCTACAATTTTAATAAGAAACTTTTTTCTATATTATGCACCGTTCTGAAATTAAAAATTTGGGAAGTTATGTGGTGCCCACATCAGATTCTAATACAATACCATTTTCTAACTTAATATTTAGACCTTGCATGTTCAAATAAAGAACTGGTTAGATTTTGATGATTGACCATCAACCGGAAGTGGAAGTCCATAAGGTATTTTCAGCATATCTCAGTAAAAAATTGAGTTAGAATAAATTTTGTTAGTACAAAAAATATATTAAATATATAGGATACAATTTTTATTTGGACCTTTTTTCTATTTTGCACCGTTTAATAATTATTGTTTAAGCCGGAGGTTATGTGTCGGCCACAACAGATTTTAATATCATCACACCATTTCTGGGTGTGGAATTGTGCTCAAAGCAGATCTCGGTATTATAAAATACTTTTGCGTGTGAAGTGCGGTTACCAGCCGTCAAATCACTGTCTCCAAGGATGGTAGTGGTGCAGGAGCCACAGGAGTAATTTTCTGCGTTACCATGGAGCTATTTACCCCAAATGTTAGTAGTTTAAAATTTACTACGTTACTAAAGAAAAGACCACCTTAGATTGAGTAGGCAATAAATTTGAGAAATCAATATATACATATTTACATAAAATAAGTGAAAATAGTTATTACAGAGATGTAAAAGCGAATGAATGTTATAGTAGTAGGGCGATGCAAAAACATCGATTTAAAAAAAAAATTCAACTTGGACCATCCGGATCCTTAAAGTTTATTTAAAAATGAATATGTTCATCTAAGATTAATCTAAATCAAAAGAGACAAACAATAAAAAATTTGTATTTTTACCTCCCGCTTACCTCTAGGTAAGGGAGGTATTGTTTTTGTTGAATTTTTGCTTCTTATATTTAAATGAAGAGCTGATTAGATTTTGGATAAAATTGGTCAACCGGAAGTAGCAGTTTACTTGAAGCCCTTAACAGTTTTTCGTGAAAAACACGGTTAAATTTCCTTTTTCAACAATTTATGTTATTTTGAAAGTTGAAGAATATTTAATTTTATGTGTTTTGATTACACAAATTTTATTAATTTTCATTAGATTTAGAGATAATAAAATATAAAGAAATTAGATTTCACAAATCTTGCATTCCTAGTACACTTAAATTCTCAAATATAAATAGAAAATAAATAAATAAGAAGGTATGTTTCTGTATCATCAAATACTATTTTGTATCGTTTAAGAGTAGTATTGGGCGGGAGGTTATGTGCTGGCCACATCAGATTTTTTAAAGTTTACTTAAAAATAAAGTAACCATCTTATTCTTTGCTTACATACATAATTTCACGCTTTATAAGAACTCTGAAACACAATTAATCGCCTCTAGATATTCCTATCCTGGCGCACCACATTCGTCTAGTCCACATTCATGCATGTTCGTCTATTTGTCACACTCGAAAAGATTCTTTCACATTACAAACCATCAATGATACCTGACTTGTTCCGCGGACGCCCACGCAATGCGGGAACTTATTTCAGGAGATTATGATTTCTTGTTTGGTTGGCTCTGGCTGTCATATTTATAGTGTGTTGCCAAAGAGTACGTGTCTCTAAAATCATTTGCATAATGTTATTCGATCATAATTTACACACTTGTTCCTTTTTTTACAAATAATGAGAAAAAATAAAACTAGATAAACAAATACATATATTATACATGAATAAATACAACAAGTTAACAAAAATAGATTTTTTCAATACGTATAATACGATAACTCGCTCTTTAATCAATAAATTATCGTCAAATATGCACTACAGAAAACATACGATATCTTTGCATATGACTGTGACGATGTTACGTCAAGTTGTAGATAATTGTAAACTACTCAAAAATGAATAGCGATATTAAAAAAAAACAATTTTATAGAAATTACACTATATATATATATATATATATATATATATATATATATATATATATATATATATATATGAATGAATACTTCAAAAATAATGTCTTTAAAACCAAAATTTGCCAGTTTTGTTTCGAGAATCGAATGTTTCAATATCATCAACATGCTGTCAGTTTACATTAGTTACAAAAAAAACATTGCCGACGAGTTGCTTAAAAATTTCGCTCTTACAAGTAAAAGAAAAATGCAGAGGAACCATCTTTCACAAGAAAACTGTGCTTTGGTGTTGCATATGCATCAGCGAGGTGATCGGCAAGTGAACATAGCCGCGTACTTCAATACTTCCCAAAGTGTTATTTCTCGGTTAATTTGTCGACATGGAGAAACAGGCACAACATTCAGAAGGCCTGGAAGTGGATCCAGCCGTGTCACAACACCACGACAAGACCGTCATCTCGTGATACAGTCGAGAAGACAGCCTTTTGATACTGCGCGACAGCTGCAACAAGACCTACATAACGCCACAGGAGTCTTGATAAGTGACCAAACCGTCCGAAATCGGTTGTTTGAGGTAGGTTTAACTTCATACCGACCGTTACGATCACCAGCGAGATCTCCTGCTCACCGCCGACAAAGATTTCACTGGGCTAATGAAAGACTCGCTGAAGCTACTTCTTGGGAACACGTGCTTTTCACGGATGAGTCCAGATATTGCATCCATAATGACAGTCGACGTCAGAGAGTGTACAGGAGTGCAGGAAACAGGACATTATCACAGTATGTCCAGCCAGTAGTCCCATTTGGAGGAGGAGGTTTAATGGTGTGGGCTGGTATATCTCTAGGCTGGCGTACCGACCTCCACGTATTCAATGGTAGGGTTACTGGGCAACGTTATAGAGACGAAATTGTCTATGAATACGTAGCACATAGTCGAGTTTTCTTTGGGCCTGAAAATTTTATATTTTTAGATGATAATGCTCGTCCACACCGAGCGCAAATAGTGCTGGATGCCATCGAACAACTCCAAATCCATCACCTTCCCCTTCCACCAGTGTCACCAGACCTGAACCCAATTGAACATGTTTGGGATATGCTTCAAAGGCAACTTAACACACATATTCCACACCCTACAACCCTAAGACCGCTTGCGGAACTATTGCCCACACTGTGGGATGAGGTACCCCAACAACACATTGACAACTGCATTTTAAGCATGCCAGAGAGGAGTCAAGCTGTTGTAAATGCGTGGGGTAACACTACCCGATATAAAAAAAAGATATTCGGTGATGAAGATACGGTAGTGCTGGCGCGTGAGAACTTGAATTTTTTATTTTCATTTAAATTGGATTTAACGTTTTGAATTTTTTGTTATTGTTAGAAAAATTGTTTCTTTTTATAGGTTTAATTATATAATCAAAAAATAAATAGTATTTTTATATTTTGTAAACTTTTTTTTTTAATATCCCTATTCACTTTTGAGTAGTTTATATTCATCTTCCCCAATTATCTTCCCCAACCAAATATATTATAGAGACAGTTAATGAAAGACTCGAAATATGTAACATGTACTAATATAGAATAGATATAACTGTTATTTGTTCCTCTTTTTTGATCAATTTGTACTGCTGTTTACTAAAATACCACGTACTTTTGTAAAATATCTGTAGCTTACGACTTCATATCAAATTTTTCCACTATTTTTTTTAACATTTCATAAATAAAATATTTTATTTTTATACTCATATTTATTTACATATATTTGTTATTAAAAAGGACTAAAATTTACAAATGGCATTCCTCAACAAAACTCCTTATTTAAAGCGTACAAGATGGCTTTGAAGTGATATATATTTCATTTTTATTTGTAATGGACTATAATTTGAACGTATTATACCAGGTGTAGAATTAAAATGTAGCGTATAGGTTAAATATTGCTGTAAATTTTTACCTATTCACTTTAAAGTAAAATTGTAAATTCAAAAGTTCAGAATTTAAAAATGCAAGCAATAAGGACACTTAGTTACCTAAAAGTGAGTATTTCACGAAATATCAATCAAATTAAAATGAATATTTATTACGATAATGATAATATGGCCATAGAAAATTAAACAAAACCTAAAAATATTTAACATTTCATTCTTAACAACTTTTGTATTTACACTTTTGCTGTATAGTGGATAGGTACTTTACACCACCTATCAAAAATAGCATTGAAATCACTACGCTACATATCAATCCTACACTCTGCATATTATATTATACGTATTATTATTAAACTAGTACGAGAAAATTACTCTTAATTTATGACCAAATGAGACTAAATCATACGCACTTGCCCTCTGATAGTCCTCCTAGATTGTTGAAATGTAATTAAAATATTCGACATTTTAGTTTTAGTGACTTACTTGCGCGACCATATTTTCTAGAATAGGCGAATGGCTGGACCCCTATTCCGTACCTTTAGAGCTAGCTCTAAACCGACAATGTTTCTATATTCAGTGGTGGTGTCTAGCAGACACGATTGGAAACAGAATATGACGTCAAGTCAATCTCTATCTGTAGAGCTTTATGTTGAAATTGGTTGTAGAACGTGGATTTTTGTTACAGATTTAGTTTTTTTATTTTTTTCTATTATTTCATCATTATATTATCTTTTATTTGTAGTTTTATTAATTTTACGGTTTAGTTATGGATTTTGTTTTTCATTAGTATAAAAATTTATAAAACTAAATAGAATATACAAGTATTACAAAATTGAAATCAAGCTAATAATAGAATATAAAACCAAACAAAATGATAGATATATAAATCTGGTAAACGAAAAGTAGTAGAATAAACAAACGCAAAATGAATCAAATTTGCTACCAACCTAAATTTTTAAAACTTGTACACTACAAACTTCCTGGGATTGGAACTAGTTCTTATTCCGATTATAGAAACAGTCACTGTTGCATGACTTCATAGTTATAGAGCTCTTGGCTCTATTTTACAGAATGGGGTTCCTGAATACTAAAGTTTCTTTATTTCTAGAATAGGCCGAAAGTTGAATGGTAGAGTTTCTAGTCAATCGCTATAGACGCTTTAGTCAGAAATAGTGTAACAACAATTGAGTGATAACTTCATTTATATTCTCCTTATTTAAGTAACATGTATTTTATTTGAGTAATTACGATTATATATTAAACGATTTTGATTGTTTGATGATGATGAGAAAACGATAGTTATTTACAATACAAGTACCTAAAGCTAGTCTTTACTCACGAATGGATCAATTAAAGCACGAGCCTAGCTAGGTTTTTAAGACCCCTGAGTGACGATGCTTTAAGTATGTGTATCGTGTATCGTACAATATTTTATCTACAATATAATGAAAAAAAAACCCCAATAAATATAAAAAATATACTTTTATTTATGAATTAGGATTACAATATTAAATGAGAAGTTTGCCAGTATAACAAAATTTTTGCAAATTTGGCTTATTTAAAAATTTTATCGAAAACTGTCATATAATATACCCATATTTCAAGCGTTGTTTATCAATTCATGACCTTTGTTACTGTTGCTAATGAAATAATATTGAGTAAAATCAAAATGATTTTGAAGTAATTTTTTCCACATAAAAAGAAAACGACACAAATGTTCTCATTTTTTCATACTTTTATTTCCTTTTTAAGCTTAAACTGTACGAAGCCTAGTGATGGTTGCTACAATTTGTCTGTGTTGATAAACAAACAGTTTTTGTATTTGTCAAACAAACATTCAACTTATAATTTTAAAACATATATTTGACGACATGTTGTGGATAAAGTATAGTATTCTACTCGAATGTAATGGCTATTACTCATGCGAATTATTTACATCTTCATTATCATGAGTAATAGAATACAATACATGCTCATTGAATAATATACTATTATCTACGATAGTGTGTAAAATTGATGTTTAACTGTTAGTTTCAAGTTTGTAAAACGATTGTTTAGTAATACGATCTCATAAGTCACGGGTTGCCGAGAAACGAGTGATTAAAATTTTTAAATAAACCAAATTTGCAAAAATTTTGTTATTTTGGCAAACTTATCATTTAATATTGTGATTTTTTTTGCATATTGGCGTTTTTCGTTATATTGTAGAAAAAATATTATACGATACACATACGTAAAGCGTCTTTAGTCACCCCTGAGAGTTACGCTCGTGTTTTAATTGAACCATTCGTGACCAAAGACTAGCTTGACGTACTTGTATCGTAAATCACTATTAATCACGCGTTGCTTGGTAACCCGTGACTAATGAAATCGTGTTACTAAACAACCGTTTCACAAACTTGAAACTAACAACTAAACATCAATTTTACACACTATGGTAGATAATAGTTATTTACATTATACGTGCGGTAAGTTTAGTTTTACAGCGCGAAGTTTTGTATTGAAGCACGACGCGCAGCGGAGTGCTTTAATAAAACTGAGCGATGTATAATGAACTTAACGCACACATAATGTATTACATTTTCTGGCCGACATACCTTTTTACTTTATTTATTTATATGTATTTTCCATAAATTTTCCTAATTGATATTTATAGTAAGCTGTGCATCAAGACGCTTTGAAAAACTGTAGAACGTGAAAATAATCAACAATTTATATAAAGTGTCATAATCAAAAGTAGAACCACTCCCTGAAAATATAAATTACGTTATGAGATATTTCAAGTTTTTGTGGTTTGGTGTGACGAGAAGAAAGGCAACAACTATAACCTAAAAAATATGACAATTTAATAATTCCCGCATAGACTACATGAGCGATTCAAATGTTACCTACCTTTCTCGATATTCTGTATTAAAATTAATTTAATATAATTAAAATAAAATAAATCACCAATTCTCATCAATCCAATTAAACAGTTTTATCTTTTGACATTTTATTAGTTATGTGACATTTACCAACTGTGAAATATAGGCACTTAGTTAGGATAAGTGTTAAGAGATGGCGCTGCTGACAGATGTCATTTTTATATAAAATTTTTAGTTTTATTTATTTCTATGTTACTTTATTAAACGATTTTGGCGGTAACTAGAGTTTTTTAAATAACTATTTATTATTACAAAGTTACTTTTTATTTTAATGGCCCCAAAATGCTAAAAAATATCGGTGCGCGTTCCCGCACCGCGGTGTTTCAAAAATCATGATCACTGTAAAATCGTAGTTACCACAAATGTAAATGATGTGTGATTGTTATGTTTACAGTTCAGGAGGCCAGAAAATATTTTTATCCAAAACCTCTCAATAAATGCTCTATAACTATGGCGATTTTAAACAAGCAAAGTAACAGATTATCCACTAGTGGGTATAATTTTGAGGAAAGCCACTTGTGGGTATTTTTTATTTATAATAATAATAATAATAACACACAGCACCTTGGTAACTACTTTGATTGACATTTTAATTTTAAAATTTAAAGCATATGTCACTGTCAAAAAATATTTCTTTAATAAATTTTTCATTTATCAAGAGGTGTTGGATAAAACGTTATACTTCACACGTGGGCAAAGTGGAATTACCCATTCGATAAAATTATCACTTAGCCTTCGGCTTCGTGTGCTAAAATTTCTCTCGTGAGTAATTCCTTACTTTGCCCACTTGTAAAGTAAATAACTATTATATAGTTAATAGAATTGATGATGATGGAATGTCACCAAGTGCGAACATAAGAAAATGAAACAAGGAAAGGAAACAGAAATCCTCACGACATTATTTTAAGAAGTGAGGAATTTCTTTTTCTTTCCTCGTTCCGTTAGAAAAATTATTATTGTAAAGCCATGATATATTAACAACAGCGACAAACTTGAAAATGAATTATTCAAATTATGTCTCTCTGGTATTTCCTTTATGAGTTTTCCCGGTTCAGATTTAGTTGCGAATTTGATATTTGCAATTTGAGCTTAATGGTTATTTTATTTAAATTAGCCAAAATTCTTGGGTTTTTGGAACAAGCAGGAAACAATTTTTATATTTGTATTTCCCCCGAAAACCTTTTCGCATCTAGATTAACATGAAGATAATTTTTATTTCTTTTGGTTGGTAAGTCCGCAATAAAACAAGTTGTACAGTTTTAAAACAGAATTATACGTTTTTTTATTAATGTACTTTTTTACGTTACAAACATCACGGCAACATTCTGAAATGATAAATTATACTAAACTGTTTTAAGGTCGAGATACATTTATGAATTATATTGGAAGGAAATTGCGTCTTGATAAACAAATTATTCCATATTTTAATGTTTTATTTATAATTTATATAGACAAACCAACCAAAGTGCTCGAGCGCTTATGAGAAATTTGATGTATTTAAGCAAAGAATAAGATGATTTGATTTGAATATAACTCGAATATTAGCGATTTAAACCTTCTCGGATGTTGTATAGTGACTCGGCTGGCGCCTTGTCACTTAGCAACGTCTTCAAATATTATAAATCGCATAATATTCTTGTTAAAATGCATTGTACTCGTATAATTCACAAATTGAAAACAGATGACTTTGATAACAATGACATCACTAAGCAAATTTTTTAGTTTGCCTAAATATTATATACAAAGTAAAAAATTTGGTGTTTATTTTGACTGACGTTTTATTATGGATAATTTGATGAGGAAGCCACAGTGAAAATATTGTCGATAAAATCTAGAAAATTATATAAAAACAATTCGAAGCTGTCAGCAAGTGACGTTACAATAGAAAAATTTATAGATAGGAAAATGTGCTGCTAATATTTTTATGAACAATATAAAATTGTAGAAGCTTCTATCCTTTGGGCGCAATATTCGATGTTAAAGACAATGTTGGTTAGAAATAATACAGGCATAAGCAAGATCCCGAAATTTTAATGGAAAAAATAGAAACTGCTAACCTATAAAGTCACAAAAAATACAGCAGAAGTTGGTCAAAGTAATTAATTTTAGCAAAAAGTTTACATATACTCGTTTTTTTTTTTTACTATAAAATTATTAATAATGTAATTTATATAATAGTTATTTACTTTACAAGTGGGCAAACTAAGGAATTACCCACGAGAGAAATTTTAGCACACGAAGCCGAAGGCTGAGTGTGATAATTTTATCGAGAGGGTAATTTCACTTTGCCCACGTGTGAAGTACAACGTTTTATCCAACAACTCTTAAAAAATGCAAAATTTATTAAAGAAATATTATTTGACAGTGACATATCCTTTAAAATTTTGAAATTAAAATGTCAATCGAAGTAGTAACCAAGGTGTTGTGTGATTATTATTGTTATAAATAAAAAAATACTCACTAGTGGATTTTTTCAAAATTATACCCACTAGTAGGTAATCTGTTACTTTGCTTGTTTAAAATCGCCATAGTTATAGAGCATTTATTGAGAGGTGTTGGATAAAATAATTTTAATAAATATTTTACTTGTTACTGTGGTTACTTGTTTACTTGTCAATTTAATCCCGCGGGATTCAATTTGAAATTTTATCCCTCCAGGATTAAAAGTGACATTTCAGTCCATGAAAAGGAAGAATAAATTAAGGCATTTAAACTCGGAAGTGCAAATAGTTATTTGTTTAACTAGGCATCAAAATACCAGATTTACAGCAAAAGCTGCCGTTTCATTGACTAGGCAAAGTCGAGGCAATGAATGCTGCCGAATCTATAAATCTGTGTTTGATGCCGAGTTGAACACAATTATTTGCCGATTTGGAATTATTGTTAATTTAGTGATTATTTTATGTTGATATTTGGAAGGTTATTGCTGTCAAATTACGTTGCCATGCATGTGTTGAACGGTTGCTATGTATTTTTTGACGGTTGCTATGCGTTTGTTAAGCGGTTGTTATGTAAAATATTTTTACAGCCAAGGCATAAAAGTGACACTTTATCATCTTTAATGTCAATCTGCAAAAAACATTTATTTATCATGAAACGACAAATTATTTTAATAATTTAATTATATTACAAATTGAGATTTCGTTCTTCATCAGACTTTTATTCCTTTCATTCAGACTTTGGGATAAAATAACTCGAACTATAGATTTTGATATACACTAGGATTAGACAGTAAATTTGTGACTATTCTAGAATTTCAAAGTAAATCTATTTATAAAACAAGTAAATTCACAAATATCATCTCATGTTAATAATAATAAATAAACTAAATATAATTCTTATAATTTTAAATTTTCAATTTGAAATTAAATTGGTTTGGCATAAATTGTCGCAGGTTGTGACGATTTGTAATTGGTGTACCTATGTCAGATTATGGGGTGATATAAACTATATTTTACAAGTACATGTAACTACAACTGATATTATATAATGTAATAAATAAGACTATAGGTTCTAGGATTTAAAATTATTTATATCATAATAGGTAAAACTAAAACTTGATCCACCTACCTCTAAATACATAAAATAAGAAATTAGAACAAATCATTTTAATCTATCTCTTTTTCTCCAAATATGTCCATCTTTCTCGTAACAAAATTATTTCATACGTTCCTGATTTTCCTATTTTTTTATTATTTTATTTCTCGTAAACTATAAATAATTCATAAGTTTAAAAAATTCAGGTGTGTTATTTTTTCTTTTAGTAAATAAAAATTTATCTGATAAAACCCGAACATCTTGTGGTATTATCCTTGCATATAATTTAGTACTGACATTTTGTTTTATAATGACTTCAGTAGAAAAAGTATCACAGTTTTAATGGCAGTTAATAAAACAATGTCTGTAATAATTTTTTTTTTTATAAATTTAATTAAGTAACTAAATATTAATCGACAAATTTGAAATAAACAAGATATAACAAAACTCACATATTTTCCAATTAGCAGATCCGTATGGAGGCGATGAAGTTGTTGTTTTAAAAGTAAATACAATAATTATGACTCTTTCTATAGTGTTTTTAATGTATATTATTAAATTACATGTATAACTTGTAGCTGAACCTTTTCCGTAGGTACTCACGGTAACAACAAAAACATATGCTAGGAAAAAAAATGACGTACTTCGCGCACTGAATTCAGTGAAATGAATATAAATAAACAATTATTATGTTTGACATATACCGTGTGTCCCACGTAAAGGTTGGCATAGGCAAATAACATGTAAAATCAGTTTTTTTGTAAATAAAAAGTGTCCGGCAAAAAATTATGCATCCAAATTTTATATCACAATAATGCCAATATCCCTACATCTTATTTAATACAGATTACTTTATTTTGATACCGCAATTTAAAGAAATTAATAATAATAATTCCAAATTTTGCGCCTACTCTTTTTATTGCTACTGACATATAGTGCTTGCAATTTGTTTTAAATATTTTAATCTGTCACTGCTTTTTAATAAACTTAAACAGTGTTATGTTATGCAGTTGTGCGTAACTTTATATTCTTTTTTTTTTTTAATTCTTATTCATTATAGTCCTAAAATTATTAGTACAGAAACTATTCTTATTATTTAATAATCACACACAGAAAGTATGCCATGAATTTTGTGTGAATGTTTCAACAATTCGATTAGTTGCTGTCAGATTTTTAATAATTATTGTTTGCTTTTTTCACTTAGTTTATCAGCTTTTCTCTCTTATATTTTATTTAGTTTGTTAAATTGATGTTCAATTCGAACATCTTTAATTTTATTTATTGTTTTTATATGATGGCTAACTTTCTGTGTGTGATTTTTCACTAATAAAATATGTACAGTTTCTGCATTTTAGGACTATTATGAATAAGGACTGTTTCAAAGTAAAAGGAAAGGTTTAATATTTTTCAACAATATATAAGGATTTAAAAATATAAAATTGCAATCATTGGGCGAAAATGGAATACCAGATATGCATTTTAATGTAAAAACGTATAGTGTTTGCAATTTGTTTTAAATATTTTAATCTGTCACTGTCATCAAGAATACATTAAATGTCGAGAACCGTGTAAATATTATTAAAATCTATTATGGGGGCGCAGTGCCAGACAAATATCTGAATACATCACAGGAATGAACGCTGAATGGTTTCCATCGCCAGAAATTGACAGTGACAGATTAAAATATTTAAAACAAATTGCAAGCACTATACGCCAGTAGCAATAAAAAGAGTAGGTGAAAATTAGGAATTATTATTATTAATTTCATTAAATTGCGGTATCAAAATAAAGTAATCTGTATTAAATAAGATGTAGGGATATTGGCAGTATTGTGATATAAAATTTGGATGCATAATTTTTTGCCGGACACTTTTTATTTACAAAAAACTGATTTTACATGTTAACTGCCTATGCCAACATTTACGTGGGACACACGGTATAAATAATTTTAATATAATTGATTGATTCATTGTATAGTCATAGTCATCATCTGAATATACAGTTGCGCACTCGATGTGTTGAATAGGACACATATCTTGTCCTCTCAACTATATATTCGATTATTTTCGAAGCTCTTGTTGTATAACTACCGAACATAGAATAGATATTTCAGATAAGTTTACACGCATAGCAACTATTATTATTAAATTATTAAAAGTACACAAAAGACATTGAGAAAATTCAGTGGACCACCAAAAAATTATGTATTTAATATCTAAAAAAATATATCATATACCGTGAAGCCTTAAATGGGAAAATGAGCTAATAATACAAGCAATATATTATTTACAACTGATTTCAAAACAATGACAGACGTTACCCTATCTACCAAACTGACTGTGTCCTGAGTTTATTTAAAGTGGTTTAATACTGGCTGAGATTTTGTTCAATTTGATACCAAAGCGAAAGAATTCTAATAAGTATTATAAAAGCATATTCTATGGCAACCAAAAATTCTGGATAAAAAGTTTTGGGCATTTTTTAATGATTTATAATTCTATTTTCTATGTTTGAAGAAAAAAATAGCATGTGTTATTCGGAGTAAATGTGATTTTGGGTGCTTCATCGCATGTAAATGTAAGAATTGTTATGCTCATCGTTCAAACTTACAAGCTCAGCAAACAAAGTATCACATTTACTACTAATAACACAATATACTATTATTTGAATCTTTTTCGCACTTGTTTTGATATTGGAAATATCGAAATCAATTTATTGTTTTGTGCGTCAAGTAAACTTCCACTTCCAGTTTTACAATCGATACCAAAGTAAAGTTCTTTACATTTTAAAGAAACATAATTATTATTAAGAAAATGGTAAATACGGTATCAGGGTACCACAATACATGTAAATCTCGGAATCGATTTTTTCATAATCACTACACTTCCTTATGCTACACAAGAAATTAAACAACATACATAATTAAAAATATAATTTTATGGGTTTATCTGTTAACTGGAAACAGCGGTGACTATCTGTAAAAGAGATTAATGTTATAAGATTACACAAGCTTCTATAAATCGTTCTAGTTGTTATTAAAATAAGCAAAATGAATAAATAATAAATGCTCCAATTCCAAATTCCTAAATTATCGGAATCCTATTAAATGTACATAATTTAGTTAATTAAGTTTCCTATTGATAGAAATCCACTAAAAGTTAATACTAAACAATTTCTCTAATATCAATAACTAATAATATAAATATTTATTCCTCACATAATTATTTAAAAGAACTAACACGAAAAAGAAATTTTCAGGAGAAATTTTGATATAAGTGACAGTTTTCCTTAATTGTTTCAAATTAAATTGTGGACTAGCCATATTTATAATGAAATATACTTGTGACATTACCCGGCTTACAGCTCTCGCATCATAAAAAATCTAATGTAGTCACCAAACGATTTTCTTTTTATATAAATCTAAAATTGATTGTTTAATAATTACACTTGACACATGCCTGATATAAAAAAATCTGATGTGGCCAGCACATAACCTCCCGCCCAATACTACTCTTAAACGGTACAAAATAGTATTTGATGATACAGAAACATACCTTCTTATTTGTTTATTTTCTATTTATATTTGAGAATTTTAATTTTCTTTCGTATATTTATTTCATTTTTTGACATATATTTCACTAAGAAAACACCTTCACAATCACAATGACATGTGTCACATTTCGTAAAAAATTGAAAATTTTCCATGGTGTACTAGGAATGCAAGATTTGTGAAATCTAATTTCTTTATATTTTATTATCTCTAAATCTAATGAAAATTATTAAAATTAGTGTAATCAAAACAAATGTAGAATTAAATATTCTTCAACTTTCAAAATAACATAAATTGTTGAAAAAGGAAATTTAACCGTGTTTTTTACGAAAAACTGTTAAGGGCTTCAAGTAAACTGCTACTTCTGGTCGACCAATTTTATCCAAAATCTAATCAGCTCTTCATTTAAATATAAGAAGCAATCATTCAAAAAATTGTATTTTTTGGTATTATAGTATTTGAGTTATGCGAGACGAAAAAATTGCCACAGACTACACACACACATACATACATACATACATACATACATACATACATACATACATACATACATACATACATACAGACATCATCGCGAAAATAGTAAAATCGTATTGTAGGGACCCTAAAACGTGCTTATTCATTGAAAACTCACTACCCAATTTTCTGACCAAAAACAATACCTCCCTTACCTAGAGGTAGGCGGGAGGTAAAAAATAGATGTTTTAATAATTTCTTGTTTTTAAAGCAACTATAAATCCAAATATTCTCATCAGGGCAGTACATGAAAATTATTTTTTGGTATTTTAATTTAATCCTGCTCTCTGACGCCCAGTTGCACCAACGTTCCTTAAAATTTAAGAAATACATCACTAAGCATGGTGTAAAACGTTGTATCAAATTTAATGGAATTATCCCTAAGTAACGCTCGGTAAACCTTTAAATTAATTTTGTGTCCCTTGATAATTGGGTTTTGGCACTTAACAAATAATAATATAATAACACTGGTTTTGGTTAACAAAAACAATCAGCGTAAGCGAAAACGATGAAAAGGTTGAGGATATTCACATATTTTATTAATTTTGAATTGCATGTCTCATGCAGGACATATACAGGGCGTTCAATTTAAGTGAGGCACTAATGCCATCTTGAGAACAATAAGACAAATGAATTCGGTTAAATTGGCAAAGAAGTTCTATATCATAAGACTATTAAAATGAGATAAATATTTTTTTTTGCCAGTGATACACTAGATTCTGGACACAACTTTCTTATTTTTAATTAGACCCTACCTTTTTACTTTCTTATACAAATAATAAGGAAGTAGTGGAATCATGACAAAAATCGCTGACGAGATTTTTGCGGAAATCCATATTTTGATGTCCACAGAATCCGTTAGTAGTTAATAAAAATGTACGAATTGTTTTCTGTAATTTATACCAAATCTGGTAGGTTTAAAAATAATTCTCAATTATGTTTGTGCGCAATATCTCATGAACGAGACAAGATATGTAAACGAAAGTTTCATGAAAATATGAAGAGCTGAGTAGATTTTTAATGAAATTGAAAAACCGGAAGAGGAAGTTTACTCGACACACAAAACAATAAATTCAATTTATTTCAAAAATGGAATCAGCGGTAAAAAATGTTTCACATGAAAGATGTTAGCAAAAATATTCTGAATATAAAATGTTATTCGCACTTTTCTTGTACTTGCTTCTAATTTTGAGAAAAACTAAATTATATATTTAATAATATATTTTTTCAATAATCTAAGTTACAATGGGAACAAAAACTAAAACATTTTTATGTAAAATAATTGTAAAGTGTCAAAAATATGTCTCGTTTGAAATATTATAAAAGTATCTAATATTTATATTATTAGTTTTTAAAGACTACATATTAGTAATTAACACCTATTTTAAAATAAAATCATAGTTAAATTGAGAGCTCAAAATTAAACAAGTCTATCTATATGTCAAATAATTGTTAAAATAAAGTCATACGCAAGGAACAAGTGTTCAGTTGGTTTTATATGTATAAGAAAGTAGTGTGGTTTTTTTTTAATATAATAATACATATTACACTTATATCCGATTTTATAATGAAATTTAAACTCACTTTAATTTACCTACTTCCATACTAAATTTACATGAAGTTATTCAAATGACAATCAAATTTTTGACGGTAATATTAAGTCAAAATTTTTTTTATATATACATATATATATATATATATATATATATATATATATATATAAATAACTGGACATTATAGTATTATATAAAAATAATATTCAGGAAAATGCAAATAAAAATTTATTTCTATGATATTTCAGTATCTGATTGAAATAAGAGCTATGAAAAAACAACAGAAAATTTTGTTTCATATTAATTGTTGTTAAAGTAAAATTAGTAGGTAATAAAAATGTACGAATTGTTATCTGTAATTTATACCAAATCTGGTAGGTTTAAAAATTTTTTTTGTGCAACCGGAAGCGAAATAAGCATTTCTCAGCCACAGTACAGACACAGTATAAGAATTCACACAGTAGCGACACTCGTTGTCGGTCCCTTTGATCTTTATGTCGCATCGACCGATGACCTTGAGCCAAGCGGCCATATTGGCAGCTGCGGCATACGGCGGTAAATTTGAATAACTGCCAGTTGTAAATGGGATAAAATCTAAAAATATTATTTCACCTGCACTATAAAATTTCCTACAAATTTTCATGGTACAAATAAGTTGACCTCTCTGTTTTGTACTCATTTTATGAACTTAACATGATAGAAATACTGTAGCTTGATATTTGACAGATACAACTGACACTGACATATTATATTTTCTTTTCTATAGTTACAAAGATAGCCTATCAGCGAACACTAAGCGGCCATCTTCCCGGCTGCGCACCACTGAAATACTGGGATCACGAAAATATTTGAAGTGTCGCTACTGTGTGAATTCTTATACTGTGGTACAGACCGCGAAATTCAACTTCGCGGCTGTTGTTATGGTTACGGCCGCGAAATTCAAAATGATTGTTTTTTAAACTAATTTCGCGTCCGTTGTTAATGGTAACGGCCGCGGAATAGGAAAAAAACAATCATTTTTACACTTGAAAATTGACATTATTTTTTAAAACTAATTGTTTTGTTTATCAAATGTCAATCCCATAGCCACTTTCTATTTTTAGTGTTTAAAATTTGTAATTACATTTTTTAAGGTCGTGCAAAAAATAGTGTGTAAACCTTGTCCGCAAAATCTTATATCGCCCTCGAGATTGTCCTGCCTCGGCCGCAAGCGGCCTCGGCGGCAATATTTCTCTCTGTACGTTAAAGAGTGATTTCGCGGCTTTGGTATACAAATAACTATTATAAAAATTCCCTTAGACTTTAATTTGATAAAACACAATAAGAGAAAATTTCAAATAATTTATTTTTTTGCCGATTGACATTAAAGATGACACTTCACAGACTCTTAACAGTCTGTAAAGTGTCACTTTTATGTCTAGACTGTAAAAATATTTTTTATTATACCTGCATCATAATCCGTGTTTAAAACACGCTACAGCGTACATAAACGCAAGATTAAAACACACCGTGCTTTAAAGGTTACTAAGTAACAACAAAAATAATTACTATTAATATCTGCCAAAACTGTCATGACAAACAATAAATGCAAACCAATCTCCATGTAAATGATATACGTCAACGTCAAAATTATGAAATGAATCAAATTCAAAATTTGCTTTCCAGTGTTTTTCCAGAGTATGATGCAGGTATAATAAAAAATAGCATATGACACACGTGTATAAGTGCTTTTTCGCGCCGCCGTCCGTCATTGATACAATTACATAACTCTAAATCGGTCGGAAATCATGTTTTTGTCGTACTAGTTCGACAAAAATTGCAAACTTTTTATGGTTATATGTTGGCATCACTTCACTAATTTTAGCTAACTTCTGACGCTAGAAATGTCAAAGTATTACATTGGCATAAAAATATTATGGCAATATATCTACAATTGAGTATTTACAATACAAGAAAACAGAATATTTATGGATTTTAAACATATTTGTAAGTAATTATAATTGAATTTGCAGTGTAAAATTCAAATAAAAATATGTAGATATTTTTGGTTATGATACTGGAAAATTAACATAATTGACATTCCAATATTGTGAAGTTAGCAACATAAAAAAATTCCCTGTCATTAAGAAAATGAGCAATAAATTAAATTTATTTATTAAATTTACATAAATGTTGGCGCGAAAAATCTTGTGTATCCCTCGGTTGGAAACTATTTTGCGAGTGCTCGTATTTGTAGGACTCGCCTACGGCTCGTCCTATCAAAATAAACTCGCACTCTCAAAATAGCAGTTTCCAACCTTGTGATACAAATAACTATTAAAGCACTAGCGACGTTAAAAGCACTCCGCTTCGCGTCGTGCTCTTAAACTCGTCGTACGTGCTTTAAAAGCTTACTTATATACACTTGTATCATAATATACTATTACATAACAACCGCTCAGCAAACGCATAGCAACCGTCAATAAATACATGACCTTCAAACTATCTATATAAAATAATCACTAAATTAACATTAATTCCGAATCGGTAAAAAAAATGAAGTGTTCAACTCGGCATCTAGCACATATTTATAGCTTCGGCAGCATGCATTGCTCCAGCTTCGCCTCGTCAATGAAACGGAAGCATTTGCTGTAAACCAGGTATTTTGATGCCTAGTTAAACAAATATACTCAAAATGATTTTGGAGAAGACGCACGTCATCAACCTGAAAAAAAACTTTATAAAGTGAAAAATAACTTGTAAAGTTTATTGAGGTATGCTAATGTTAAAAAAAAAACGACGTAAAAAATACTAGAAATAAGAAAAGTATATATTAATGCAATTGACAGTGATTTTATAGTCAATTTTATTCCTTTAATGGAATTTTAAATTATTAATAATAATTCTAGTTCATTTTTTGTTCGCTATGTTGTTGCTATTGGCAAATGATCACGTTTACATACAAAATTCATATCGAACTGTCACTTGACTGTCAGACTTTACTGTGTTGTTAAAATTTGTGCTCCTCGTGATTCAGTGTTTTATAATATGTGTGTATAAATATATTGTGTTTATTGCAACAAATCACGTTTAAAAATGGCGGCACGTGTGATACAACACGCATTGCACTTTCGTTTCAACAAAAATTAGTATCCCATGTAAACATTGTTGCATAGTGACGTCATTATCAAGTAATATTTTTGATGACGTGCGTCTTCTCCAAAATTTGAGTATAACTATTATTCTAAATATTTGTTTTCCTAATAGATAGCGCTGCAAACGATAAAATTAATTTTTCCCTTTCTTATTGGAACCAATGAGACTGTGTGCATATATACCTATGTGCGAGTGTGTGTAATATGGGTTCTAATTTAAGATTTTAACGGAACCCCCTCCCCGCTCCTCAAAGATGGGTGGGTTAAAATTTTACCGGATGTACCACTGCAAGTGCAAATCATTAAACTTTTGTAGGAAAAGAGATATTCCGGATGATAAATTAAAATGAGATAGCCTGTGGTATGTATACAAAAGTAATGTAAAATAATCATTTTCTACGAAAACTCATGGTACGCCATGTTTCATAGTGTACATTATTTATTCAAATTAAAGTTTTAATTAAACATCTTTGTTAAATGGATACTACAGCAAGTCGTAGTTTTTCTTATGAATATTTTATTTTCTAGGTAAACAAGAATTATTTTGAAAGTATATTTATGTACAGATAAAGTGAATAGATTTTTTTTTAATTACAGTATTACTATATCGATTTAAAACATTTAATATGAAATGTGACCATGGCATTGGAATAAGCTTTTCTGTCTATTTAAAATGTATAAATTCTGAAACTGGTACATAATTTTACATATTAATTGACAGTTTAAAAATGGAATTCTTTCAGAGAGAAAAAAAAAATGTCCAAAAATAGTTCTGTCACAATGAAATCCTTCGCATTTTTCTTTGTTTGCGAAACAAAGAATTAATAAACTTAACTATCGTATTTTCAGCCAAAAACTTAAGTAAAAATTAGTATAAATAGGGTTGTTTCGATGACAACAGGGAGACAGTTAGAAATGAAGTCAGTCGGAGTTCAGTCAGTAGTAAAGTGGCAGTGCCAGTAACAGTTAGTAAGGTAGTCATTTTGAGTTCATTTATGGGGTAGTTAAGTCAATTGTTGTAAGACATTTTGTTGATCGTCAGTTGGTGAAAGTCATTTGTTGTAAGTCTCATCATTGTTAACCCTAAGTTCATGTTTGTAAGTAATCTTGTTCGATTACATCAGTTGTTATTTCAATTCAACTTATAATTTTTATCATTGCATTGTTATTATACCTCTCAATTTATTGTCCAATTAGAAAATTATCTCCGTTTAATAAACGTTATCGTTAATATATTGTACCTTCCTATTTTGTTGTCTGTAATCGTGGCTATGACAGTTCAGTGTTCAAGTGCATTAGATTTTCTTGTTATTTTGTTTATTTATATATAACGTACAAGACAGTCATTGTTATGAGGAAGGAAAAACTGAATTCTGGAAAATGCAATAACGTAATAATTATAAAATATCAGTAAACATAATATGGGAAATAAATCATGCTTCTCTTACGTTCATGAATAATGTTGACTGAAATTAATATAAAATGATATCATAATTAATTAATAATATGTTGATTCGACTATACAACATGCGCACAGATAAATAATTGACCTACTACTGACCCGCATCAATTTACTTCTAGTGCGGACGACCCTTCATATATAGTCGCAGCAACCTCTATCAAAACATTAGTTTGACGCTCACAGTCGACGAAGTTGATTCTGCGCCCTAGAAACGTAATATCGACCGCGTACGAGTAAGGAAAACGCGATACCATATCACCTGCAGTTGACATTTTCTGTACACGCGTGGTAGCTGTTACAAATTCGCGTGAAGCGTGACTGCATCCGGGAAATAGCGATAAAGAAGACTCGCGGTGTCTGCTGGTATAGCGCTGTCGAGAAACGCGTGAGTGGTTAGTTATCCGGCAACTGCCGGCCTGGTGACTGCTGACTAACTTGCTCCAGTGTTCATTCATAACACGGTGCTCTACTGCCTCGCATCTGTTAAACTTGCTACTTTGTGGAATGAATTAAACATTTACTAAAACTGTATAGACTAACTGGCAATTCATAGTGAGTATTTCTTTAGTGTGTGGCACAAAGTGACGACGTGATGTCGAAAATAGTAGAACATGGTTTGAACTATAAGGGTGTCGCCTTGCCCTACATAGACGGGGCGCAGCCCTTGCCTGAGAACAATGCACCAAGTAGTGATAATCTGGCGCACCAGAAGCTTCTCGTCAAAAGGGGCTTCCCGAAAAGGCCACCTGTCAATGTACAGTTTTCGGACATTACCTTCACTACTTGGCAGCTGTCCCTTGCTGAACGGGGAAGAGGTAAGATTAATTTTAATATTTGAATTAGTGATATAAGTAAAAAAATTCCAGAATAGATTCAAGTATACTAAGAAAATTGTCCAACGTCCCAAAAATATTTTATAGAAAAATAATTCAACAATTACATATTTTGACAATAATTCAGCAGAAATATTGTAAAACAAAATCTGTTAACATTTTTTGTTGACAACGGCGCATAGGATACTTCCTATAATTAATAAATTTTTCGAATTCACTTCTGTCAAATAATAATATGCAATAATTCTGCATTCTAAATCAAAATCATTTATTTACAAACAAAATATTTGGGTGCAGCGTAATTCAAAAAACAAACAATATAATATACATAATACTTTTGGCTATGATTCTCTATATAGGATATTTCAATACTTAGTTGAATAGTTTTTACTTATGATAGCATAATCAAAAATACACTCGTAAAATTAATTGCACTTTACATAAAGACACATTTCTAATACCACTGGTTACAATTTACCATTAATAGTACAATTAAAACTGCTGCATCACATACATTTACTAAAGATGTTCATTGTATGTACATACAACTTTAGGTATAAGTGACTTATATTATTTATAGGTTAATTTATTTTAAAAGAACTATTTAAATAGTGGTACTAAAAATATATACTTCGTGAAAAGTGCGATTAATTTTGTGATTTTTTTTATCCTGATCAGTAATAAGTTCATCTATAATTTAATTTTTCTTGTGATATTAAAACATAATAAAACTACTTTAAATAATTTCCCATAATTAGCAAATTGTATAGTGTTTTTCATTTGAACTTGAAAACAATCATGAAAATTCATCGCGATCGTGGGAATTCTAGCCAGAAAATATGTAAATTAATTAAATTTTGTTATTATGAATGATAAATTTACAATATATTCAGTTGATTATCGTTTAAATGGTCTCATTCTATTTGTACTAAAAAAATTCGTCATTTGAACTGGTACTTAAAATTCTGGTTTTGGATACAGCATAATTTAGTACTGCGTGACGATTATAAAAAAATGGTTTAAATATTTATTTTTACAGTTGAATTCATTTCCCAATCAAGGTTTGATTCATTGATCAACACTGATCCGTTTATCAATACAATTTACTATGAAAAATCAAGCTAATACTGTAATTCAGTTTGTGGCATTGACAAGTGTATTTAAATAATAACTGAAGGACATTGTTCTTCAGTAATTCGATATATGTATTTTAAATAATAATTTAAAGTACATATTAAAATTAATGTTTTCTTTTCGAAATTTCTTTTGACAGTTTCACTTATGATCACGCGCAAAATACATAGTATCGAATAGGAAATTATTTCCGATATTATAAAGAAATTAAATTGTCATTTATATTTACTTTTAAAATAAATTTATTTGTTTTTAATAAGAGCACATCATTTCAAATAATTTTATGACTTACATAAAATTGCTGTCAAAAATTTTATTGTCATTTGGATAACTCCATGTAAATTCAGTAAAGTAAATTTAACATAAATTTCTTTATAATACCGGGCATTAGCATATTATTATTAATTTAAATAAAACTAATATATGGATTACATTATTTAAAATAAAAAGATAGATTTACACAAGGAAAATTATATGAATTGTCAAAAAGCAAAACAAATACCTACTGAATCTCGTGATCATAGGTACTTGATTCATGGATTGTTGTTGAATTAGAACAAATATTGATCCACGGATGTGATTTATTCTCGGATCAGTTGATCACTAATGAATTGGATGTTAGTTGAAATATATTATTTGCAACTCTTATTTATTCAAAGTATACTCAAACAAGAGTTTGTAGTACCAATCAGCATATATTAACAAAATATATCGTATTATAATATGTTAACAATAAAATGTTGACAGATTTTGTTTTATAAACTGTCATTAAATTGGGAATTATACATTTTATTACTTCAAAATAGCTATAAATTAATAATTACGTGCTAAATTATATTTAGTATTGTTTCTTATTTCAGTAATATAAAATAATTTTTATTTTGCACATATCAAAAACTGTTAACAAATAGTAATAAAATTTCGATCTACGCGCTCGAGATAGTATCTAGTGTAGGTGACTTTTACTCCAATTGTTCTACTGTAAAAGGAGGTTACTCGATGTGAAATAATTACTGCATGAATGAAGTGTTCGATACGCTCTGATTATTATACCCATGATCCTGAAGATTTCTTCTACTTCTTTCGAATTATTATGAATACTGCAAGGATACTTACGTCTTTTTACTTTCATACAAGTAGTGTATTCTCAAATATAGCACTCATGTAAAAGTCGGTGCACCTTTTGGGATCTCCTGAATCGTTTTGATTTTTGACCATTTCGTGAAAAAGCAGTGTTTGGATTTTAGTCAATAAGCACGTTTTAATACCCTTAGAACTCATTTTTACTGTTTTCACGTGGGTGTCTGTGTGTGTGTGAATGGGAATGGATGAATGTATGTGCACATTTTCTCAAGTACTAGTGAAAAGAAAAATATAAAATTTTTCATATTTGTACATACTAAAGAAGAGTTCAGTTGATTATGGTGAAAATTTGAGAACCGGAATGGAACTTTACTATAAGCACTATAACAATTTTTGTAAAAATCATATGGAAAAATAGGTTACTTTCTACAACAAATTGAGCTTGAAGCTCTAGGTATTTTAAGCATAGCTTGGTAAATAATTGAGTTAGAATTAATTTTGCTATATATAAAGAAGATGTTAAATAATATTTGCTACAATTTTTATTTGAATTTTTTTTTTATCTATTTTGTACTGTTAAAAGTTATCTAAGCGAGAGGTTATACACATATAAGATTTTTTCAATGACATCTGTGTGAATGGATAGATGTATGTATGTCTGTTAAATAACTAACAAACGAAAAGAAGCAGAGAAATGAAACTCAATTGTAATAGTTATTTGTATATCAAGGCACTGAAGTATATCGCTTCGGAGAATAAATTCCATATTCGTAATACAAAAATACTTTAGTGCCGAGGTATACATTATATTTTTTCCGAAAATATTAAATTATTCATTAAAAGCAAAAATAAATAGCACTGCAATAGTATTTGTAAAACGACAGTTAGCTGTTGCGACGGAGATGACTGTGATAACAAAAGTACTGTCAAAGTGTCAAATACTTGTGCATTATATCCGATAAATTATTATCAAAGGTAAATAATAATTAAAGTCACCAATAGTATTATAGAATAATATGTTTGCTATTTTAGATAGTGCTAAAAGTTTGACAGATGAGTCCGTAAAGTTAAATTTTGACATATGAGTCTGTAAAATTGTACTTTAGGCACTATTTTGGCTAACTTCGCGGAGTGATATCGTGTACTTTAGTATCGATTTCGGAAAAAATTTATTATTGGCTTTTTTTGTATTTGCTTTAGTTGTTTGAAGAATATATAAATAACTGAATCATCTATGGTACCTTTTTTCTACATGTCAAACAGGTGTCAAGTGCAATTATTGCATATTTATTACCTGAAAACTTATTTATATTAAATTAAATAATACTAGCCTGTGCACTGTAAATAACATGGCATCTTTTAGATAAATGCATTTGTGCAGGTTGTATTAGATGTAAATTACTAAATAAAAGGTTAATGAATGTAAAGAGAAAAAATATGCAGATGTTAGCATTTTCAAACTGCACCAAGTATTTTAACTGCAGTTACCAATCTAAACACTTGTTGATAACGGGTTAAATGAGTAGGTCAGTAGATAAAACTATAAAAATTTTAAATTACTAAAATAATAGGTTTCGTTGTAAGGCTATCAGTAATAGATATAATTATAACTGACTGCTCTTCGTCATATCCTACAGATTATTAATTTATTCAGATGCGAAAACTGCGCTTCAAAATAGCCATTTTATATCTATTCCAATTATAATGCTTTCAAATTTACTTATTGGTATTGCTGCTTAGTTAATCTGATTTCATAACACAGTTGGAAAATTTACCAGCAGAAGTAATTCAGTAAAAAGCAATGTAAATATAAATATTATCTATTTAGATAACTCTGTGCTAATAACCTGCAGTTGTTTCCGACGAGAATGCACTATAAACAAAAACAAAGTATACTTCATTTTGTTTTTATGCTAACTAAACAATTATATCAGTCAAGTAGTATGAATAATGTATGGTGTTTTTATGTCAGAATCACAACTTGGATCGATACTCTACTTACTAACTATAAAAGCTCTGGTTATATGAACCATAAGTTGCCATACAAGCAATCTATTGCTCTTGTTTTTTTTATTTTCTTAAATTAATGGAGGATTCAATTTGTAAATGCTTGCAAATAAGGGAAAAAGTTTCTTTTTTATATACCGTGTGTCCCACGTAAATGTTGGCATAGGCAATTAACATGTAAAATCAGCTTTTTGTAAATAAAAAGTGTCCGGCAAAAAATTATGCATCCAAATTTTATATCACAATACTGCCAATATCCCTACATCTTATTTTATACAGATTAATTTATTTAAATGGGGTAAATAGCTCCGTGGTAACGTGTCGTGAGATCCTCAGTTCGAATCCCACAGCCGATAGTTGCCAATTTTTTTTTTTTTTTTTTTTATTATTATGAAGATGAGAGGCGGACTAACTACTATGGTCATATGCCGCCTCATGAGTAGATGAATATGAATTTATATGAATAACATAAACGACCATGCTCTTCAGTGGGATTCGAACCCACGACCTCTGGTGTGCTAGGCTAGCGACATAGCCACTACACCACCGAGATCGGCAGTTGCCAATTTAAATTTACCCCTGTGGTTCCCCCTCCACTAACAACTTTGTGGGCTATGACTTGACGGCTGGTAACCGCACTTCATACGCAAAAATATATCACTTACCGAGATCTGCGTAAGCAGAGTGCCACACCCATAGTGAGTAAAAGGCGTGATGATATATTTATTTATTTATTTTATTAATTTATTTTGATACCGTAATTTAATGAAATTAATAATAATAATTCTTAATTTTTCGCCTTTTTTTTTATTGCTACTGACGTATAGTGCTTGCAATTTGTTTTAAATATTTTAATCTGTCACTGCTTTTTAATAAACTTAAACAGTGTTATGTTATGCAGTTGTGCGTAACTTTATATTCTTTATTTCTTTTAAAAAAAATTCTTATTCATTATAGTCCTAAAATTATTAGTACAGAAACTGTTTATGTTCTTATTATTTAATAATCACACACAGAAAGTATGCCATGAATTTTGTGTGAATGTTTCAACAATTCGATTAGTTGCTCTCAGATTTTTAATAATTATTGTTTGCTTTTTTCACTTAGTTTATCAGCTTTTCTCTCTTATATTTTATTTAGTTTGTTAAATTGATGTTCAATTCGAACATCATTAATTTTATTTATTGTTTTTATATGATGGCTAACTTTCTGTGTGTGATTTTTCACTAATAAAATATGTACAGTTTCTGCATTTTAGGACTATTATGAATAAGGACTGTTTCAAAGTAAAAGAAAAGGTTTAATATTTTTCAACAATATATAAGGATTTAAAAATATAAAATTGCAATCATTGGGCGAAAATGGAATACCAGATATGCATTTTAATGTAAAAACGTATAGTGTTTGCAATTTGTTTTAAATATTTTAATCTGTCACTGTCATCAAGAATACATTAAATGTCGAGAACTGTGTAACCTAACCTAACCTAACCTAACCTAACCTAACCTAACCTAACCTAACCTAACCTAACCTGTCATCAAGAATACATTAAATGTCGAGAACTGTGTAAATATTATTAAAATCTATTATGGGGGCGCAGTGCAAGACAAATATCTGAATACATCACAGGAATGAACGCTGAATGGTTTCCATCGCCAGAAATTGACAGTGACAGATTAAAATATTTAAAACAAATTGCAAGCACTATACGTCAGTAGCAATAAAAAGAGTAGGTGAAAATTAGGAATTATTATTATTAATTTCATTAAATTGCGGTATCAAAATAAAGTAATCTGTATTAAATTTCTTTAATTCGCCTGGAATTATTTAGAAATTATCCTGGAATATCTGGAAAAATCCTTGAATTTAATTTTTTATATTTGGTAGAATCCTGTCTATTGTTTTATAGTTTTAGGGATTCCAATTGGGGCCCAGATAATAAAAAAAAAATGTTTATTAATTATAGATACTATTCATTTTTTGTGTCTGTGTGATTTATGGTAAAAAATACATGCAGTAAAAACAAATTATTGTGGAAAACATCAAAGTTGCGCAAAATGAAACACATGAAAATAAAATAATTTACACAATAAGCGAATCACCTGCATTATCCTTGACATCCAAAGTGAAGCGTGGCATCAATTAGAACTGATGCAACAATGTCAACAATGTGCTGTTTGTGATATCAAATTTGCATTAAATTATTCGTTTAATAATTGCGTCAATATTTAGATTGTTATTTATGCGAAGAACATTACTGAATAATTCAACAAAATACGATATTTCGCCACTTCAACTTCGAGGTTGAAAATATTTATAATCAAGTGTTTGTCATTTACTTTAAAAATTCATGTTTAATATGAGTTGATAAACTTGTGTATCTTGCACGAGAACTGCGTAGATAAAGACGATTATTTTATTTTGATACTGCGTGCAAGAAAGATCTATGTAAGTCACAATTACAATGGAACTCAAACCACTTCACCAGTGCTGCCTTTACCTTCCGCAGTTAAAATAAATATGAAATGCATGATTTCACTGTTTTCACGATTATGTTCCATGCACGGATGTATGTGTAGGTGTGTGTGACATTTTTTGCGTCCACAATATCTCAAAATCTAAGAACGATATTAATTAAAAATTTCATTTTTAGAATATGGTGTTCAAATTACGAGCTGATAAAATTTTGATGGTACCTTGCAGTAGCGGGATTTCATGAATTTTATTGGTTAAAAAGGTTCATTTTAAAGTTATATTAAATATAACATAATTAAATATTTATAAATAGAAAGAAAAACGGAATAAATGAAATAAATTTATATTTTCTTCAAACGTCATAAGAGTACGTTGTTATATATTTTTATTCAACAAGCAGAAGTTCAATTTGTTCGTCGGCGGCATAAAATTATTGTCATCTTGGTAATACCTACTTTTACTCCGGCGACAGACAAATTAAATATTATGAAAAATAGTAAAGTTATAATTCAATAATTTGACAGTTAAAAATAAAACAAATTATAAAAAACAACATATTCTATGGCAACAAGAAATACTGAAGTTTTGAGCATTTTGTAATGATTTACATTTCGTTTTTTTTTTCTATTTTTCAGCACACAAAATATCACATTTTCTTCTAATATCAAAATATACCATTATAACAAAAATAGAAGTTTTTTTTTGACGCGTATCAAGCCAATATACTGGGTGTTTAAAATGTTCCGGGACGGTGAAATATCTCGAGGAATACACATCAATCAAAAAACAAAAACAAAAACACGTGTTTAATATTTTTCAAAAACCTATCTATATAATCAAGCACGATCGCCCATCGCCACCCCCTGGGGGTAGGGGGGGGGGCACTTTGAAATCTTAAATGGGAACCATGATAAAAATTATTTACATTACAGCGCCATCTATCGCGAATCAAAAATAATTTCATACAAAACCGACTTAGTTTTAGCCGCATTATCCGAATGTACAACAAAAAATGGGGATTCCCCCATTTTTTTATTCGAAATATATTTCTAGATATTTCACCGTCCCGGAACTTTTTGAACACCCTATACAAGATTCCAATTTCAAGTGTAGAATTGTTAATCGTAAAATGAAATTAGGAAGTAATAAAAACAAATCACTGAGGCAGAAGGAGTGGTTAAAAGGTTAAAGTTAGTAAAATCATTTCAATTATTTGTTCCTGGTTGCCCCAACTTTGAGGGGCAATTGGCTACCCTTGCCTAATCCCCCCAACCTTAATCTCACTGGTAGCTACTTGAACCTCTATGATTAGATTTTTTGAGCATATTTCATATGTTTAAAATATTTTTAATAAGTTGTTTTGATAGGAGGTTATGTGCTGCCGCGTCAGATTTTTTGGTTATAAATTGGAGCGAGAAATATTAGAATAGAATGCGCAAACTCTAACTTTTGCAGCTAACGTGTTGCTCTCTTGCTAGCCTTCTATTTTTTATAATTTGTCTGTGTTTACATACTGTGTTTAATATTCAGTTTTGATTACACGTTTTACCAAATTAACAAACAATGCTTTTTAAATTATCATTGAACCATGAAGTAGGAAATTAATTTCTGAAATATATGTATGAAAAAATGAACATTGACAATTTTTTTATAATTTGACTGTATTTAAATACTGTGTTTAATATTCAGTTTTCATTACACGTTTTACCAAAATAACAAACAATGCTTTTTTACTTATCACTGAACCATGAAGTAGGAAATATAATGACATTAATTTATCAAATATACGTATGAAAAAATGACCATTAACAAAGTAACGAACAGTATAAAACTAATAAATAGCAATATGTGAAATAATTCATATAATATTTCTGAAAAAAATTAGTATCTATATTTTCATTACATACTAATTTCACTAGTATGCTAATTTAATGATGTTTTGTTTTTCCGACAAAATGCATAGGTCCTTAAATATCGACAAAAAACCTATTTTCCGATTTTTTGCTTTTCAAATAATTTCTAAACTAATCATATTGGGAATAAAATTTCAAATAAAAAAGTTACATATTTTACTGTTTTTAGTAACTAGTGACGTAGATATTTTTTCTCTGGTTCATATTCAAGATATGATACAAAAAATAGTAAAGAATATAATAAAATAGCTTAGGTATTTTTTTTTTCTAAATTTAATGATGTATAACATCGCACACTTCTAATAATAATTATAATAATAACAACACGCTTAAAACATGTGCTACGTGCTCTAAATTTTAGCCAAATCTTTCATTTGCGTATGTTTAATAAACTGTTTTAATCGCCATAAGATAACCACAAGCTTTATAGTTGACTAAAATCCTGTTTTTTTACCTATAATTTAGCGATGTTTTTATTGTTGTTTCATTTTTGACTCAATATTAACGAATAAATGTATAACAAAAACATCATTTTTTATGGTGTTGTAGATGTTAATTCTATTTAGTTCGCCTGTAGTTTATTAATTATAATATATTAATAAAATTATGGGTACTTTTTAAACTTGAAAAAAAGTTTTTGTTTTACTGAATTCAGTAATTAATTAACAAGCACTGTTTCTTTAATTCTGTAAATTAAAATTACAATATAAATTAATATTATACAGTAATTAATTATGCACATGCAATAATTTAAAAACGTTTTAAAATCACTAATTGGAAACATAATTCAACATAAAATTGATAATAATATCATCGGACGAACGATATAGTCAGTAATTTATAATAAAAGAGTTTAAAATAATCATTGAATACTCCAAAATAATTATTTTTCTGATTCAAAATGCATTAACATTTGTTGCTATCTTTTCTACAATCAATCCAAATTAAAAATTAAATGTTATTTACGTCGTAAATAAGCTTTTTCTGCAGTTAGTCCAATTTAAAAAATAAATGTCATTTACTTTGTAAATACACTTAGTCCAATACATGGGGAGTTGTGAAATATAAAGACATTTAAAGAATACAAATACTAAAAATTTTTCATTACGCATGTAGAGATCCGGTGTCGAGGTGAGCGAGTATTTCATTGGACAGAGACATGAGGTATAGAATTAGTGAAATATGTGCCTTTAACACACGATAACTCGAACAATAGCACTATAAAAAGTATTTTATAATTCCCTGTAGAATGAGTTACAATTATGCCGGGTCTAATACCATGTTTATACAGCTTACTCTAATAACTAAATTGCCATTAAATTAGCTTTAGTATTATCACGAATACTATGGAAAAATTAAGGCGTTTATACAGAAAATAATTTTTTTCTACAACCACTTAGAAATCTGCTCATTGTATGTTTGTAGTTGCTACGAAAATGAGGTACATTGCAAGCATCGTGCGAAATTAATTTGTTTAGTGATTATTTCTATACAAGTCAGTTCATTTCAGTGCAGGTGCGATTGCTAGGATACTTATTTAGAATTGTCAAATATTGGAATAGTGAAAGCAGTATTTTATTATTAAGACATAATTTTATTGGAAAATGATATCGTGGTCGTAGAAAAAGTATAGTGTACAACTCGCATGGAATGTCCATTTCATACTCGTATCATTTTGCAGCATTCTTCTTCTTATTCTACAAACTTTCATGCTCGTAGGAAATGTGTATCATGCCATGCTTGTTTTACAATATAGTGCCATCACCTAGGAAAATGATAAAAGATTTATAATTTAAAAAAAATGTATATTGTATAACTAGTGCTGAGAGTTGGATATTTCACATAAATGTAAAATTTGAGCCACGAGCCGAAGGCTAGTGGTTTAATCACACGAGTGTGAAATACCCTTTCAGCACATGTTGTACACGATATTTTTCCGACGACTACACTTAAGTTACGTCTTGGGTATTTATTGTTTCTTAGCACAAATAATATCATCCGATAAACTGTCATTCCTTGGTTCCTTTCTATATCCGTTATAAGATTATTATTATTATTAGAAGTCAAGTATTTATACAATATAGAAACATACAGTTATAATATTATTGCTGGTAAACGAATAGCTATTAACATTCCTAGTGATGTTATGAGTATCATAACTGCCGCAGATGTCAGTTTGAAATCCGAGCTCGTAGAGCGAGGATTTTAAGACATCCAAGGCCTGTTATGACTCATAACATCCGTGGTTTGTTCAATAGTTTACCGGTTTCAGAATATGACGACGTTAGTGTCATTAATAAATATTATTTTATGAAATTCTTTTATGAATAACGTCTGTCATAATTTTAGAAAGTGATCAAGTAAGTCTGTTTGTTTTTATTTCACACCATGGTTACACTTGTTTTCTATCATATTTATAAATAATATTTTTACTTAAACGTCAATGTGTTCATAATGGCTAAATAAAAAGTGGATTTTGGCGATGCTGATTGCCTGAAAATATTTGAAACGCAGCAGGTAAAGCTCTGAAAACCTTAATTCCGTGTGTATTAATAAATAGCGTTATATTATCATTGTGTTTTATTTTCATTTTCTTGACTATTTTGACAGATCAGTAAGGTAATATTACCCTACAGCATAGAGTTATAACATACTTACCCTGCCTACTTTTGTGCATGTAAACATAGGTTTAATCTCCTGAAACCGGTAAAATATATTTTCCCAAAATTTAACTATTGCTGGTGTTACACTGACTCATGACTGGTATTGAGGAAACATGTTTTAAATATGGGATGAATAGCTGAGTAGTAATGTGTTGGACTGTTAAATATAAGATACTCAGTTCGAAGCCCACAAAAGCTATTGCCATTTTTAACTTTATACGGTGGTTCCTCCTGCGCTAATATATTGCGGACTTGTAACGACATTTTACATACATATATCTGTGAAAGCAGAGTGCCACCCCAAAAATGGGTTAATAATTGTATGATGATATATTTATTTATTCATTACTTGTTCTTTTGCATACTGAATCAACAAACAAACAAAAAATGCCGAAATTCTCTATATCTAATTTATTTGACAGGTAAATTTATTTCATGGTTTCTTTGATGCATTAAGCTTTATTGTTGACTAATATTTCATTTTTATTAGAATTTAAATACTTGATTTTATTTATATAATAATATTGTTTTTCTGCGTCATTCCAAATGCATTATTCATCAACATAGAAAAACATTTTCATTTATAAACTGCACTGGTATATCTGTTATACAGCTATTTTCATAATGCATTTCATTTATTTTTATTTCAATATTTATAATTTTTATAAAATTGTGTTTTAAAAACTTTAACGTTTTTGCTCTTTTCTCTAATGTTTCTTTTTCCTGTAACTTATTTTGGATATTTATGGCCATTTAATTAATATGCAAATTTATTTAGACAATTCTTGAAGTATTTATCATAAAAATCACTACATATATTTATTTATTACACATATAACTGTGGATCATAAGATCCGTAATTCGAGTACCACATTTGACAGTTGCCATTTTTACTTTACCCCTGTAGTTTCCCCTCCACTAACACCTTTCGGGACCATGACTTGACGGCTGGTAACCTAACTTCTTGAACAAAAATAAATCACTTTACCGTTATATGCGTGATGATGTAATTAAAAAAAAAAGTTTTTTTATATACATATTTAAAATTTAACAAAAATTTTTTTTACTGAATTATGGAATTTGGCTGCATATATAATATATTTTATTTGCATTGTTCACGTTCCACTTATTTTTATTGTTATTGCTACTGAAAGTCTGTCAACTCTTGTAATTATACACCTTTGGTATAATACAGGTCAAAAAGTTCAAATTAAGGTCAGAAAAGAGTATAAGAGTATTACATTTGACCCAGTTCGCACTATCACTAAGTATATTTTGAAAAAAATCTTACCTTGAAATATGAAACTAGTGCATAATTTCTATTTCGCATCCATTACTATAATTTTGCAGGATTGCAGATTACAGCGTTTGCCTAATACGTACCCAAGGACACCTAGAACAAAATAGTTATTTGTATATCAAGACACTAAAGTATAATTTTTTATTACGAATGAGCCATATGAGTAGTAAAAAATACTTTAATGCCGAGGTATACATTATATTTTTTTTCAAAATCGTTAAATAATTAATTAAAAACGTAAATAAATAGCATTATGAATTTGTAAAAAGAAAATAAAAGTATTAAAATGAGCATTTTATGTGGATAAAATTACTTAAAAGTCATTTTGATTTTACTGTTTTGACTGGTAAGATTTGAATTTGACATAACGAATGAATAATATCAATTCATCGAACTGTCAATATTATTTCATTAGCAACAGTAATTGATAAACAATGATTGAATTATGGGTATATTATTGACAGTTGTGGATAAATATCATTATGTATTTGTGAAACATTAGCTAGCTGTTGCGACTGGGATGGCTGTGATAAGAAAAGTACTGTCTAAGTGTCAAATATTTGTGTAAAATTTTCATTATTATTTACATGTTCTTAGGCGTGGTCTGCATGTGATCTACATTAAATCCAATAAATTGTAATTAAAGGTAAATAATAAATAAATTCACCAATAGTATTATAGAATAATATGTTTTATAATTTAGGTAGTGCTAAAAGTTAGACAGGTGAGTTCGTAAAGTTAAATTTTGACATAAGAGTCTGTAATTTTTTACTTTAGCTATTATTTGGTGTATTTTTACATTAATTTAAATATTTGCTGCATTTACTATTTGTATCCATTGCGGATTTTTTTTACAATTATGATAAGCATCTTTCGCCGAATAGATAGATCTAAAAATTCAATTCCGCTGTTTTAAGTTTACGCAGAATTTTGTTCACTGGAGCGCAGACAAAGTCTTTATTTACATTCGATAATAGATTCCAGACATGTATTTTATACTAGTATTAGTCTAGAATACAAATACTTTGCGTTCTTGTTACCTGTTGCGTCAAAGGTATGCAGACTCTGGAAAGATAGTTGTTTATATGCATAAACTGCCTAAAGCCTAAATAATGATTTTTAAAGTAATTTACAATTTAATTTATTTTCCAAATTGGTATCTAGTCGCTTAGAAATATCGAGAAGTAGGTATATGATTTGTTGCTGTGAAATACTGTATTTTATTTGTACTAATGATATTATGTAACTAACTGTATTTAATTTAAATGTCATTTAAGTTTCGTGTTTATAAAATGTAATTACCTACTGAAATATTTGGAGTGACTGTGTATTTATTAGTTTGATATTTATAGATTGTAATTATTGTTTAGTGCCTCAGGTGTATATCAAATACATTCATATCGATATATACAGGGTGCTAATTTAAAAGCGGGCCATAGACGTTCAGTTTTTTACATATTCACATGTAATGTTGGACAAAAATAAAAATTCTACTAAATAATGTATATCATTGACCGAGATCTGCGAAAGCAGATTTCTATGCCTAATATGGGTAAATGACCTGATGATGTATTTGTTTTGTATTTTTTATACTTGTTTGAAAAGATAATCAAGATTTACAAATTACAAGATAACGAAACTAATAATAAAAATATCAAGGTGCATTAAATGGAATTTGTGAAGGAATAAAATACAAGGCAGGTGATAAGATTTTAAAAAAGCTTAAAAAATCAAAGAATTAATAAATACAGCAGCAGAGACTATCAAATATCGAGAAAACGAAAAACCGAAATACAAAGTGGAAATAAAAAATAGTTCTAGAATAAATTTCTCTCAACAAACTCATGAAAAGACTATATAAGAAAATAAATCAAAGACAAAGGGCGAAGAAACTGGTCATCGAAGCTAAGAAGAACGACTAGCAATTGTTCAGTGAATAAACTCAGAAGAACGATATAGAAAACCAAAAGCATTTCTACAACATCACAGAAAGCCAAAGAAAGAAAAACTTCCAGATTTAATAGTATTATATAACAAGTTTTATATACGTTTCTTTAGTGACGAGTTTGATAGGTACGAATACGAACTACAAACGAAGCAAATGTATAAAAACCTAGTATCTAAAGTGTTTATAAAGCAAGTGACATACTGTACTTTTTCTACGTATTATTAATTATTTCACACTCAAATTAATTAAGTCTTAATACATATACACAGCTAAAGATTTCTACTTAGATATGCGTAAGATAAATTGGAAGAATTTTGAATTATTGAATAAAACTTCTCGCCGTGGCTAAAACGCTAAAAACCACAATTTTTTTTTTCAAACTTTCAAAGTGAGATTAAGATGTTATTCAATGCTATAGAACCCAAAACGTTAAATTTAATAACGGAAGTAGAACAAATATATGAAGGACAAATAAGGAAAAGTGGTTACAGATCGGGAGTATTAATAAAAAAGATGGACGGAACACTACGAGATAAATTGACGTAAGATTAAACGCAGAAATATCAGATACCCCTATGCCACTTACGAAAACGACACCCGGAATCTTCTTTGAAGAAATAGGAGAAGCTCTAAGAAAGATTAAAATAGGTAAATCGCCAGGATATGCTAGTAAACAAAAAAAATATCGCAGAAGAAGGAATCTAAATTTTACATAGGCAACAATGTATGGAAAAACGAAATCATACCAAATTGACTGAGACAATACAACATTGCTATCTGTCTTTAAAACAAAGACAACGGGTAATGTCACTACCAAGGACCAAGCTAAAGGGGTATCCCAAATCCTCTACTATTCATACATATTGACCTTGGTAGAAATATAGAAGAATGCAAGAGTAAAATTGAAAAAACTTGCCCGATGAACTTAAATATAAATACAGTATTTATTAGTAATTCCGCTTTCGCGAATTATATGGCAATTTTCTCAAGAAATAAGCAAAAACTACAATAGAAGACATTTGGGAAAATGAACTGAAAAAACTTAATATGAAAATAAACATCATTAAGGTCATTGTTGCATACAAAAACTACAAAGACATATAATAAGAATTCAAGGAGAAAAATTAGAACAAGTAAAAAATATTAAATACCTTGGAAGCACAATAGCGTACAAATGTAGTAAATATAGTCCTGATTGCATAAAACATTGATAACTCCATATATAGAAATATCAGACAATAAATTGTCAATGTTTCGTAAAACTCAGTCTCTGAATAATAACTAAGTTATGTATTCAGTTTCACTTACCAACCTGAACCTAAAGCAGTTGGTGGGTTACACTACGCTGATGAGTTCCAATGCGAACAAAACGCGTCCGTAGTTACCGATTAATTGGATTGGCCGGTCTCTTTGACTTAATTACTTAGTTATTCAGAGATTGAATTTTATGAAACATTGACAATTTATTGTCTTTATATTTTTTAGATTATTTGTTCAGTAGACAGTTTTCTCTTTTCGAAAATTGTTAACTACGTTGTTACAGTAACAACGTGATTAACCTATCAAAATTCAACATGTTTCCTGTAACTAAGGAAATGAATTTATAAGATGATTTTTGATAGGTTAATCACGTTGTTACATTAACAACGGAGTTAACAACGCTTTGTGCAACCTGGCCATAAGAGAGGAAGAAAGTAACTGAATACAAGTGTCAACAAAAACATACCATGAATCAATATATTTGTCAATAATAAATATGTTAGTAAAGACACAAAAATGACAATACGAGTATCCAAAATTAAATTTGAACCAATGCGATAACGAAACCAAAATTTTTCAGTTACTTTACAAAAGTTGTTGATTGATTACCTTGGAGATCAATATTTTTTCATAGCAACAGGGTTAAATCTAAAAATGCCCTAGTTAGTAGACCTGTGAATAGCAACCAGCATTTTTATATATCTCAAATATTCGCTAAGTATGTATACTTGATAAAAAAAAAATAATGGTATTGACGTCACGCTCTCAGCAATCTCTGATCCGGGTCGGTAGTAGCATAGATTTTCTTGAAAAATTATTTAAAAGAATAGTATATTCTACAACAAGTAATGGAATGGCACATATTCCACGCGAGCAAAAAGTTTGTAGCCCGAGCCAAAGGTGAGGGCTACGGTTTGCGAGCGTGGGTTAGGCCATTCCGTTACATGTTGTAGACTATACTTTCTATAAAAAGGTTTTGGAAATTATACAAAAATACAAATATAAAACTGTTGTAAACGTCAAACTCAAATAAATCAAATTAAAACAAGCAGACGTAACCATAGTAACTGAATCAAGATACTTCATATGTCGCGCTAATAAGCGGTTCTGATTCGTCGAAAATATTCCATACGCTATGGAATGTTAGTGATTCCATAACAATTTTTAGTAGTGGAATGCCCAGTTTCCAAAACAGTGTTATAGAAAAGATTTACTCTTATAATATTAAAAAAATAATACTATAACTATATACAAATTTGATGTGTAACTTTTATTAAATTATAAAAAAATAAAATAAATAAATACATCATCACGCCTTTTACCCATTATGGGTGTGGCACTCTGTTTACGCAGATAAATTATAAATTAAAAATTATACATTTTATCATTTAAAATACTTTATGTATTTTTAATTATAAAAAAATATGGTTAAAATGTATGTATCTACTTGTAAAAGTTCGACTTGTTAGCCTTGTATATTTCTTAATATCTTTTATTTCAAATCTATGTACATATATTCAATTGTGCATTTTAAAGAAGACATGGCAAATGCAATAAAATATTTCGAAACAAACTTTAACTAATGAAGTACAAATGAGCAAAAAAAGTCTTTTTATAAATATAATTTAATTGTATTAGTTTTTGTTATAATTGTTTTAATGTGATGACTTTTGGAAATTTTCCAAATTGAATCACTACATCCATAATAATTTTAAAATGTTATTTGAGTCAAGAGTAATAAAATATTATTCTATCCAAACTTCTCAATAAATGCTCTAAACCTATGGCGATTTTAAACAAGGAAAGTAACAGATTATCCATTAGTGGGTATAATTTTGAGAAAAGTCACTAGTGAGTAATTTTTTATTTATAACAATAATAATAACACTACACCTTGGTAATTACTTCAATTTGCATTTTAATTTAGAAAACTTAAAATATCTGTCACTGTCAAATGTTATTTCTTTAATTAATTTTACATTTATTAAGAGATGTTGGATAAAACGTTATACTTCACACGTGGGAAAAGTGGAATTACCCACGCGATAAAATTATTCACTCAGCCTTCGGCTTCGTGTGTTCAAATTTCTCTCGTGGATAATGCCTTACTTTGCCCACTTGTAAAGTAAATAACTATTTTGAATTCGTCATTGAAATGTAAAAATCATAATTACAATGAGAGAAATTACCGGAAAAATATTTATTAATGATGATTTCCTGCAGAGCAGTCTTGTGCACATCATCATTGTTACCGTCATCAACAACTTATATTTACGATAATGAGTGCTCACAGACTATCAAAACTGTATAATTGCAATAAATATTCATAAATTAATTATACTGGTTAAAATTTTATAAATTCACTTTCACAATTTTAACGGTTCAAAAAACGTAACGGGCGTTTCTGCACTTAAGTTTCTTTTTATAATACGTATGGCCTATTTATAAATTTCACATTTATGATAAAAAAATTTTACTTCAGTGTTTGCGTACACAAATAACTATTTTAAATACTTTAATATTTGTTTTATTGGCGAAGTTTTACGCTATGAGTCAACGTCTATTGACGATAAGCAGTCTGGTTATTATTTTTGCACGTAATATGTTGACAATAATGGAAATGCCTTGTTGGTTATTCATATGTACCTACACAATGAAACATTCTTTTATAAATTTAATCCTCTTGTCATTGTTAACTTGTATTGTACCTTATAAAATTTGATTAAATTTTCTATTTGATCAACATTATGAGCAAAATATATGCGCTTTTATTTTAAAAATTGTTTGTCATATCGACATTAATTTTCTTTTATCGCAAATTACTACCTACTATAGTGTATAATTCAGCAGGTGACTTAACTTGCAATTTGTTTCATACGAAAATGTGTTCGTCAACATGTCGAAAAGTGAAGGCTTATTACGTAGTGATGAATTTAATTATGTCAGTATTATGTTGCTATATCGATTTTTTTTACGTATTTATGACGTTTACATATATTTATAATAGTACATTGCTGAGAAGATGATCACCCAGTGCCAAGAATGTATCTAGGAGGCGTAGCCCAAGGGATACAATGCGCTTGGTAAATCTCAATCATATTCATATACCTTTCTTTTACTATTAACTTTTAAATCCTTCCAACATAAGCATTTTGACATAAATACTTGTAAATACCTACAAAAACTGAGCAGGCAGAAATAAATTCTTTTTTGCCGATTGACATTAAATATGACACTTCACGGACTGCTAACAGTCTGTAAAGTGTCACTTTTATGCCGAGCCTGTAAAAATATTTTACATAACAACCGCTCAACAAACACATAGCAACCGTCAATAAATACGTAGCAACCGTTCAACAAACGTATGGCAACGTAATTTGACAGCGATAATCTTCAAAATATCTATATAAAATAATATTTATTCCAAATCGGCCAAAAATTATGAGTTCAACTCGGCATCAAACACATATTTATAGCTTCGGCAGCATTCATTGACGAATGACAAATAACTATTGTTTTTAACATTGTTTTTATTTGATATTTCATTTTGGTAAGTAACAATGTTTGAAGAAAATTCAATCAATTACTACTGTAAATAACTCGGTAAATAAATAATAAATATTTCTCATGTTTTGCGTTTTAGACTAGGAATACTTCTTTTACTTCATATAAGGATATATGAAGTAAAAGAAGTATTGTAATCGCGAAGATTTCGGTTTCCATAGTTTAATGTAAATATCCATTTTGAATCTTGACCATCTCCGAATCCATTTGACTAGTTTCGGCTTGATGTCTTACGTATTAAGTATGTATGTATGTACGTACTTATAACTGAAAAACAATTAGCCGTAGAATGTTGAAATTTTGTATTTAGGACTGTTGTAACATCTAGTTGTGCAGCTCTCTTTTTGATTGCTATAGGGTACTTTGCTCAAAGTGTTTTTGAATTTTTATATGGAAATGAAGTATAACCCTGAAACAATGTACAATGTAAAATAATAAAAATATTATGATAATAATTTACCTTTTCGAAAATTTAACAATAAATAAATGCATAAAAACATATTTCATAATGTAAAACTAAAGCAGTCATGCTAAAATTAACAAGGAAAAAGATGGTTATGCTTCAATCTAAATTGCCCACTTTAAATTTATACTTAATATTGACCATGCAAGCTTAAATTTCTTCGAAAAGTCACAGTTCTAACTTATGCCAATAATGCCTATGGCAAACTGGTCGAAAAGCATCAGGGACCATCGATGAGCTCTGATGAAACAACAGTACTCATCTGTCCACGACGACAAATAGGGGCTCCTATTTCCATCGAAGAGCATCGATTAAACAAGCGTGCCTCATTTCAGACGTATCTTTTATATCTTATTTCATGTTACCTTTTTTTGTCACAGAGAAATACGCTATTTTTGTAATTGATGAAAGAAAAAATTATGAAAGGCTGTTGCGTTCTGTTGTTTCATCGAAGAGCTCTTCGAAGGAAAATAATCAATTAGTGGCCTTTACTAAAGAAGCGGTGGAGAAAAATAATTTCACGACGAAAAACGAACTCAAGGATGGCATGTTGCTAGGCTAGTAGTGAAAACAGAATTATTGTATTCATTTGTCCTTACAGTACATACATATGATCGATTTGTGTATTAGTTTTAGAACATTTTCTGCTTGCAATACCTACTTATTTATGTTTATCGCTAAAAAGTTTATTTTTGTTTTAAAAAGTTATCTTATCATGCTCAACGTGCAGCCGTGTTATTTTCTATTTAATTTGTTAAATTCTAAGTATAATGAATGATAAACTAAAATATATTAAAAAAACAATTAAATTAGCATAATCGAAAAGTCAATAAAACAGCTGTTAAGTAAGGTCATGATGATATATGCTTAAACATCAATTTCGACGGTCGAAGCGGAATGATTTATAATATCGTGTTTTGTTACTTTTTCTTTCCTTTCAAATGGAATCAAACAGATGATTAGCTTTTGGTCGCACGTGACCTTGAAAATTTAAAACTGATATTGCGTGTGCGAGCAAAACTTTCTTTGACCGTCGGTGAAAGTCATCTGGAAATTTAGACAGCTCTTTTTTCTGCCGAACATTTCTGAGCAAGAATAGATTAAAAACTTGTTTACTTGCGCTTTCGTTTTAAGTCTCTATTATTCTCATTTAGTTTATCTCTATTTGGTGTCGTTGGAAATGTACTAGAATGATGTTATGATTGTTATCGTCTATGCGAAGTTATTTAACTATTTATTATTTTTCCAGAATGCCAAATCATAAATAAACTTAGTCAGATAAATACACTGATAAATTTTTAGTACTACTATGACCTTCATTTAAATTTTTAATTAATTAAAAAGTGATTAATTATCTGTTGACTAATTTTAATTATCAAAATAACGGAGATGTTTATTTTGAATAAATTTATAATTTTTTGTTGCAGTTTCAAAGGAAATTTTACATGGTGTCAGTGGAGTATTCAAATCTGGCGAACTCACAGCAATTATGGGTCCTTCAGGAGCAGGAAAAAGCACACTGCTTAATATCCTAGCGGGATACACGTTAGTATTTGTTTTACAATACATTTTATTTAGTTTATCATTGCACTATAGCAATTAATGGGTCTTACCAGTTACCTTTAATCATCACTTCATGGATCTACAAAATGGCAAAATGTAAATATACTCGTAATTCGGATAAAACAGAAGGGTTATATTAGTTTCTATAAACTGTGCACAATATGGTATTGTTACTATATAGTCTTGTCATATAGTTTAATGAAAAGGATTAAGTTTAGTGTTAGAAATTATTTAAAAATAAAAAAATCAACGGAAATAGGTTTTTTGTCCATATCTGGTGAAGTGACATACATTTTTCGAAAAACAAAAAAAAACTGAAACATCTTTACATTGGAAAATAGTGTTGTTGCCACGCCAGATTTTTAGTCTGGCACTTTGCTTTCGCAGATCTCGGTAAATGATATATTTTTACATGTGAATTGCGGTTACCAGCCATTAAGTTACGTCTCTCAAAGATATCTGCCATATAATTTTCTCCTCAAGTTTGAAAGCATTACAAAAATTTTAAAGTAAAGTCAAGCGATCAGTGTATTAAGTATGTATGTATTTTATTTCAATGTTATTGTAATTACACAATTTACCTTTAAGAAAATGTATTTCGGTTTCTAGGACAATAGGAATGGGCGGTGCAGTGTTAGTCAACGGTAAACTTCGAGACAATACCAAACCTCATCAGTTTCGCAGACTTTCTGCTTACATTCAACAAGACGACATGATTCGTCCGAAACTCACAGTTAAGGAGGCCATGACAATCGCAGCGCATCTTAAACTTGGCTTCGGGGTGACCTCAACGTACAAGAGAGAACAGGTAAGCACTGCATTACTTTTAAAAAGATGTTAGACGAACCATAAAATAAATATTCTACAACAGCTATGTACTTAAATTGAGATTTGTAGCATTTTACACAGATTTGATAATAATTTGCAAAATGATTAGAATAGAATTAATAAAAAAATACGTAATTTTAGTGCTGACACAAAACTTATTTGAAATTAGTAATATTTGCTTGCGCACTAACAAATGAAAAATACTAAATATTAATTTTTCTTTGTTGTACTCTGAGGTCATTTATAGTATTGGTAGCATATGAATTATTTTCCTTGAATTTGATTACTGGCAGTAGACGTCAACATAAAGTCAAATTTATTCCCTAAAAATTTGATATTCTAATGTGAATGTTCTAGTTTTCTTAAATTTTTTTTTTCTCAGTTTGAATGTTGAAGTTGAAGTTTGAATGTTGAAGCACAGATTTAAAATACTTTCTCTGTAGCAGGCCAATAATTACTTTCCATTTAATTATAATACTTGAAATTATATCTACTGTTGCAGTCTTACAATTGATCAAAATTATTGTAATATATATTCGGTGTAGATTTTAAATGAGGCGGATAGGGATTTGAATGCTATCATTTTTATTTTACTGTATCTTTTAACCTATTCACTTTACAGCAAAAGTGAAAATAGAAAAGATGTTAAGAATTTAATAATGAAAATAGTAAGGTCCGTTTGGTTACCTAAATATTAATATTTCACTATATATCATTCAGATTAAAATTCATGTTTGTTAGAAAAATATTAGACATTTCATTAGAAAGTATTAGATTTTTAACGAAAAAAAAAAATGAACTCTAAAATTCGCCATTATGTCATTGTAATCTACGAAATTTCTACAGAAAATAATACAAGATAATAAATAAATCTAATTTTGTCAATCTTGGGGGCGCAGTGGCTATGTTAAATGTTACTAGCATTAGCACAGCAGAGGTAGTAGGTTCGAATCTCACTGAAGAGCAGGGCTGTTTGTGCTATTTACATAACTTCACAATCATCCAATTACTAGACGTTATTTGTTTTCTAAAATGTCCGAGGTTGGCAACACTAAGTGCAAGTTCCAATGTTTGATGTAATTGAATAATAACAAAGTTATTAAAGTCACAGAGACTGGCCAAGCCAATCAATCGGTAACTACAGACGCGTTTCGTTCTTATTGGAACTCATCAGTGTAGTGTTACCCGCCATTTACTGTGAGGCACTGGCACCGATTGACTGGCTCAGCGAGATCTAAGATCCCAACAGATTGGTAAATGTAACTGAGAAGTAATTAAATACTCTCAGATCCATCTACAGTTCTTAAACTTCAATAGAAGTAAATATTTTCAAAAAGTGGAAACTGTCTATGAAACACATATATTAAAAATAAAAAGACAATAAATTGTCAACTGTTTCATAAAATACAGTCTCTGAATAATAACAAAGTATTTGAAACATTTTTTCTCTAAAATATTAAACGCCTATGATCGGCGGAGTCAGTCGCCAGCCTGCATATTTTAAACATATAATTAGTTTTCTCAAAGCTGGAAGCAAATAAGAGAAAATTTCAATACCACTAACCTAACATTTGATTTGAAACTTATTTTTGCAGCGAATTTCTCATTTGAATAAATGATTTTGGGTGTCAGGTATGAAACTTTGAATTATGAAGTTTCGTTACTATACCTGTTTTGGTTCGTGAACGGGTGAACACACAAACGTCATTGAGATAATGGTCAAAATTGAATCTAGTGACCTCAAAACTCGTAAAATTTCACAAGTGATATATTTTATGATTACTATACTTCCTTGTAATTAAGTAAAAATTGTAAAGATTATTATAAACGAATTTCATAAATATTTATAAAATTAATAGATTGCGACTACATATAAATAAGCTTAAATCAGGTACAATAAACTAGTCACTTTCAATAACATATTTTTAAGTTTATCTTTCGTAGACGATTTGATAGTCAAAGCAATAAATGAAATTTCTAATTTACCATTCTGTTACATAACGCTACTAATAATTTAATTAAATATTATGAAAAAAAAAAACTAAATATTATTGTTTTTCTTGGTAAGTGAGACTAGAAATATTTGTATATCAACGTTTCTATTTTTTTTTTACTACCAACATTAAAGTTGATAAGAAACGATATTATTTGCTAGACAAATACGAAATACACCGCAATTGTGATAAACGGCCGCACGGTCGGTTTCATTGATAAGAAGCAAAGCAGTAGCGATAGTGCGCGTTAGTCATATTTGTCCGGTTGTAGTTTACAATGTTCAACTAATGACGAAATAAGTTCAGTCGTTCATTGTCAATGGCAATTGACATAATCAGCATGTTCCAACGAATAACTAGTTCATGATCATTTCATTCGATGTTTTATTATGTACAACACAGCGAAATTATCAACAAGATTTTTTTACGAAGCAATGTGCGCATGAAGAATTTTCTTCTTTTAATGCAAAATGGAAGAAATCTTATAAAAACTGTCAGCTCTGTAAAACTGTGGGTTTTAGAACTCATGTTGACCTGCTGGTATATAGTTCATGGTGTGGGTTTGTCATTGTCTACGACATGTTTCTATTTTGGAACAGACTTTGTATAAAAAAAGACGTATGTATTGGAGGATAACCCTATTCTAGAGATAGCCTCGAGAATTATAACGAATTTCACCATACCATACTTCCCCTTTTTATCATCCTCTTTGTTAGAGGCAGAAGTTAAATTTTGCATATTGAGAAATAAAATATTGTTTACCAATGAATCTTAATAAAAAATAAACATACATACAATACAATAAATAAATAAAACAATTTATCGAAGATACAGTCAATATATTTAAAATTTATTAAACGTCAACGTTCCGACAATTATTTAGTTTAGGATGTTAAGGCACGAACATGACAGAAAAACAACATTTAAAATATGTATATCCACACTCAGGTACACAACTTATATAATTAATGCGAGTCAATTATAAGAAATATACGAAATATTTTTTACAATAATTTGTGGTCAAACGGTAAAGAATAAAAGTCAACACTTCCTAAACAACTGATCACAACAGTCTTGATAAGAACAAATATACAGAACTAAACAAAATCAAACCAATTTTATAAAAGGAAAGGAAAACAAAAAGCAAGACTAGAAACAAGGTCACTGACCTGAGAATTTCGCAAAATAGTGTATTGTGTATCAAGTGCCGAAAATAGCATCTTACATGCGAGTGTTTCATTTGCGGCACGACCCGAAGGGGAGTGCTGCAGAAAAACATGAGCATGTAAGAGCATTTTCGCACGTGGTGCACACTATACTATTTCTACGCTCAGTTTTTTTTTTTAATTATGTATTAAAGATGAGTTAAAGGTTGTTTGAAATTTTATTTGATAATTATATGAACATTATTAAATATATCTATAAACACAAACATATATTACAATTTATTTGCAAAATGATAATTTATAACAAAACTATTGTTAGAACAATTATTGAAAATGAAGGGATGGTTTGTTTCAGAACTTGTAGCAATATTTTCAGTGTTATTAAAAGGTTGGTTCGAGAATTTGTAGCAAGGGTTTCAGTGTAACCAGAACTTGTATGAAGATTTTTGCTGCTGTCACAAAATCATTGGCGATTTCTGAATTCATGTGATTAATTGATTGTATTATTTTATTTGATAGTCCATTTTGTTAGTTATTGAATCATCTATATATCCTTCAGCAACGGAACTGGATTTCCAGCCACCGTGTCTTTTTAATGCGGTGATAATAATTCTGTAATATTTGAGGGACGAAGTGTCATGTACTCCTTGCATATGTTATAAAAATTTCCAGTAATTGTGAATGATCGTTGAGTTTTAGTTTTAGTGTCGGGAAGGGTTACTAGCAGTGCAGTTCCCAAATCTTGGATGTCATTTATTTTCATTTTACTCAATTCGTCTCTTCTACATGCCCCCATAATTCCGAATACTAGTCCAACCTACGTTTTAATTCTGGTATCGGTAAATAATGGAAAATAAGTTTACCTTTATCATTAGAAATTTATCCGGAGCTTCCGTTAGAAAGGTGTTGATGTCACTTTCAGTTAAGGTTTTAGATTTTTTAGGTCTGTATCCTTAAGATATTCGCTTCAATAGACTATTTAATTTAAAATATTTAGAAATATCCACATTATTTTTAATCAGCACAGTCGATCGAAGCATTGAATAAATTGCCCATAATGTCGAAGCTTTCAAGTTCTTCGCTAGTTCGTCAAAATACGCGAGGAATACGTTCTCCGAAAACGATTTTATTCTTCTATTAATTTTCCAATCAATTAATTTCCGATAAATGTCATCGTACCTTTTGCGGGATTTGTCGGGCATAAATTATTGCAGCTCTTGCTGGCTGCTGCAACAATTTCTGGAGGTGTACATTCAAAACTTTCTTCTGTTTCACTCATTTTCTTGTTATCTTTTACACTTATTTCAGTGAAAATTTTTAAACTGACATTTAAATAAACAAGATATCAAGGTAACCCAGGTAACTAAAACAAAGCATACAAAAAAAAAAATGTGACGTTAGAATTGTCGTGTGTTGTGAATCTCAAATAGTAGGGATTGTAATTAATTGTAATCACATAAATATTCTTGTTTATTGTTTAGATTATTTTTTGAAGTTTCTTAAAACTAATGAAATGCTTCATTGTATGTCACGTGTCTGTGTTTTATCCTGTCATTATTATACTGAGAATAATGTGTGATTATTCCCGGGAATATTATTATTTTTTGACGTTTCTTAAAACTAATGAAATGCTTCATTGTATGTCACGTGTCTGTGTTTTATCCTGTCATTATTATACTGAGAATAATGCTCTTGTGATTATTCCCGGGTATATTCTCTATAGCTTTTCTGTTTTTGTTGACAGATGCCAGATTTCAGATAGTTATCATCAACACAAGTAAAAAATTAACAAAAAAGATAGATTTAGTAGCGTGCCTGATGATGAAATAAAAAAATAATCTAATTAAATATAACTCGAGAGTTCGATAAATTAGAAAATAATTCTGCAGTATCTTTCTCAAACTTGTCGCCATTTGGCAATAGCCACTCAAGCTTTCGTGGCTATTGTCTGGCAATAAGTTTTCGAAAGATCTGTCAAATTATTTTAAATTTATTCTCACTCTTGTTATATTATTACTGAAAATTATTTAAATGGAATTAAAATAACTTTTCGTGGTAAATAAGTAAAATATAGGTATATGTTACTGTAAAAGCCCGAGTTACGGTAAATCTTAAGATTTTCCTGTAAAACCTAAGATTTAACAACTCGTAATGGTAACAGTCCAACAGTTCTGTGATCATCGTTCGTATAAAATTATCACCACCATTCCTATGTTAAATCTTAAGATTTACCTCAAAGACACGGTAAATAACTCAACTTACCCTGTAAAAGCCCATAAATTGGTTAATCTGAGGTTTTTACCAGTAAATCACTACATTTACCAACTCAAGTCGGTTAATCCTAAAATTTACTGGTAAACCAATATACGGGCTTTTACAGTACATATACATAAACATCATTTATACAATGAGAAGAGAAAAGGGAAATTCTCAAGTCTTAATTCACACTGTTCCAATACTTTATTTAAAAAAAGTGCGACCGGTTTCAACCACTTAGTGGTCATTTTAAGGCAACCGACGAGACTACATAAAAATACCAAACAATACAATAAACAAGAATGTAAGACAAAAACTTATACTAAAAAAAACTACTGGACAAAACCAACAGAAAGGTTGTATAAAAACATTAAAAACATATTTTAAATAAATAAAATAATTAAAATCTTTACCGTCAATGGATAAAAAACACTTCCCTCGACAACCAAATATCACAGAAACAAGAATTGAGAAAACTGAAAACTAGTGCTAATCATTATAACTAAGCACTTGCACAAAATCTGTGCCGTGTAAACATGTTGAAGTGGTTAGTATTAGGAGAATTGCAAGTGCGAGTGAATAGAAATGGTTTCTATTTACTAAGTGACAAGTAGCTACTCCCACCACAAATTTTTCTACTTCTAATTTTATCCTTGTTGGTATAGGACATCTCCTATTGGTATCAGCTCGTTGATTCTCCGTTGCTAGCTCTCTTGAAAGTCCAATTGAACTTCCATGAGTGTCTCTTTTAAGCAACCAATTTCTTATCCTTATTCGTTTTTTTTTTTATCTCCTTTTTAAGCTCTTTTGTCAACGATGATATAGTTTTGTGAAAATAATGTTTAAAAACACGACGTTTGACAATTCGGTCCATAGTAGAACTAGTCACTAAATGCTAAAAAATCCAGTCCTGTGTGAACAGTCACTAATCATTTAGTCAACTAAGCGATTAGTAAATGGAATAGTACTAATGATTAGTTACTAAGCCCGTGTAAACAATGCATTAGTCGTATTGACGATTGGCGTAACGTATGTACACGAGAGTCGCGGACCGGCTAGCCATAGGTTCCTAAATAACCTTTCATTTGTCCTGTCCTATATAAAAACTAACAATTTTTACACTGTATTCTGTATACTACATTTGAGTTCGGCGATAAATTGATAAGGTATTTTAAGTTACTTAACAAGCCATTAACTGTCATATTGTTTTAAAGTGATGTTTTATTTATTAATTGAATCCACGAAACCAGTCGAGAACATTTTCTTCATCATTCAATACAAAGTTTATACAATAGTATTGTGTTACATATTCAAAGTAGAAGTGAGTTAGAGTAGTTAGACAATTACCTACATGCTAAGCACATACACACAGTCACGTCTTCTCCGAACTCCGAATAACACATTTTAATTTTTCTTGAAATGTTTGAATCAGAGGAATATAAGGTATTTACATAATATGGTTGTACATTGACGTATAAAGAAAATATAATTGTGTACGTGTAAAATGCAGACCCATGATGGCATTATTAATATTATATTTCATTATTAAAAGTATACGTTTCAATCAAATATTTGTAAATTATAAATATATAAAATATAAAATAAATAAATAAATATATCATCACGCCTTTTACCCATTATGGGTGTGGCACTCTGCTTACGCAGATCTCGGTAAGTGATATATTTTTACGTATGAAGTGCGGTTACCAGCCGTCAAATCAGAGCCCCCAAAGATGTTAGTGGAGGGGGAACTACAGGGGTAAATTTAAATTGGCAACTGTCAGTTTTGGGATTCGAACTGAGGATCTCTCAAAATATAAATCAATTTGGATAATTTATACTTATGTTAATATCAGCGGACTGTGGATCATGATATCCTCAGTTCGAATCCCACAGCCGACAGTTAACAGTTTCACCGTACCCCTGTGATTCCCCCTCCAGTAACATAATCTGTGTGCCGTGACTTGACGGCTGGTAACCGCACTTCATGTGTTGAAAATATATCACTTACCAAGACTTGCTAAAGAAGAGTGCCATACGCGAAACGGGTCACGAAAGACGTGATGATATATTTATTTATTTCGTTTTTGTTATTTGAATTGTTAAGAGGAGAGAAAGTGACACTTCTCGGTAAATTAATTTAGTTTTTGGGCAAAAATAATTATTGTCTGTCACAGATAATAATTAAGCAAAAAAGCTCGTAATGTTCTCAAAAAAATTTATGCAATTAAAATTATTCCTCCTTTTATAAAAATAGCACAGAAGGGAAAAACAAGATTTTTGTGACCATCATCATTATCATCATCATTAACATTAGCGCTACAGGCCATTAGATGCTTTGGCTTCCACATGAATTTGTTTCCATCTTTGTCGATCTGTTCACACTCTGACATATACTGTTATAAATTTGTTATAAGTTACTAACAGTTGAAACAGTAAACTTTATAAAAATTTAAAACAATTTAATCTCCGTCAAATTCGTATAATTACTATCTAATATTTAAATCAATTTTCTACGGTCAAGTACTTCCTGTCTAACTAAATTCTTCCGGGTTTAACAAATTTTGTTATTAAAACACTGGTACATACTTTCTAATTTTGAAAGTATACAAGGATCTGACAAGGATGAATTTGTTTGGTGTTTTATACGTGAAATTTATATTCGCATTGCAATTTTTTATGTAGAATTTTGAGGTCATACAGTTTAGTAAAATAAAAAAAAAAACATAAATTGTAGACGCATCTTACCTACCTTGATATATAAGAACATGCAATACAAACACAAATATAATATTAGACGTGATATTAAAAGCTTTTTACATAGGATACTGGTCACTCGCAACACATGCAAGAGTATGTTCCAATATAATATTACTACGGGTACACTAAAAAAATGTAATTAGAAAGCAATGCGAAACCATATCCAACAACCGCAACATGAAATAAAACCACATATTTGATTCTGTATTTTGCGTAAACACTTGTTAAGTACTGAATATCGTATTTATGTGGAACGGTTCCAATCAGCTAAATACGTATATATTTATATACAAACTAGATACTGAACTAAATATTAAACATACAACTTGATAAGTGAAGCCGCGGTGGCCATTTGTTAGAAAGGCAATATTTGAATGTGACATATAGTAAATAGGAAATAAAACTGAAATAAATTGTTATTAAATTTATTTTTATTGCTAAAATATGAAATATAAAACAAATGCATATACTCATTCTAAAATTTATTACCTACAGATAAGCACTTTTGTGGTCCGTAATGTTTTCATGTCAACTCAAAATTTAATGTAGCAATTAAAATCATATTCCGATTTTAGATGTTTATATTATGAGCTGATTTGATATTAAAAATGGTAATTTATTAGAAAGCCTATCAGGTTTTTTAAGGCATATCTCAGTAAATAAATGAGAAAAAGAAGCAAAAGAATAATTTTAGTATTAAAATTTTCGGAAAGTTGTGCAGTAACCACATTACAACATGAGCTGATTAGATTTCGGTAGCTATCAATCTACCGAGAATGGTAGTCTACTTGAAAGTCTATAATTTATTTTGAGTATATCTCAAGTATGTAATTGTGTTATTATATTAACTACAATTTTTACTTGAAACTTCTATTTCTGTTGTCACATTAGGTTTTTTATTCTAATTATTATTGTAAATATCTATCATTTAAAACTTCGTTTTGCAACTGAAACCATCCTTGAAATAAATTGAGTGCCTAGGAAACTTCCACCGAAATCTAATCTTGTTCTACGCATCATCATGAACCTTGTAATTACGATTTTTCTCGTCTGTGAGTTAACGCATGGACTCACAGATATCATTGAGAAATTCAGTGGACCTTAACAAATGTACAATTGTATACGACTTTCTTCAAAAAATAAGATAACTTTTTAAATTTAGCAAGTTACTTACATTCGATTTTCGATTATTTTTGTTTGTTATGTTGGTATACATGTCCCCAACATTAAACATTATCAGCAATTTTGCATGTTTAGTTTGTTTTGGACAGATACAAAGATTGGTGTGCTCGGCGATTTTTCGATTTTTGCCTATCGTAAAAAATAGTACAAAAATCTGTATTAAGTTTTGTGTGCAAAAAGAAATTAAGTGATCCGACGCATTTAACATGTTGACTGTGGCGTTTGGCGAATCTTCTTTGAGCAAAACAAGTTTATAAGTGGTACAAGCTCTTCGTAAAAGGCCGAGAAGATGTTAATGACGACGGCGACGGCCGCCTTGAACGCCCCAGCACGTCAACCACCGATGTAAATGTTAAAGCAGTGAAGAAAATTGTTATGGAGACTTGCCGAATCAACAGTAGAGAAGTGTGTGAAGAAATACAAAGAAAACGCCCGGATTTGTTGCAAAATAATTTGTGGCTTTTGCATCACGATAATGCACCTGCTCACACATCGTTGCTTGTTCGTGATTTTTTGGCCAAAACATCACCGTTATCATGCCTCAGCTACCGAATTCACCGGACTTGACCTCCAGCGACTTCTTCCTATTGAGAAAGCTGAAGCAACCCATGAAAGGCCGACGTTTTGCCACGATTGAGGAGATAAAGAGCGCATCGCTGGAAGAGCTCAACGCCATACCAAAAAACTCCTTCGATAATTGACAAAAGCGTATTACGTCTGAGGGGGATTACTTAGAAGCGGACAAAATAGATATGGACAAATAAATAAATAGTCACCTTATTTTTTGAAAAATCTCGTATGTTTAAAAAAATATCATATACCGCGATGAGTTAAAAATAGCGTACCACATCCAAAATGGGTAAATGATCTGAAAATAAATTTTCCGCCTTAAAGACTGACGACCGCTTAAAATACGATAGGGTTCAATTATTATTGTAAAAAATCTGTTGTGGGTACCACAATATCTCCCGCCCTAGATTTCTTTCAAAAAATTTAGTTTTCAATTTTGACACAGATTTCATCGATTTACAATAATTTTAACACAAAATTTTAAGAAAATTACTTAAAATTATTTATATTTTCTCGGAGAATATGTATGCATTGCACTAACAGTTGAACCAGAGTATGAAAATAATGCTGATAACCTGAAGTCGATATTTGAGTCCGTTAATAAATGACAGCCGTTTTTGTGTAATGTCACAAATTTATCACTTGATTTAAATGGGCTGAAATTTTAAATGCTATATTTTCACAATTTTCGAAATTTATAACACTTATACACTGTTCAAAAAAAAAATTGAGCCACTTGGCCGAACCAAGAAAATGACTGTTTTTAAAATGTGAGGCATTTCTTTCAGGGACATGTTAACCAAAATTTGGAAATTCCCTCTGGAGATACATTCCTCCTCTACGTTCTCCAAAAATCCCAAAGAGATTCGCTCCCCCCGACCCCCTTGTAAAATCACTTTATATGATGTCATGTCTGAGCAATGAAAAATCTCAAAGTTTGAAGGCTTGCAGCTCCAAAAAATCCTCTCTTAAGGGGGTTTTTCAACTCGATTGTCATAAAGCCCTGTCAATTTCCTTTTCAGAGCTGAAAATTTTGTCTTCATCGGTGAAGAATTGAGTGAGTGATCGCGTTTCAAAGTAATACACACATCCACAAATACTCATTCACACTCAAGCTTTCGCAGCCACACACACGCACAAAAGAAAGAAATGCACATGCAAATGCACATATGCACATGCAAATGCATGCATGCACATTCACACACACAAATGCACACGCATTTACGCATACACGCATCGTATCCGATGATTTTTCGAAAAAAACCCTAAAAACAGGGGTTCTTTGAAACGCGATCACTCCCTCAATTCTTCACCAATGAGGACGAAATTTTCAGCTCTGAAAAGGAAATTGACAGGGCTTTGTGATAATCGAGTTGAAAAACCCCCTTAAGACAGGATTTTTTGGAATTGCAAGCCTTCAAACTTTGAGATTTTTCAATGCTCAGACATGATGTCACATAAAGCGATTTTTCAGGGGGTCGGGGGGAGTGAATCTCTTCGGGATTTTTGGGGAACGTAGAGGAGGAATGTATCTCCAGAGGAAATTTCCAGATGTTGGTTAACATGTCCCTGAAAGAAATGCCTCACATTTTAAAAAATCATTTTCTTGGTTCGGCCAAGTGGCTCGATTTTTTTTTTTTTTTGAGCAGTGTATAATAGTATATTATGATACAAGTGTATAAGCAAGCTTTTAAAGCACGTAAGACGAGTTTAAGAGAACGACGCGAAGCGGAATGCTTTTGACGTTGCCATTGCTTTAAATGCACTTATACACGTGTGTCTACGTTATTTTTTATTATACCTGCATCATATTCTGAAAAAAAAGCAACATTTTGAAATTGATTCATTTTATAATTTTGCGCTTGTGACGTTGGACGTATATTGTTTACATAGAGATCGGTATGCATTTATTGTTTACGTTACTATGTAGATTCGGTTTTCTTTACAATTTGTCATGACAGTTTTCACAAATATCAATAGTAATTATTTTTGTTGTTGCTTAGCAACCTTTAAAGCACGGCTTTTTTTAAAATTGCGTTTACGAACGCTGTAGCGTGTTTTAAACAAGGATTATGATGCAGGTTAATAAAAAAATCATTAAAAACATCTTCTATAGAGAATTTTATCTACATTTTCATATATAACAGTTTTTTTACCTTATTTTAACCATTTAAGAGATAATCGACGAAAAGTATAAAATGGACATAATTTTATCAGAAAAGGGGGCGCCACGTCGAACGCATAAGGGTTTGGAGGTCAACAATTTGTATTCATAACTAATGAACCGACTTATATTACGTATTCAAAAATTACTTGACCTTTTGCAAGAAATATGTCTCTATTCGTTGGATTATAAAAAGAATTTCGTAGATAAAATCGCAGACGTAAATGTGAATATTTTTTGACAGTTAACATATTTGTTAGAGATCTGGAAACAAAATATCCAGTTAGTGAACTTGTTTGGAAATCAATTCTACGAATTTTTTCTGCGTTTGCAGTGCAACGACATTTTATTTATTTATTTTTTTTATATATGATACACATGTTTACCTTTTTTTATTATATAAATGTATACAAACAAGTCTGAAATTTACAAGGACTACTTGTACATATTTTTATCATTCGTTAAAATAATGTTTTTAATAAATATTCCAGTAGGTAGCTATTTAATAATTTCAATAATGACGAGTGATACATTTATAAAAATATCTGTTGTGGGCACCACAAAACCTCCCGCCATAGATTTCTTATCAAATAATGAAGGAAAACGGGCCACCACTATCAATGAATGCTCATCCCTTCAAAAAATTATGACACATGTCAAAAAATTACATTTTTTAACCGTTGTTGTGTTTCTTCAAAAAACACAGGTTAGCAGGTTTAAACGAAAATATCAAAATATAATTTTTCTTTCACGTGTTGTAATTCATCAATAGTGACAGTAAGAGGTAAATGTTTTAAACAATAATTGTAGAAAATAATATTTGAAACATTATTCTACTTCTACTACAAAATTTTCATAAACTATAAAATAACTTGATAGGCTTCAAGTAAACTACCACTTCCGGTTATTGTATTATCACCAAAAACTAATCAGCTCTTCCAAAGGGGAAATTGATATATACAAAATATCAAAATTTTCAGTTTAGTAGTTTTTGAGAAACCGAACTCCAGAGATCCACACATACTGACAGACAGACAGACAGACATCATCGCGAAACTATTAAAATCGTATTCTAGGGACCCCAAAACGTGCTCATCCACTGAAAACTCACTACCCAATTTTTAGCATGATTCCTATACCTTCCTTACAGGATGTGGCGGGAGGTAAAAATAAAACATAGTGAATATTTAAGCACTTGTAATAATTTTTTTATAGTAAATATTTATTTATTTCTTATCGTTCTAATAATATAGAATTATGTACAAAATACTTTATTTATGTAATATAATGAGTAGCTTAGAAGAATGATAATAATATACTTACACATCTTTTAATTGTTATTTATGTAGAATTAGTAAAGAAGGCGAAACTGGTAAAGTTGCAAACACTACTTTTTCTATGATCGTGTTTCAAGAACATATCCTGGTGTGGGCATCACACGACTTCCTTGCACATATAAATCTGAATTTTAATGTTTATTAATTACATTGACGCATGTTTAACATTTATAATTGATATTATATATATTTATGCTTATAGAACTATAGTTATTGGAATATATAAAGGAACATTTTTCTTAAGATTGGTAGCAGATATATAAAAATCTATATAGAATAATATACAGTGTGTCCCATTTAAGGTACGAATGCATTGAGATTTCGAGAACCGTAAGAGCTACGAGGTTGGCTAAATTAGGCGAAAGTTGCAAAAATAATTACTATTTAAAAATGTCATGGCTTGCTATGACCTCAATATGAAAAATAAAAGTTGATACTAACTCGTAGTCATAAGAAAATGCAAATCAGAACCTTGTATTATGTCATATAACAAAGTTATCAGCAAAAAAAGAAAATCGCTAAATTTAAATTTTAGCCAATATCTAGTGACCTATGCATTCAATGGGGTCATACACTTAAAAAATAAAGTTGTGTTTTTTCACAAATCATAAAAATTTAGATCATTTCAGTCACATATTATTCAATATTTCTTATAATTTTTCAACTTTTCATTCATAATTTCCTTTCTGAAGTTTCGCGGTTGCAAAATCGTGATGTCATCATGTAATAGAATTTAAAGCATGGCAAGGCGAAAGAGGTGTTGATAACAAATAAAAACTTGCTTTTCAGTGTTGCAATAATTACTTATTATTATTAAAATGAATTCTCCGATAAATTAAATTAGATATTCGTTAATTATAACATTTTTAGTCAAAGAGTTTAGGACATGTTAAAACAAAATGCTTTGTTGTATTATATCTTGTCGCTTGTCGGTAATGTCGGTAGTCTCATTATCACATCTGTCATCTCAAGTCATATGTTGCAGTTAACAACGATTTTCAAATTAAACTTATGTTTAGTATATTTATTATATTAATTTGCCCAGGTAATGTGAATAAACTACATTTTTAAAAACCTCTCAGTAAATAACAATGACTGATAACAGTCAATTTAACAGTAGGTGTAGTTCCTCTTTCTCCGCTAGGCGTGTTTTGTAGTAGTATAACATGCTGACGTCACGAGCGAAAAATTTGAAATGAGATGCCCATTTCAAAAAATCATATCTTTATAACTACATGCCTTTTAATATTAAAATTTGTATCTACATTCATAACTTTACTCAAATTTACAGAAAAAAAAATAAAACGAAAAAAGGTTTATGACCCCATTGGAAAAACAAACACATGTTGAAATTAACCTACCAATGAGGTAACTTTCGTCTAGTTTAACCAACCTCGTATCTCTTACGGTTATCGAGATCCCAATGCATTCGTACCTTAAATGGGACATACTGTATTTCAATTATTATTATAATAATACATCTATCATTTGAAACTTTTATAGCTTTTACTTCCTTGTATGAAGTCAAGAAGTATTGTAAGTAATCGCGAAAAATTTTGCCTTGAATCCATTTTGACTAGTTCCGGTATGACGTCTTTACATATGTATGTATGTTGTACATACGTTTGTATGTACGAACATAAGTTCTCACATAACTCAGAAACAATTAGGCGTAGAATGTTGAAATTTTGTATGTAAGATTTAGTTGTGTACCTCCCTTTTTTATTGCAGCAACTGTAGAATGTTGAAATTTTGTATGTCGAACTATTATTACATTTAAATGAAATAAGCCTAACGAAGTTCAGCAAAAAATGATTCAATTAAATAAGGATACGTGCAAGGAAATCAAGTAGTGTTCACTTCATATTTTATCACAACTACTCCTATTTCTGTATTATTTATTTTTTATATAAATTGAAGTAATTGTTTTGTGTCCAGTTCCCCTTTCGATTTTGCAACTATGCCCAAAATCAACAAAATTATTCGTATTGTGATGAAATATGAAGTTCATCTACACAAGCGACATAAAAATAATGTTTAAAATGGATTCCCGAATCTCAAAATATGCATTTCCGTAATTTGTGTGGATAAGTCAGAATTAGATTGCAATTAATTAGTCTTCTAAAAATATTTTTTTTTAATAAGTTGACTAAATATTTAGAACTCATAGTAATAATAATTTAAAAAATTATAAAATAGAATGTAACAGAACTTAATCCAAAAGTCTATAAAATTTAAAGATAATTGGGTAAAATATTTGTATATTAATAATAGATTTAAATATACATTCGTCTTATACAGGTGGTGAATTGATTTATGCAATATAGGAAAGAAAATGTAAATTTTAGAGCAAAATACTTCAAACAAATCTTGTAGATAATTAATTTCTGCATCTAAGTGCCTAATCATAATCTAATTTACACCTTTTGTAACATGTAAAGTCAATTTTTAAAAAATGCTCATTTGTAGTGATATACTCAAAATGATTTTGGAGAAGACGTACGTCATCAACCTGAAAAAAAACTTTATGAAGTGAAAAATAACTGGTTAAGTTTATTGAGGTCTGCTAATGTTTAAAATAAAACAACGGAAAAAATACTAGCGTTAAGAAAAGTTAATATTAATTCAATGCACAGTGATTTTATAGTCAATTTTATTCATTTAATGGAATTTTAAATTATTATAAATAATTCTAGTTCAATTTTTGTTCGCTATGTTGTTGCTATTGACAAATGATCACGTTTACATACAAAATTCATATCGAACTGTCACTTTACTGTCAGACTTTACTGTGTAGTTAAAATTTGTGCTCCTCGTGATCCAGTATTTTATAATAGTATGTATAAATATATTGTGTTTATTGCAACAAATTACGTCTAAAATGACGGCACGTGTGATGCAACACGCATTGCATTTTCATTTCAACAAAAAAATAGTCTCCCATATAAACGTTGTTGCATAGTGACGTCATTATCTAGTAATATTTTTGATGACGTGCGTCTTCTCCAAAATCATTTTGAGTATAGTCATGGAATTTAAACAAAAATACAATCATATGCATATACGCGAACTGTCAAACTATTGAAAATTGTTTCGCATATATTTGTATTTTTTTTAAATTCCATGGCTATCAGTACAAATTAACATTTTTATAAAATTTTAAACTTGATTTTACATGATACAAAAGCTGTAAAATAAAATATGATTAGTGAATTAGAAGCAGAATTCAATGATCTACAAGATTTATTTGAAGTATTTTGCTCTAAAATCAATAGAGAATGACATATCGCTATATGAAAAAATGAATATTATATTTTCTATACATATAGGGTGTTTCAGGACTAGTGTGTAACAAACTTTAACAGCTTATTCTTGAGGTCATTTTGAGCCAAAAATGTCATATGAATATAGGTCCTATTCCTTCTAGTTACCGAAATACAAGAGGTTGAAGTTCTATAAATAACACGAAATTTTCTAATTTTTGTAATCAAGGTACTTTCGGAAAACAAGAGTTTTATTGAAATGTCATACCTTATTTGTCTTAATTAAAAATTGTTGTACTTTTAATTGTATTTTTGTTTCATAATGGATGATTATAGTACTGCTGAATATGCAGATATGATTTTTATTTATGGATTATGTAATGGTAATACCCGTTACGCGTCTAGAGAATACCAAGACAGATACCCAAACAGACGCCAACCTTCCCATGTTGTTATGTTCTGTGTTTCGAATTTATTTATTTGTCTATTTAATTGTGTCATTGTGTGTTTTGTTCTCTAAATTGTATTCGTTAATATTAATAAATAAAATTAATTAAGACAAATAAGGTATGACTTTAATAAAACTCTTGTTTTCCGAAAGTACCTTGATTACAAAAATTAGAAAATTTCGTGTTATTTGTAGAACTTCAACCTCTTGTATTTTGGTAACTAGAAGGAATAGGACATATGTTCAAATGACATTTTTGGCTCAAAATGACCTCAGGAATAAGCTGTTAAAGTTTGTTACACTAGTCCTGAATTAGCCTGTATTTGCACAAATCAATTCGCCACCCACTATGTAGTTTTAATTATTATTATGAAATAACATAATAGTCAATTTGCTAATTTCATTTGTATATTATTTATTCAGACTCCTTCTATCATAAGGTGTGGGGATTTTATTTTACTTGTTTCTTTAACCCAATAGCGTTTATCTAACAAACATATAATACAAATTTTACAATAAATTTAATTTATATTTGCAGATAGTGCGAATATTGGAGATGTTGGGCTTGGGACAAACAGAAGGCACGATGTGTGGAAGATTATCCGGAGGACAACGGAAAAGGCTCTCCATTGCGCTGGAACTCATCAGTAATCCTCCTGTTCTATTCTTGGACGAACCAACCACGTAAGTTTTTTTACGTTAAACACGTTTTTTATTATCTTTATATTCAGAACAAAGTCCTAGGCCAAGTTTTATAATTATTTTAATATCTATAGACGCAAGTTTAATTTGTCAACTTGTACACGCACGCGATGTACATGTAGTCATGAAAATAATTAGAATGTTAAAAGTTTAAGAATGTTACGAAGAGCGTTAACATGTATGTAATTGAAATATTTGTTTACCATTATGTATGAATGAAATTTAGAGAATGGAGAATTCCTGTAATAAATTAGATGTTTTTATGTTGTCGAACATTTTTTTCTACTTGTAGTAATTTTCTTCTCGGTATTTATTGACTATGATTTAATTTTATTTCTTTGTATAAAATTTTATTTTTGGCAATTTAACATTTATTTCCACTAATTGTATATTATGTTAGTAATTAGATAAGCTGGAACCATACAAAGGTAACTAAATTTTAATATAATTTTTTGTAATAATTTTGCGGGAATCAACATTATGGATTAATTATTCGGAATAATATTTTCTGGAACACGATATTGCCTAAATCTAGAGTGGTTCCAGACTACGCGTTAATGCTGACTAGGAAGAAAACTTTCGATTCATTCGTGGTTCATTCGAATATTAACAACAGGATGAGAATAAATTAAACAAACATAATTCAACAGATTTTTTGAAAACTTATTGCCAGGCAATAGTCGCGAGAAGCAATATAGCTTGAGTTGCTATTGCCAAATGTGAAACTGGAAAAATATTTTTCTACACCACTGGTTAGGTTATTTAAAAATGAAAAAAATCAATACAAATAGTTTTTTGTCTATATCTATAGTGACCTAGGGTTAATTTGAAGAGCCTTTGGTTGAATCTCCCTTGAGTATTTAGAACTCAATAAAGAAATTTTCCTATTTCACGTACACAAAGTCAATTTTGTGACACTGTTTTTCTCAAAAACAATGCTACAAAATTGAATTTTGTGCAACTGTTTTTGGGGAATTTCTTATTTGTAAAATTAACAGTCTGTCAAACTTGGGGGTTTCATTGCTCACGTAAAATTATTGAATCGGAGCCCCTGTGTCGGGGTTGCGGCCTGGGAACCGATAGGCCCCGCGGGCAAAGCCCCTTGGTGACCAGTGGTATATTAAATATGCCGTAGAATTTTATTTTATTTTTATTGAATTTATGAACGTGAAATAGCAAAAGTAATATGAACAACTCGTGTTACAATGTCTACTTGTAATACTCGTATTTTGCGTAACTCGCCTGCGGCTTGTTTACGCAAACTATACTCGTATTACAAAAAAGGTCATTGTAACACTAGTTGTTCAATATATTATTTTCTACTCCTGTATAAATATATAACCATTATTTAAATTTTTTCACGATAGTAAATAATAATTTATAATTTACTCTTCTCAACCAATCACAGCGCCAGAAATCCATAATTCACGTTTATTTTAAAAACGTGATGTGGATCACGAAACAACGGTCGTCTGAGAGTTGAGATGTATCGTCAGTTTGTTTTCAACCGATTTCAATAATTTGTTAAACGCTATTTCCAAATTTATATGAATAGAAAAAGTACAGAATTATATTCGGTAATTTGGACATTATTCACTCGGATGATTTCTTTTTGAATAATGACTATTATAATCCCCCATATAATAATATACTATTATTATTATTGTCTAAGTGACTTTACATTTTTTCGTAAAAACAAAGCATCATCAAATTGACCTACTAGTGTGGCAACTTTTGTGTAATTTAACCGAATACGTATATCGTTAATATTTCGAGATTAACATAAATGACTGAAAATAACTAACCAGATACTATTCTAGAATAAGATTATAGTTGATATTTTCTATAAACATTTTGACATCCACTGATTAGACGAGATCTATCTGAACCAAACCTCTAAAGAACTATGGAATTTTCCACTTACAACGAACCGTGAACCGTTTGACTGAGTTAGAAATCTTTTAAAATCTACTATATGTTGTATTTATACATATTCAGAAGAATAAAGTTTTATTAATTCTAAATGTACCATATTATTTATTTTTATTTCAAAATGTGAATATGTATTTTTAATAAAACTGAACTTATCTGATCTTTAAATTTTTAATATTTAACACGATTTTTAAATGTGTCATAATATACTCTCTAAATTTGCGTAATTGGTTTATATTTTACTAGGGACTAAGTACCTCAAAATTCTATTTAAAAATTTGTTGTAACATCACATGACTTTCTCATACATAGAAATCTAAACTTGCTTGTTCAATATTTCTAGATATACCGTTTAATTTTATTTTTTTTTTATATTTTACCTGTAGATTGTTCATGAAAGACAATTAAACTAAATTATGAAACTTTGACATTACCAAATTTTATTTGCAATTAATAATAATAATATTAAAGAAAACTAAACAAATAAAAATGGCTTCATTAGTTTAAAATTTTCGCTGTTAATTAGCATGTTTACATGCCGAAGGCACGTTCGAACTGCATAGTTTTAAGATAAGTAAATAATGTGTAATTACAGACATCTGTCAATATAAAATTTATTTGTTTTGCATATTTTAATAATGAGATTGTTTAAACAACATTTTTGCGTGATTGAATAATCACAAATTCGGAAGTCTAAAGCGTTTCTATTTTAGTCGAATGTTAGCAGAGGCTAACGGCCAACGACTAGCTGGAAAAATACACCATATATTTATTTTTCGAAATCATAAAACAAGTTTTATTTTTTGCTCATAATTGTTTATAATTGCCAGTCATATCAAAATATTTTTTTTCTATTCGAAACATCAATGTTTAAGAGACATATAATAGTACTTTTTTTCTTCTTTATATCCTTATACCTTTGTTATCCATTTCTTCTATTTATTCTAACCTTTGCCAGCTTTTAATTTTTATGAGATTTGTACCTCTTTTCTTCACTATTTCTTTTATTCTTGATTTTCAAGTTTTGTTTTACTTCTATCCGTGCTTCCAGCTTCTATATATTGTTTCGGGCCATCGTTTATTCTGTTTCTGTTTATTTTGGTTTGTCCACTATTAATAGTTATTTACTTTACAAGTGGGCAAAGTAAGGAATTACCCACGAGAGAAATCTTAGCTCACGAAGCCGAAGGCTGAGTGAGACAATTTTATCGAGTGGGTAATTCCACTTTGCCCACGTGTGAAGTATAACGTTTTATCCAACACTTCTTAATAAATGAAAAATTTATTAAAGAAATATTATTTGACAGTGACATATGCTTTAAATTTTTAAATTAAAATGTCAATCGAAGTAGTTACCAAGGTGTTGTGTGTTATTACTATTGTTATAAATAAAAAAATACTCACTAGTGGCTTTCCTCAAAATTATACCCACTAGTGGATAATCTGTTACTTTGCTTGTTTAAAATCGCTATAGTTATAGAGCATTTATTGAGAGGTGTTGAATAAACTATTATATAGGTACTTCAGTTCTTACCATATCCCACTTTGTTTACCTGCAATCTTCCATAAGTATTACATTTTCTTCTCTATTATCTTCGTTTAATTCAATGTACTTATGTTTTCGCCTTGGTAAACTTACTGCTGACATAGACTACAGTTTTAATTAGTAATTAGAAGGTCTCAGTTTTGCCAAGTGACTAAAATCTGTATTATTTATGATTTTGGACAAATGTCCTAAAGTCATTTATGTCGTAATAATATAAGTAAATAACATACATTTTTGTATAAAAAGGTATACGAAAACAATAACACAGACTAGTTCACCTTTGCTTAATGTAAACATTTATATGCATTTTCATTTATATCACGCGCAAATTTCCTATTGGTTGTTTTAACTAAGAGGTTCCGGTGATCTCTTGCACATGTATGTAAGGGAGGTTTTGTGATCTGGAGATTTTTCGATAGTGAGTTTTCAAAGGATAGGCGCGTTTAACATTAAAATGTTCAAGTTATAAGCTGATTAGATTTTGGTGCTAATCCATCACTCTGAAAAGATAGTTTATTTGAAAGTTTATCAAGCATATCTCAGTTAATAAGTGATTTAAAATAAATTTTGTTATATTAAAAAATGTTAAATATTATTGCCTATAATTTTTATTTGAACAATTTTTAAAAATATTGTATCGTTTAAAAATTGAAATTTGCAAAGGTACATGTGATTAATTTTAATATTATCAGAAATATGATTAAACTTTTTAATTTTATTTACATTGCTATTAGTAAAATACTAAAATACTTGTATTAAAATATTAAAAAAAAAAACAACTTAATAACTTGAAAATAATTATAGTAACTTAAGACGTTTAGATTAAGTTCCGTAATATTTTATTTAAACTTTTAAACACAACTTTTCGATTTTATAATTTTTCATCAGGAAAACAAATGAAAAACATAAACCTAATAAATATTCATTATGCTTTTTTAAAGAAAACAAAAACATCTGTATGAATGATATTTGTCATAAATGATAAAGAATCCATATTTTAGTTGAATTTAAAAAAAAACATAATTTAATTTGAATATAAATTCTTTCTTCTGCATTGACAGAAAATGAATATGATTTAAATTTTGTTTTTAAAATTAATGAAAAGGAGTCGTTGTATTTTTTTAAAAATGTCATTTTGAATGAAAACTACTTCGTTGGATATGGATATGTTCCTTCAAAACTAAATTAATTTTCATACAAGAATATTTATTAAGCCTACAAAAGTTTCCAATGAAAACGAAATCGGATTAGCACTATTCAAATCAATTTTTCTTTTCATTTAAGAGAAATCTGTTTGTTCCAAGAAAACATTTTCATCAGTGTAAACATTTTCTTAAGATGCAAAAAAAAAATCGATAAATCATTTTACATGCATGTGCGTCAAACCATTCAACAAAAATAAATCGGAAGTGTAAGAAACAGTTAAAAAAACACAAATATGCGCACAACCAAGGCCAAGTGTACACGCAAGTTTCATGGCTTCAGGACTGGCGAATGTCAAGTGCGTTGCACTCATTTTGACCTGTTTGCGAGAGAGAGGCTGCCGGCTCCGCTACACTACAGCCACTTTCCTTTCGCAGTCGTTTTGTACTCGTATTTGCGTCTGAATCAGTAGATAGAAAATTACCAGTTTGCATACTTCATTTCCGCCATACTTTATCAGTGAAAACACGCTGTATTGCTGTGGACGTCACAGCCGCAAGATAAACAGATACCCAGACTATTATGAGTCATTATTTCTGAGTATTGCCGACATGTGTTGTGAATTTTAAATTATACAAAGATATATTTATGTTCGCTTGCATCTAAGATAAAATAAATAAAAAATTTGCAATAATTTATTTTCGTAATGTAATGTATTAAAACGCTTTTTTAAATACGTGTAACATAGGGATAATTTGAATAATAATTCCTATCAAATTAATGAAGTATATTAAGTAGGTACTAAAGTAATAAATTTATTAATTGTTTAAACTTGGGAATGTTGTTTCATTATAATGGGGTCATAAACCTTTTTTAGTTTTTTTTTTTTTTTCTGTAAATTTGAGTAATGTTATGAATGTAGATACTAATTTTAATATTAAAAGGCATGTAGTTACAAAGATATGATTTTTTGAAATGGGCATCTCATTTCAAATTTTTCGCTCCTGACGTCAGCATGTTATACTACTACAAAACACGCTCTAGCGGAGAAAGAGGAACTACACCTACTGTCAAATTGACTGTTATCAGTCATTGTTATTTACTGAGAGATTTTTACAAATATAGTTTATTCTCATTACCTGGGCAAAATAATATAACAGATATAATAAACATAAGTTTAATTTGAAAATCGTTGTAAACTGCAACATATAACTTGAGATGACAGGAGTGACAATGAGACTACCGACATTACCGACAAGCGACAAGATATAGTACAACAAAGCATTTTGTTTTAACACGTCCCAAACTCTTTGACTAAAAATGTTATAATTAACGAATATCTAATTTAATTTATCGGAGTATTCATTTTAATAATAATAAGTAATTATTACAACACTGAAAAGCAAGTTTTTATTTGTTATCAACTCCTCTTTCGCCTTGCCATGCTTTATATTCTATTACATGATGACATCACGATTTTGCAACCGCGAAACTTCAGAAAGCAAATTATGAATGAAAAGTTGAAAAATTATAAGTAATATTGAATAATATGTGACTGAAATGATCTAAATTTCTATAATTTGTAAAAAAACAACTTTTTTTAAAAAGTGTATGACCCCATTGATTAATATAAATATAATCCATATAAAATATTCCTATGTTTACTTAAAAAAAACTTTAATACATTGTTGTCAATCACTTTAATTGTAACAATGATAATATCCCTATATATAATGAAGAAAAAAAAAACAAAAGGCGATTTCGACTGGCACCGTGTAGTACTTGGTTACAGAAATGGTTAGTAAATAAAGTAACCAATTGATTTCGATTGGGACTTCCATGACGTCATATGTAACCGGTGACAATTTTGGTATATCAAATATGGTCAAATCAGTAACATGCTCGATTCTGATTGGTTGAATTTCACTTGTTATGATTTCAAACAAAATACTAAACATGAACACAATTAATTTTAATATGAATAATGTATTAGTATCTATTTGCGAAAGCAATGAAATTTATAATTTACTAAGAAGAGGTAAGAAATATAATACCCATTTGTCATTTATTGTATTGTTAATTAATTTACCGGTTTCAGGAAATTAAACTTATGTTTATATGCGCGAAAGTAGGCAGGGTAAGTATGTCATAACTCTATGCTGTACGGTAATATTACCATACTGACCTGTCAAAACAGACAAGAAAATGAACATAATACACAATAATATAACGCTATTTATTAATACACGCGGAATTAAGCTGTTCAGAGCTTCACCTGCTGCGTTCCAAATATTTTCAGGCAATTAAAGTAAAAAAAATACTTATAAATATGATACAATACAAGTGTAACCATGGTGTTAAATAAAAACAGACTTACTTGATCACTTTCTAAAATTATGACAGTCGTTATTTATAAAAGAATTTCAAAAAATACTTATTAATGACATTAACATAACAGGCCTTGATGTCTTAAAATCATTACTCTACGAGCTCGGATCTCAAACTGATATCTGCGGCTGTTATGATAATCATAACATCACTAGGAATATTAGTAGCTAATTGTCATTTATATATAGATGATAATTATGCCGTAAAATAATTAACAGAGAAGACAAAATCTGGATTGCATACAAAATTTGGAAACAAATTTGAAAAAATTCATATTACATTATTCCAAATACTGCCTTACGTTTTCCTGGAATGCATGTTTTCTGTCAAATTTGATGAATGTCAAAATCTAAATCGTTCGGTTAGTGTGAACGTCATTGTTTGAAACCAACCAAACACGTAATCGGCAAGTAACTAGTGCCAGTCGAAATCGCCTAAAATTACATACCGTTATGCGTCTAATTTTTTTAGTAAATTTAAATTTTACATAGGGGTCATTCTTTTCATACTCGACCAACAAAATTCCCGTAATCACCGATTTATCTATAAATGGTTTTACTCGCTCTGTTTTGTCCAAAAACCTAGAAAAAATACCCTACTTTTATTTTTTTTTCTTGAATATTTTGCATTCAATCATTGAAGAAAGGTTTTTAGTGAAAATGAGAATTACCTCTGCAGATGACATAAACTAGTTGCAAAATAATATTAAAATTCTTAAAGAAAATTTTATTTGCATACTTTTTAGATTCTTTGGGGCCATTTAAAGGGAAAATTACAAAAAATAAATTTTTGTTTCGTATTACAAACATATTTTTCACATAATAATTTTGAAAATTACGAAAAAATTTCAAAATTCATGTTCCAAAATACACCATGTTTTTTTAAAGTTATACAGTTCAAAATGCTTGGAATACATATTAATAATATTAATAAATAAATTATTTTGAACACTTGTAACGGATAATATAGGTTATGTTTATACTGATAGGTGATATAATTCACTAAAATTAATAATATTTCATCAAATTTATATTAAAGTTATTAAGTATCTATAAAAATAAAATAATTTCAAAAATTAAAAATAGTTATTTACTTATAAGTGGGCAAAGTAACGAATTACCCACGAGAGAAATTTTAGCTCACGAAGCCGAAGGCTGAGTGAGATAATTTTATCGAGTGGGTAATTCCACTTTGCCCACGTGTGAAGTATAACGTTTTATCCAACACCTCTTAATAATTGAAAAATTTATTAAAGAAATATTATTTGACAATGACATATATTTTAAATTTTAGAATTGAAATGTCAATCGAAGTAGTTACCAAGGTGTAGTGTGTTATTATTACTGTTATAAATAAAAAAAATACTCACTAGTGGCTTTCCTCAAAATTACACCCACTAGTGGATAATCTGTTACTTTGCTTGTTTAAATTCGCCATAGTTTTAGAGCATTTATTGGGAGGTGTTGGATAAATGAAATTTCAACTTTAAACAGTCAAATTTTCAATTATCATGGCTGAAATTTTGTACGTATAGACTTTAATGTATTCCAAGCATTTTGAACTGTATAACTTAAAAATCGAAGTTGGTGTATTTTGGAAAATGAATTTAGAAATTTTTTCGTAATTTTCAAAATAATTATGTGAAAATAGTTATTTGTGTATCAAGTGCGGATAGAGCATTGTTTGTTGCACGCGGCGAGAAATTGTTGATCGAGGCGAAGCCGAGATCAACAACTCGACAAGTGCACCGAACAAGCTCTATCCGACGAGATACACACAATATTTTTTCTACAATCGTTGAACAATGTCAAGCTGTAGAAAAAAATTAATTTTCAAAATTATCTTTGGTCACGCCCATAACAATTCAGTAAAATTGTAGTTACCCATGTCACCGTAATCATGACAACGTTTATGAACAAAATAAACATTTTCAAAGAAATCATAATTTGACACATGGAGTACATTTGACATATGGAGTACATTTGACATAAAGTCTACAAAGTGAATACGTTTATTATGATTAAGTTAAAGTGTATGTACGTATATGCTAACTGTATTTGCAATAGCAAAGTTATTACCAAAAAAATCCAATGCATCATTTACTTCTTTTACCTAATTTATTTTTGTTTTAGTTTTGTCGCACTAGTGCGACAATATGTCACTTTGTCGCCCTAGAGCGACAATTTTGAACATTTCCTAACCAAAAATGGAATAACAATGTCGATATTGTGCAACGATTGTAGAAAAATATATTTGTAATGTGAAACAAAAATTTATTTTTGTGATTTTCTCTTTAAATGGACCCCAAAGAATCTAAAAATTATGCAAACAAAATTTTCTTTAAGACTTTTAATATTATTTTGCAACTAGTTTATGTCATCTGCAGAGGTAGTTCTCATTTTCACTAATAACCTTTTTTCAATGATTAAATGCATAATATTCAAGAAAAAAATTAAAGAAGGTATTTTTTTTTTTTAGGTTTTTGGACAAAACAAAGCGAGTAAAAGCATTTATAGATAAATCGGTGATTATCGGGAATTTTGTTGGTCGAGTATGAAAAGAATGACCCATAGGTATTTCAGAAAATATAATACACAAATAAATGATCTAATTGTGAGAATAGATATTTTAATAGTTATATACTTTACAAGTGGACAAAGTAAGGAATTACCCACGAGAGAAATTTTAGTTCACGAAGCCGAAGGCTGAGTGAGATAATTTTATCGAGTGGGTAATTCCACTTTGCCCATGTGTGAAGTATAACGTTTTATCCAACACTTCTTAATAAATGAAAAATTTATTAAAGAAATATTATTTGGTAGTGACATATGCTTTAAATTTTTAAATTAAAATGTCAATCGAAGTAGTTACCAAGGTGTTGTATGTTATTATTATTGTTATAAATAAAAAAATACTCACTAGTGGCTTTCCTCAAAATTATACCCACTAGTGGATAATCTATTACTTTGCTTGTTTAAAATCGCCATAGTTATAGAGCATTTATTGAGAGGTGTTGGATAAAATATTTTACATTACACATTTTTATTTAGAATTCAATTATATAGTTAAGAGTAAATAATTCCGAAATTAGTAGGTTAATCGAAACAAAAGTCAATAGGCCTGGCCGACCTGTCGCGTCGTTCCCATAGCTGCTGGACCGCTTGTGCGGGCCATTGGCCATGTTAATAGGTTGTTCATCTTACTGGTCAAATTAATTGAGGAAAAATACAGAATAAAACGCATGCTTATTCATCATTGCAATATAAAAAAATCCTGACATTTAGATTTGGCATGAATTATATGCGGTTGTTTTAACTCTTCATTATACAAAAACATAAATAATTTAATGATTAAGCAACATGAAAAACTCATGTTACTAGTAATGACATTTTACGTCTTTTAATTTTTATTATTGCAATTACAATCAAATTAAATTGTTTATCTTTTATTTTGTTATATACTACATATTATTACCGATGTTTATATTTTAGATTCGTGTTTATTTATATATAATTAAAACTTTGCTTAATTTTAGATACATGAAAGTTTTTGATAATAAAAGAGAAATAATATTATTTTATAGCTGTCATTAAATTTATATTGCTTCGGCGTTTTCTTAAAAAAGAAAACACGACGAAGAACTAAAGTGACAAATAGGACAATACAAGTAATGTTTGTCTCCATTACAAATATACGAGAAGAAAACGTCAATAATTGAAACATAAAAACAATAATTTGGCGACTAGTAACCGCACGCAAAAATTTACAGAAAACTGCTCTGAGCCTAAGCAGACGTACAACATTCGAGCTATTGGTAAAATAAAATAACCTAATTATGTTAATTTATTATATAACAATTTTAAAAAACTACAGGTCCGATTTTATTTTTATTTTGTATGCAAATTTAATTACAAACCTGGCATTAGTCTATATAGGTCAATATTATGTTCTAATTTTTTACATTCCTATTAGACAATAACGATTATTATTTCTTTTTTGCTTAATGAACAGTTAAAATTAAAATTAAATATTTGGTTCTTTTTCCTGTTGTGCTATCACTCTAGCGACAGGTCTGCTAATTGGTTTATAAGGAACTAATAAAAAGTTTTATTTCAAATATTTTACAGGTCAATTTTATTTTTATGGCTGTTCCATTCATAATTTTCAGTAATACTCACCAATCTACTTTTAAATGGAATATCAATATACCGGGTGATTCATTTTAATTTTAACACGGGAATATTTCGAAAAACAGACAATTGATGACAAAATATTTCGGATAAATTAATGAAAGTTTGGAGGGGGATATTTGATACTATAGAAAAATTGCCCTACATCCCTACGAGTTTAGGGAGCTACAAAAGAATACGTATGATTTAACCACAGTATAGGTGTTATAGCTATACTTATAGCACCTATACTGTGATTTAACTACGTTGTATATTTTTGATAGATGGCGCTACACTCATGAAAATTAACATACGAAAACATCGGATTGTGTAAAGATGAATAAATGTTTTGTTAGAAACAATAATAATAAAATTGCAATCTTGGTGGCTATGTCACTAGCTTAGAATGCCAGAGGTCTTGGGTTCGAATCCCTCTGAAGAGCATAGCTGTATGTGTTCACACAAATTCACAACCATCCACTCATTAATTAAAATAAATAAAAATAATATGTGGTATTTAAACAAATTATGCAACTACTAATGTGATAAAGATTGGGCGTGCCTGAACATGAATGCAGTTGTGTGATTTGAACTTTTTGATAGTCCCAACTTTTTGTATTTTTTATGGTTTCCATTTATGATTTTACCCCTCTTCAGGACTTCCCGGGGGTGGGGGGCAAAATTTTTTAAACTTTTGTCCCTAATATTTTATCATTCGATGTCTATTTTTCGAAATTTAAGATTAAAATGAGAATTCCTGATAAACTCTTCCAATCTAATTTAGGATAAAATATCTTTTTGTTACGTTTCTTCTAAATTACTGTAGTCATTTCATTTTACAAATAGGTGTGCACAAACAAATAAACATACATAGTAGTCAAATTTTGTATTATTTGATGAAAGAAAGTCAATGAAATTTAAAGTAAAATATATACGCTTCTAACAGAAAACTTAAGCTCAGTGCAATTCAGTTATCAATTACAATTACCAGGTACAATTAGCAATCGGTTGGAGCATGTTAAATGTTTCGATTTAAATTGGAATTATATTTAGAATTCCACTTAGTGAAAGTGACATCTATTGAAATATAGTTGAAATAATCGGAACTACATCGATGATTTAAATATAGTCATAAATAAAGTAGTTCTTCTTGTCTAAAGTATATAATTTATGTGTAAAACTTATTTTAAATAATGCCATTTTCTATATTGATAAAAGTACACTTAGGTAATGTGTTGTTTGAAATTGCTAATAGAAATGTCTAAAAGAAATTGACAATTGATTAAATAAAAAAGACTTTTGTTTACTTGACAAAGATTTACGATTTACGTTTAGTATATCGAAACTTTGTACTTAAATAAAATATTTGTGCAGAACTTAATCCAAAAGTCTTATTAATTTATGAGTTTTTTCAACTTAATCGATAATTACTTCTAGAAATTTGTACTTTCATGCATCGATAAATATTAAAATTAAAATACATTTATCGCACTGTTATTAATACTGTTTTGAGCAATAATTCATGTTTACTTTTTTTTCATTATTATTTTAAATACAAAATTATCTTTATCACATGGTTTTTGCAACATTTATTATTAGTTACTCTACATTAATAGTTATTTATGTATCAAGGCACTGAAGTTCAATTTTTTATCACAAATATGGAATTTAGTTGCCGAGGCGCGTAGGGTCGAGGAAAATAAACCATGTAAGTGATAAAAAGGAATTTCAATGCCGAGGTACATATTAAGTTTTATTTGAAATCTAAAATTCGAAAAAACTGTAAACAAATTACAATATAAGTTAAGTTTATACATCTGTCAGTTGTCAATTGAAACTGACAGTCAGTGTTGCTAACCTCGAGGAGTAAAGTTATCGTAAATAACACTCAAAATTATGTGTTTTGTCCTCAATTTCGTCATCGGAATTAATTAGTTAATTCTTCTTGCAAATTTTGTTTCATGTTATGAATGAATGAATAAGTTCTTCGTCGAATAAATAAAAAATACGCATCAAAAAATGACAGCTAGAACAATAAGTATCATTTGAACTATGATTTCGATGCGACATTTTTCATTTATTCGGCGTATAATTTATTGGTACTTAGATGGAAATATCGGCCCTGAGAATATAAAATGAAGTAACGAGTAAATAAAAATGGAGTTAGCGCTAATCCCTTTTGTGAATCCACTTGCAGAGATTAAGTCGTATTAATTGAATTTGAAATTAAGTTGTGATTGTATTAATGAATTTTTGCTTTTTAATTTTTTACCTTCGAAAATTTCCCTAAGCGAAAGGGTTTCGGGGAACCCAGATTGAAGAATCCTGACCTATTGCATACAGTTTCTTATTATTTTTTGATTACTAACTTTAAAACTAAAAATTAACAGAGTTGTGCAAATACATAACCAGAATTGTTTTCACATTACATGTATAGTTAGTACATACACATAATATTCTCTCCATAAATTGGTTGATACATTTACTATTCAGTATTCTGTCAAGAATTGTAGATCGTGACATACGGACTCAATATTTTTTAGCACAAGTTGAAGTAAGCAATGTTTGAAGCCACGAGCTCTCTCATTCTAATAATATACTAGATTGCCGAATATAATTGTCATAAATTCCTCCTTTGGCTCTTGCAGAGGCCTGGACAGTTCATCGTGCACCCAGTGCGTCTCCCTATTGAAGCGACTTGCTCGTGATGAGGGCCGTACCGTGGTATGCACCATCCATCAGCCCAGTGCTCTGCTGTTCGAGATGTTCGACCAACTGTACGCCTTGACGGATGGTCGTTGTATCTACCAAGGCCCTGTCAAGGAGATGCTGCCGTTCTTAGGAGCAGTAGGACTTAATTGCCCATCATACCACAACCCAGCTGATTTTTGTAAGTATACAAAGAGATTAGATTAGCAAAAAATGATTTGAATAAAATAGACACTATCTAGTCCGAACGATGTATCTTGGCTAGTTGATGTAATTTAGAATTTCTCTGTTGTAAGAGAAAAGTTATAAAAACCATAGAAACGCCAGAAAATATTCAATTTAAAAGTCCAAACATTATACAAAAAAAATTCTTTATTAAATACAAAAAAAACAATAATACAACGTCAGGTACGAAATGCAGATAAAAAATACTAAAACGTTATAAATATTAAAAGAAAAAACAAAGTTATTCGAAATGAAAATTTTTGCATGCCTATAGCGTGTTCGAATTTGCCTGGCGATTGACTTGACTTGCTAATGGGATAAGCCAGCCCTAGCCAGCGGGGTGCAAGTTTGTCTGATGTTCAGGAGTGGATTATTATAATTTTTGGCTTAGATGTTTCAAATCTCCGAAATTTTTAATACGATTATCTTTTCAATTGTTATAATAAAAGAAGGTGTACCGGTTAAAAAACAAAGAAGTGATGCTGGAAAATCGAGAATTTTGAATGATTTTCAAAAAAATGTTATTCGTCGGAAAATATATTCGCTTTACAATGAAAATATATATCCTTCACTAAGATTATTGCATCAAAAATTAAAAGATGAATGTGATATTACTTGTGCAGTAAGTAGTCTTCGCAGTGTTCTCCTAAGCATGAAATTCAAGTTTAAAAAAAATTGGTAAACGTCAAGTTTTGCTGGAAAGAATATGTCAATGGAGGCGTCAATACTTCACAGATTTAAAAAAGTTTCATGAGGAGAAACGCTCAATTATATACCTAGATGAAACATGGTATGATACACACGACACTAAATCTAAAAGTTGGACTGATGGTAGTGAGAATTGTGTTGCGAATATTCCAGTTTCACGGGGTAAACGGAGAATTATTCTTCACGCGGGGAGTGAGCAAGGATGGGTGAATGGTGCTGAATTATGGTCGGGTCACAACATGGGAAACGCTTGTCTGGATTACCATGATAATATGACGTCTAATATTTTTGAGGAGTGGTTTGGCGGTCAATTATTACCAAATATTCCAGCAAATAGTGTAATAGTTATGGATAACGCTAGTTACCATTCCAGGCAAGTAATTAAAATACCCACTAAATCTAGTAATAAAACAGAAATTAAAGAATATTTGTATCATCATGATATATTTTTTGAAGAATCGTAAAGTAAAAGTGAAGTATTAGACGAAAAAATGTTACACCAACCGTGTGCGCTAATGTTGTGGAATTAATTAAAAGTGAAATAAATAATATTAGTGACTTAAATTGGGCTAGTAGTGTTCGGCATGTGATAGACATAGAAAACAGTTACTTAAATTTCAATAATATTATTGATGAATTTATTATAAATGTTGGACAGTCAAGTGACGACACTGGTGATGATATTGTTATCGATTAATCACCTAAGTAAAATAACATAGATGTAAAATAAAAAATAAGTTTTTTTTATTAATATATGTTTATATTTACTGAACGACAATGACAATACTGTATTCAAATTTAATTTTATTAAAATTTTCATATTTTGATATTACTTGTGTCTGTTTGTGTAAAACTCATTTGAAAATATTATCCAGTACAACCCTGTAAAGTAGTCCCTCATAAATTTCTTTAATCTTCTTATGGAATACCTGCTGAGAAACACTAATGGAACCAATCGCCACGCAAATTTGTACAAGCTATACAGTATTATTCAGAAGTTATGACCCATAACCCCGCCCCCCCTCCAGGTACCAGAACTGCATGATAAACCGAAATACGTTCTCGCTGGTCAACTGAGAAAGATAAACGATACGAAATGAAGAACAGTTATATTATCTATCGTTTACCTGAGACAGGTAATCATCTCATAGAGATTATAAAATTTCTCACTTCTGATATTACAATATTTTGTAAAATGCAAGTTATTGTTTGATGCTGTACACAATTTTGATGACGCATCAAATTTCAAGAAGTTTGTATGTGTCATCAAACATGTGTTCGCAATCTAACATTCAATTGCATTTTGCAAAATATTGTAATATCAGAAGTGAGAAATTTTAAAATTTCTACGATGTGTTTACCTGGCTCAGGGAAACGATGGATTATACATCTGTCCTTAATTTCGTATTGTTTGTCTTTTTCATTCGACTAGCGAGAACGTATGTCGGTTTTTCATGCAGTGCTGGTACCTGTGGAGGGGTTATGGGGCATAAATTCTGAATAATATTGTACAACAGTATGTAAATCTATTCAAGAGTCGATTCGGTAGGATTCAACCATTATTTGTTTACATACGATTTCAGTAGTAGCGCATATTTCAGTGCTTGTTTATGGTAAAAATAAAAGTATTATTTAATAATTATGGAACTTGATTATAAAAGGCTGATTCTGGTTATTTACCTATTGTGGATTATGCCATGGTAGATGATTGTTTTCTCCATATCTTACAATATGTGCGTGCAGAAACACGTAATGTTAAAAGTCGAAAATTTGTTCTAGAGTCTAAAGACTATATTAACAAGTATTTGCAATTTTACAGAGCTGGCATAGAAAACTATGGCGATGATGCGATGTGTAGCTGAAATAATTCTAAATGATGAAATGTTTAAAAATACTAAACTTTTAAACAAAAAACGCATGTAAACAAATTAAATTTAACAAAACTTGTTCGAGAATTGCTGCAAATAAAATGAACTAAAAGAAACCTAACGCGCGCCGAGAGTGTTCTAACTACTGTCACCATCTGTGTTTTTAAATACATGTTGTTGCATCGATTTGACGTCACACTTCTCAAGGACGTTTCTAGAGTTGTTGAAATTCCAATTTTCTAACAATAAGTTATGAATTAAAACCTTATATTAAACACGTTTTATTATATTTTCCTACTATATGAAGATGTAAACTACAGAAAAAAAGTTATTATTTCACATAAATTCCATATCATCGGAATACCCCATTGACACAGTTCCTTCAACATAATTTGAATTACATAATCCTTTTGTAATTGAGTATTTGGCACAATAATGCCTGAAACATAATAAGTTTTTGATAGTTTCATAATGAAAATAAAAAATAAATAAATATATCATCACGCCTTTTACCCATTACGGGTGTGGCACTCTGCTTACGCAGATCTCGGTAAGTGATATATTTTTTCGTATGAAGTGCGGTTACCAGCCGTCAAATCATAGCCCCCAAGGATGTTAGTGGAGGGGGAACCACAGGGGTAAATTTAAATTTGTAACTGTCGGCAGTGGGATTCGAACTGAGGATCTCACGATCCACAGTCCGACACGTTACCACGGAGCTATTTAGCTAGACTAAATTTAATTGGAAATTTTAAGAGTTGGTTGTTAAAAGCAATTGGGATCGTTCAAAGTACAACTTTCGTAGCCTTGCAGCTAATATTTCAATAGGTCCCGCAGTTTCCAATTTGATTAATGAGTGGGCTACACAATAATGTTTATTTTTGTAATCAGTGATATCTCGGGTACTACATTTTAAATTTCTTTTCTTCACATATTTAAACATTCAAATTTAGTTTTCAAATGTTTCTGACATTAGTTTTAAACAAAATGTTTTAAATATATCTAACCTGAATGTAAACAAACGGTGCGTAAAAAAACAATAGGAATATAATTTTTACCAGAAATGATTTACCCTTTCATTCATATCAATGCTAATTACATTATTTTAGATGTAAATTTTATACTAAAATGTTCACACTAGCGATATGGTTATGATGAACTTTTTATTATGATTTATGATATTGTCATTAGTAACATGTTATTCCCTTAAAACATTGTTTTTATTCTTTTGCGGTTATTTTTTCAATACCACTTTAATTAAAAAAGTTATAAGAGTCCATTAAATCATTCTCAACCTACCTCGCTGTTTTGAGTCAGACACACTAGTCACTTCTAGTCCGAACAACACATGCCATTTTTTCTTCAAATGTATGAAACACAGAGGGACACAAAGATTAATGAGATAATACAATATTATAAAAATATATAGAATAGAGAATTCAGGGTACCTCAAAAAAATTATGCACATATCTCAAAATGTTTACCGAGAAGTCTAAAATGGGTAAATGTTTTATAAAATAAATTCCTACTTCAAAAAGCTTCAATTTGATACAAACGTCGAAAGAATTATAATAACTATTATAAATACAATGGAGTCTTTCACCATTTTATTTTAATTGTTTTATGAAACTTTAATTAAATTGACGACTATCTACACTTTTAAAAAATGTTATTGTTATTCACTAAGCCACAATGATTTTTTTTTAAATGTTGTGACGTCATTGTAGATTTGTTGCTGTTATTTTATTATTATTATTACAATAAAATAGAACATTTATGTGACTAAAATTATTTAAATCTCTACTGTTTGAGATCTACCAACACCTCTATAATAACGTCATAACATTTTTAAAAATCATTGTTATCTCTTTCTATCAACTGTCATTCAAAATACGTACATAACCAAATATTTAAAATCGTCATAGTTATAGAGCATTTATTGAGAGGTGTTTTTACCAAGCGAAAAATAAATGAACCTCTTTTGTCTTAATGACCAAGCTCCTAAACTAATGTAAGTTGACTTGAAATTAGTTACTTATACATACTGGTATAGGAGCCTAATTATTAAGACTAAAAAGGTTTTATTATTTTATTTTTCGCTTTTCAGTTTATTTTTTCGTTGATTTAATTTAAAAAATGTTAAGTTTTGACTCGCTTCGCTCCGCTCGCCCGTGTCTTGTCCACAAAAACGCTAAATTATTCTTACCTACATTTCTATTTTATGTAGGTAGGAGTCTCAGTGCAACAAATCTATACATAAATAAAGCAATTAGGATTATGTATTATACCTATATTTATATATTAATATTTGAATTGTGCCACAACATACTTAATTAAGATTTTAAATTATTCGTTTAATTAAGTCACTCTCAAGGTAGTTAATGTAGTGTGCTTAACAAAAAAATCCCGAACCTAAAGTAAAATGTAAATATTAACAATGATTTTCTTTTTAGTAATGGAAATTGCGATGGGCGACTACGGTTCTGATGTTCGCAAACTTGCCGAGATTAGCTCAGGAATGCTGACTATAAAAAACGACTGGAATCCCGAAAAGAAGTCAGGTATGGTGTAACCCAAAATTAAAAAAAAATATCCTTCTACGCCTGCATGTTCAAAAAACCACAGGCATGCCTGTTTCGTTCCAGTGAAAATAAAAAATATCATACTACGTATTTTTGTTTTATTTTTTAGACGCACACGCCTAAATAAAATTTGCATAGGTCAAAATTCTTTGATAGAAGATACAAATATTATAACGTTCTTACGAAAAAAAAAGTATTGATCATAGATGTCATAGTTCATACTTCGATTAAAATATTGGCATAAAAATGTGTAATCTCACACTTGACGTATATTGCATTTATATCTGCAAGTAATTAATTCACATAAGCAACAAACAATTTATTATACTTGCTAATTCTCCGAGCTATCGTCGCTTTAATAGTCTAGATGAAAATCAAAACAGCCTTGAATCATATATTCATTTGTTCGCGAATTTCTGTCATGGACGCACAAAAACAATCAACAATAGAATATCTACATCCCACGTGTTTAGTTATGGTAGCTTGGCGTGATTTTAGCATTTAGATTACAAAATTGCAAACGGAAGTTCAGCGAGTTTTTCTATTAGTCACGAGAAATAAGTCACGAGGTTCATACTGCATAAATTGTTTCATTCTGATTCATTTCATAATTCTTAGTCCTGTGACTCTGAATCATATCCAAGATTTATTTATTTCAGTGATTGTATTCGCATTTTTTTTACAAAAAACTATTTTACGTATCATGTTATAAATCACGCAATAAAATTCTACAGATTTCTACAGAACATGTAATATACATATATATCTTTTATTACATTTTTTTGTATATAATTATAGCCATGTCCGAATTGTTATTGCAATAGCAACTTAAGAAGACACAGTAATTTTATGCAACTGCTAAAAAAATTAAAATTTACGTGTGCGATTCATTTTAAATAACAAAAAATAATCCCGCTATCTACGCCGTCTATTTACTTTATTTTATATTTTTAACTTGTTAAAAAATATTTAATTCGCTGCTAAAAACGTTAAGGCTGTATTTGTAGTGGTGGGGGCCTCTGGGTGAAAGTTTGAAGTGGACCTGTTTTGAACACGGAATGAATATTTTATATATGAAAAAAATCTGATGTGGGTAGCACATAACCTCACGCCCAATACTACTCTTAAACGATTCAAAATAGTACTTATTTATTTATTTTCTATTTATATTTCAGAAATTTAATTTTATTTCGTATTTTTATAAAATTTTTTGACATATATTTCAATAAAAAAACAGCTTCACAATCAAAATGACGTGTCACATTTCGTAAAAAATTGCAAATTTTTAAGTGTTTCCATGGTGTACAAGGAGTGCAAGACTTATGAAATCTAATTTCTTTATATTTTATTATCTCTAAATCCAATGAAAATTAATAAAATTAATGTAATCAAAACAGATGTAAAATTAAATACATATTCTATAACTTTCAAAATAACATAAATTGTTGAAAATAGAAATTAACCGTGTTTTTCACGAAAAACTGTTAAGGGCTTCAAGTAAATTGCTACTTCCAGTTACCAATTTTATTCAAAATATGTACAGACATCATGGCGAAAATAGTATAATCGCATCGTAGGGATCCTAAAACGTGCTTATTTATTGAAAGCTCACTACCAAATTTTTTGACCAAATCAATACCTGCCTTACATAGAAGTAGGCGCGAGGTAAAAAAAAGAAACATAAGTTGAACTTTTTATTTAATGAAAAGTTTCCTATGATTAATCCTGTACATAATTATTATGAAATATTTCTTACCATTTCTTAAATAATGCTTTTTCCTTAATAAACTTGACAAAAACAAAAGGTTACAGGAAATTAAAATTCTTTAAAATTAACGCCCACCCATTGATTACCGCTGAAAAATATTGGGAATACTCATTTTTTCGTTTGCATAGAAATATGTTTCTTTGCTGCCATTTTAATTTTAAATTAATACTGAAAGTATTAATAACAAACTTTGTCGTTTAATGAATTGACATTTAAATGAATTTCAATGGCAACTTTTTTCCATTTGTTTTTGTTTTTAAGTGACTCTTAACCATGTGGACAAGTAAAATGTGAACAATAAAAGAAAAAATTAAATAGCCGTAACTTTTATGATAATGCATTACTATTAATTTTTAACTAAACAATGTTTAACTATTCCCAATTTATATTTTAAAAATATTTAACTGCCCTAGATTGTACCTAACGATTGCTCATTATTGATTCAATTTTAATTAGCTGTAACTTTTTTGTTATTGAGTTTTTGTTAAATTTAGAAAAAGACATTTTTGGGTCCCTCCTAGCTACACTTCCAAACTTTTCCGAATGTTATGAATCACCCTGTATATACATTTCTTAATTATCACAACGTAGAAATCGGCTTAATGGAATTCTAATGTTCGATTGTTGATGATTTTAATTTTTTTGGATTAGGTAAGAAACAAAAAAAAAAACAAACGTTAGATGACAAGAATGAAATTTACAATTACATAGCTGTTCAATTTTTTTATCAAGGGCAAAATAGACAGATAAATAGACGTAGTGTTTTATGCACATTCATTATAAACATCTTTAATTGTGCATAACACGCTGCAATTATGAAGCAAAAAAATAATTTATAATTTCTTCTTATCTAAAAGAAGTTATTCTGCAGACAGTTATAAATTAAAGTGTCCGAATGAAACATGATTTTCAGCCGAAACCGAAACCGTAACCGAATATTCGGCTCCTCTTTTAGTTTCGGCTAAAACCGTAACCGAAACCGAAACATATGTAAAATTCAGTTAAGTGTTCAATATATTCCGAAATCTAGTGTTTTCAGTGCAGGAGGGGGGGGGGGGGAGGGAGCAAAAACCCTTAAGGTATTCGAAAATCATATTTGACATATAATATCTGGACTTATAAAGGGCACCATATCTTAAATAGCTTAGGGCCTTAAAAGTCTAAATCCGTTCCTGAGTGTTTTCTTATCTTTGTATCAGATTCTTCGATTAGATTAAATAAGAGACTTAAATTTAATAGGAAATGACCAGTGGCTATCACTCATGAGGCTCCAAGATAGAGTCGTAGTAGGCGGCAACCCTCAACATTTTTTACAACAAAAAAATAATTTACGGACATCTTACATTTTTATATCAAATTTTATTTACGCATTTACATAAGTACGGAATCGATCGCAGTGTTCAAAATATACGAAGCAGTGTTCAGTATTCGTTAACTTAATCTCTAAAGATAATATACTTAAGTCTACGTTATGGGTATAGATAAAAACAGTAAATTTACTGAGAAAACGTCCGGGAAACTCGCTTTATTTTTGAAATGCAATATAGATACATAATTATTAAGAAACCCATAAAAGTACAACTTATATCAATTTTTAAATCTTTACTAAAGACTGGTCTGTATTACATTCCGACAGTGCCCGACACGACACAAACGTTAGTTTCGGCTGAGCCGAAGATTCAGTCAATTTTTGGCCGAAACTAGCTGAAACCGAAACTTCGATCGGTCTCTAAAATTACAAATATTACTTTATTCTAGAATTTAAAATTTCGGCAAAATGTATCTATGTATAATATAACTAGATCTACTGGACATTTCGATAATAAAAAAGAAAAACAAAAATAATATTCATGGCAAAAACAGATATTCTGTAGGAACATTTAATATTAATGTGGGAAATTGTTTATTAATAAATCTGTTGTTTGATAAATATCTAGAACTTGAAAAAAATTATTAATAGTTTTGTGTAATTATACAAGATTAATAATCAGTTTTATATTTAAAATCATGTATTTTCCCAGAAATGACCATTTTGTTAGTAATTTTTTATCCTAAAAAATGCCTACGTTCATTTAAGTACATGAACACTTTGATTACTATATGTTCCTAATTAATACTGAACTTTTGCTAATAATTATTGTGTATAATGAATACAATAGAAAGATTGATAATTGCTATTTATATCAGTACAATTAGCATGAGATTAAATATTTTTAAATAAAGTGTATGTATAAAATCGAACCGAAACAATAATAATTAATTACGTTACACGTTAAACAGATTTATTTTTTTACTTACTTTCAGATTAATACTTCACATTTTTCTGTAATAACAATGTTAATAATAAGTGTTTTTTTTTTTTTCAGAAAAGGAAATAATTGAAATTGACGTTCTATCAGGGAAGAAGAAAATAATCTCGGTAAAAGAAGACGAATCAGAAAACGATGGATACCCAGCGTCTCAAATTATGCAGTTTATGATCCTCCTGCATAGGAATCTCATTAACTTTCGTAGAAATTACGTAAGTAAATTATTATTATTATAAAATGACTAGAGGCGTGGAAAATTTGCTTTTTTTGAAAAACCTATCATATTAATGGAAAAGGTCATCTTGAAAGATTTTTAATTGTTGCAAATTATGGTGTTATGTAAAAATCAAGTGATGTACATATATAATTTTGAACAAGAAAACGTTTTAGTACAAAATGTTAAATGATGATCTTGGCGAACTTTTTAATACATTTTTATATTAAAGTTTCATTTGGATAATGACAAAAGAATAAATATTAACTGGCACATCATTAATTTGAAATTTTAATTGTCAAAATTCGGAACAATGAATGGTGAAATTTATTTCCTGTTTCATTTAAAAAAAAAACGGTGCTCTAATACATTGCTGTCAAATTCATAACCATGGATAAGAAAAATAATATGTTTCACATTAAAATAAACTCACGTTGTACGTGTAAATAACAGTTAAATTTAATGTAGATATTATTATTTATTATTATTATCTTGACATTTTTCACCATTAACAAATGGCAAAAAACTTTGCATTTTTCCTTTATGTTGTACATAGCCATACAGCAGGTTATTCCTTTTATACCATTTGTAAAAATGAAAAATATAGGATATTTTAGAAATTACTAAAACAAATTTGTACTTGACTTTCACACTAATAAACCACCCGAACTTTCTATTTGATATTTGACATATGACAATATTGTTTTTTTTTACAGAAACAAGTGTTGACTAGGCTCGTTTGTCACATTTTCATTGGATTTTTATTTGGATATTTATACCAAGATGTGGGCAGCGGAGCCAATACACTACTAGCAAATTATGTTTACTTATACGGAAGTCTTCTCTTGGTTGTTTACACTGGAAAAATGGCGGTGACTCTATCATGTAAGTATACAAACTTTACTGTTTTTCATTCTTTGTAGTGTGTACTATGAGTCAATTGTCATAATGATGTTTTACCACTTTATGTTTAACTGTTTAAAGAAATTGTGTATTTTTAGATACTGTTTAAACTTTAATGTTAACATTACATTTTTATGAGACTATTAGCATCGGTAAATGTTAATCCATGGATGTAATACTACATTAAATTTGAATCACGTTGTTTTTCTCATTTATAAGCAGAAAACAGTTCTGGATAATTTTATTTTTCTTTGGATATTTTCCACAAAGAGTAAATATCATTTATATTATAATTATTATCACGTTTCACGCATGATGCGTCGAAGTCGAGATAATAGCTATAATTAAAAAAAAAAACTAATATTGGTATTTACAAATATTTGTTACGAATAAAAAAGTAAAATATAAATACAACTTACATTTTCGAACGGAGGTATAAGGAAATTTTATTCACCTGACATCTCTGATTTCCAGAGAAATTCTACCTGTACCTGAAAAACAAATGCAATATTTTAGCAAGCAGCATTGTATAATGATTAAATATGAAATGAATAATTGGGGTCTGTACCTAAATTTTTATTTTATAGTTATGATTCTAAATAATAAAATAAAAACTGTATTTTTATAAATCGATGAAATAGTTATAGCTTACGAGAAATATCAAAAATTAAGAAAATATAATAGGTTAGTTGATAGGTAATTAAGGTAATTTTGGCAGGAGAAATCGTATATTTCTGTAGAGAAAAAAATAGATACAAAAGTCATTCGCGGTAATTTTATATATTGTATATTTATAGAGATAGACAAGTTTCTGTTTTTCTTTAATATATGTATAATTCTGATATACTCTTTCCCGAGTTTCGAAGCATTACCGCAATATAAATGCTATAAGCACTAAACAGTATTTGCACTCCTTATCGGCACCTTTAATATCATATCTTTTTCGCATCTGGGCTCCTCCTTCTGGCAGGCGAAGCGGTGGGATTCAAATAAAAACTGATAAAAAATAGTTATTTACATAAGAGTTAGGAATGTGAGTTTCTAAGGTAGAACATTTAAACATGTTTTCGTCGATTCGTTTCTAAGGTAACAGAACGTTTAAACGTTTACATGGGAAATAATACTTTCGCTCCATTTTCAGAAAAAAATAAATTATTAAACAATAATTTTTTATATAAATTACAAGTTTTTAAATATACAAATTATAACTTAATATATTTTGTAGAATAAAAACTAATTGGCGCTAGTAATGACATTAAGTGGCCGGATATTGGAATTAATCGACCAGGAGGCTGAGTAGCTTCGAGGCCAAATTTTCAAGTTAAAAATACCGGAGAGTGCGACAATGTGACTACTGCTTATAGCATTTATACTGTGGCATTACGACCTACGTCAATTTGTGTGCTCAGCTCATATGACGTCATGTCTCTGACGCGACTTGAGTTAAATTTTTCAAATTGAGAATGCAATAAAATTTATAAGATCACATGTAGTTTTTATTATTATAACGAAACATCATAATGGTTAATTATTTTATTTTATAATTTATTTCTTTAAATTTGACTATGGGTACAGGCTCCATTAAACTTTATTGTAAATACGTACTTTTTGTTTGTTTTCATAACGAATTTATATTAAGATGGTAAAACTAATTGTACAAAATGTATTTACAAATTTTGCATTACCAACAACGCAACATCTACAGCGTATGGATTATTTAGGCGTAATACTTTAAAGTTACAAACAAATATTTTGAACAGTGCATCTTGTAATACGCAGGAAATACAGATTTAATTAATTAAACAGTAATTTGTAATTATATTTGTGTGCAATTGTTTTTTAATTTGTTTACGTTCTTATATTACGGAAACCATTTGCCATTTTTTCTCAATGACTACATTGTCGATGAACGGATGGTTGTATGTTCATATGTTCAATAACTCATAAAAGATAGAGTAACTAAATTAAACATATATAAGATTCATAACAATGTGATTATTACTATGTAAATATATTAATATTAATTCTGTTCTTTTGTGAAAATTATTATATAAAATAGAGTGATGATATTTTAACTCGTTTTAAATATTAATTCGGAAGATTATGATACATTTGTTTATGTATATGGAAGATACAAATTGCGGTTATGTTGCTGAAATACAGAAATGTCAAATTTGTTGTTTCTTTAACAAAAATAGACAGTAAAAACATGTTTACTGTCTAAGCAGTAAAAGTTACATTTTACAGACTGCAATCTGTCAAAAATATCGCACTTTTAATGTTGAGTTAGCACAAATATAGTAATTTTCATGTATGTTTCCATGAGAAAAACAAAAAACTATGGCTGGAACAACGAGCTCTGTATTTGGGTGTTTTAAGAGAATTGTTTTATCCAAGGTTTTAGCGCTATACAATGTTCTAAAATTATTTTATAAAAACAAAAATTCAAATAAAGCAGGTAAATAATATATTTCTCTGTAACTTCAATTATTAGAAGTATTTTTCTATAAAATAATTTAAGAACATTGTACAGACTAAAGGTTTAATAATAAGATATTTCAAAATCATTGTTTTGATAAAAAATAAATAACTGAACCAACTATATTCTTGGTCATACATGTACCAAATGTGGTTATATTAACGAAAACATTAAAATGACAAAGATCAACTTTTCTGTATGATATACATACCTACATAACTGTAAATTAAATGCAGTGTTTTCGTAAATGTTCTATATATACTCCTACTCCTACTAGTTTTAGGGTGAATTACTAAAAAAATACGATACTGTAAACTTATCTATCTTGTACCTTATAAATAGTATCTTTAATATCAATTTTTGAATTACCAATTTAAGGTTATATTAATATTTTTAACTCTGAATTTTTCGTTGCAGTTCCACTAGAAATGGAAGTACTAAGTCGAGAACATTTCAATCGATGGTATAAGTTAATTCCTTATATGTTATCACTACTTCTCGTGGAAATACCGTTCCAAATAATCTGTGTCTGGACCTATGTTGGAATAAGTTACTGGCTCACTGCACAACCTATGGAATACGACCGGGTGTACTACTTTCTGCTCTTCCTTACTCTTGGATCACTTTGTGCTCAGAGTTGGGGGTATTTTATTGGTTCTACCACCCCAGTAAAGGTAAATTTGAATTTGACTACTGAGAAATAATAATATAAAAGATGCTATACTGTGTATCTATAAATTACTATTGCTAGCCATACAAATTGTTTTAATTGGCAGAAAATTTCATTCTTTATAATATGCTTGAATACCGGTTGTTTACGTACGAAAAAAAAAACATAATTAATTTTATCTAGTACGTATGAAGTTAAAAGAACTTTTACAATTCATTACCTATAAAAAAAATGGTGTAAAAATAATATTTTCAATAATATATTACTTTGACCCGTAATTATAAGAATGAATTTAAATTTTCTTCTAAATTAGTTCTTTAATTTTTAATTTTTTTTTGTGCTACCAGGCGCGATATAAGCATTTCTCAGCCGCAATATAGATCGTGAAATTGAATTTCGCGGCTGTTGTGGAAACGACCGCGAAAAAACAATCATTTTGACACTTGAGAATTAACATTATTTTTTCAAAACTAATTGTTTTGTTTATCAAATATCAATCCGATAGTCACTTAATATTTACAATAAAACTGTTTAAAGTATGTAATTAATATTTTTTTCGGTTGCACAAAAAATAGTGTGTACACCTTGACGACTAAATTCCTTTATCGCCCTCGAAACTGTCCTGAAAGAGTGATTTCACGGCCTTGGTATACAAATAATTAATGTAATCAATCATGTTTGACGAATACTGTTCGCTTATCAATTAAAATAATAAAAAAATATGATGTGAACACCACATGACTTTTTTATACGCCTATTAAATTATACACATTTTTCTGCTGCACACATATTAACTTAATTATGTAAAAAAAATTGAAAAAATTCCGTGGATAAAAGTAATCCCTTTGACACGACCAATAGCAAGCAAAAAGAAAATGATACAACTACAGTCCTATATACAAAATGTCAACATAGACATACTAGGACTAACCATAGGAAAAATTCTAAAAAGTCTTCGAGAAAAGTGTCCTTTTGGAACTGCCAATTGCAATGAAAAAAAAAAGGTGCACAACTAAATGTTATAGCAGTCCCATATATAATTCAACATTCTAAGACTAACCGTTTTGTATTTTTGTGACAATTTTTATAAAACTAGAATTTACAATAGTTCTAAATACATTTTTTTTTGTTTTGAGTGAGGCAAGATATATATATCCCTACTTACGTATGTATGTATGGACATACATACATACATACATACATACATACATACATACATACATACATACATACGGTTAAAATGTATTCAGGGATGATCAAAATGAATATTTCCGTTGGAATTGTTAAACTAAACCTTTTAGCGATCAGAATACTTACTTTATTTCGTACAAGGAAGTAAAAATCTTCAGTTCATGCTTCCTGTATACATACCTTCCTATTAAACTATTTGAAAAGTCAAAGGTTGCTTCTATTATATTTAATAATTAATTTGAGAAATTGTTTCTCTAAATCATTATATGAATTATGAGGTGTTAATTTGTAAGTACACAATGTTTTAAAAGATAATTTACCATAAATGTTTATTTAACAATACCTACTAATTGTGTTTATTTTATAATTATACTACAAACCTGAAAGACAACTAGCTATCAAACATTAAATACTGAATCTAAATATGAATTTTCTCTTCCAGATTGCAGTATTTTTGGGCCCAATAATAGCCTGCCTCTTCAGCGTTTTCGGTTTTTGCATTCGCAAAAGCGACACACCAATCCTGTTTCGATGGATGTTCCACATCAGTTATTACAGGGCCGGCTTCCAGGGTGTTGTAAATTCCGTTTATGGGCTCAACAGAACAAACCTGTATTGTCCAGAGGAACAGCTGTATTGTCACTACTCCAACCCAGCAAAATTCCTCAAAGAAATGGAAATCGGGGGCATTGATTTGTCCGAAAATGTGTCACTACTTATTTCCATCAGTTGCCTAATGTATTTGTTAACATTTGGCGCGTTGTGGTATAAGATGAACAGAAGATAAATTACATTTTAGTTAGAAAAGTTAAACCAAAGATTTGTCGTGATTGAGGGGTGCCTTTTAGAATCTTATGGTAATTATACAAATTTAAATATAGAATTGGGAACTTGCGTTAAGATGACACTAGTATAAACCTCTCGACTAGTGGGTCCTGTCAAAATAATAGTGAAAATTTCGACACTATAATTATGCGCAATAGATAAGTAGAAGTTGTTTTATTTTTATTAAAATATTGAAGAAATCAACAATCACTAAAAGCGCATCTTGACATAACGCAGGTTCAGCGTGCTGAAATGAATCTTTCAGGTTAACTAAATGTGATAGATATGTTTATGTACTGTTTTTAGATTTCAGAGCTATTTAGTTTGAAAGAGGTGTAAGATATTTATCTTATTCAAAAATAAATACCTACTCGAATTTCAGTTAAACATTATATATTAAAATTAAAATAATTTTAGATTTCTTCTGTAAAAGATCTATATTTTTGTTGTGACAAAGTAATTTTGAATCTGTATATAATTTTAAAATATTTCGCCTCTTTTATGTGATAAAACAAACTTAATGTAACTTTAAAGAGTATTTCTTATTAGTTAATATTTTTGTATTATTAGTTAATTTTCAACCGCTATGGTTTACTTTCTCCACTCCCTTTTGTGGTGTTTTGAATAATAGAATTTTTCAGAAGAGCTACCTATATCTTCTACTTACTATTCATCTACATCCTCCATATCTGAATAAAATGATGATACTATACTTAATTTATTTATTGTTAAATCAACAATTTCGAATATATTTGTGTTTCAATTTACGTCCTATTTACTGTATATATTCAATGCAATTTATTAATTATTCGGATTAGTAGTACTTACAACTTATTCTCAATGCTCTCTATTATCTAAAAATTATATTAGAACGGCAATAATTTTAAGTTATTTAATTCATAAAATTTGTTTTTTGTAAACATAATATTACATAAATTGTACCAATTTATTACTTTCAAAATTTGTATATTGTTTTTAAAAAGTAATATCTATATTTTATGATAAAAAAAGCGTAAACTGATAAATATATTCAAATTACTTGACAGAAAGATATTTGTACTATTTTACATGTAAATGTTATTTATAAATGAAATTTACCTACCGTTGTATTTTTCATAATTGAACCTATTTAAAAATAAATTATGTACATGTGGAACTTTATTTGACTTTATAATGACACCGTATTCATACCTTTTACATGAATTTAAAATCAAGAATTTAAAATTTAAATATTAATTTTGCATTCTTAGGTTATACTGATTTAAATTACAAAATTTACTCAGTTTTGCATTACTTCAACAAACGTAATATAAAATATTCATTATTTATTAAATAGCAAGTAATTGCATCACTCGCATAAACATTAAAAACTACTTCAATAACTTTTTTGAGTATTAATATCACTTTCATTTTAAGAAACTCCAAAATTAAAGATATACAAGAAGTAATGAAATCATACAACTAAATCAAATTTTAGATTTTATTGTAAATCAAATCTATATATGATTTATTTAACAGTATTACTAGAATTTGTGATATATATTTGGTAATAATTCAATGATAACCTCTTCGAGAGATTTATGCATGTCAAAGTCTATAATTCACTCATTTTTTCTCTGACAACTGTAACGTCACTGGTTTCTTCTACCTTATTTACTTGCTTCATTTTGCACCATATTGCGAAGTATCCTAATTTTTTTTTTACACTACATACATTTCTTTTATTTGCCGCAAACCGCATTGCCGCACAATTCATTTTTCATACAATTTCCTGCTGCCCTTTCATTTTAATTTTAGATAAATATGTTTCAAATAAAAGTAGAAGAGATTTAATGTCAGCATCTGAATCAGTTAACAAATGTCATTTTACTTATTTTATCGTATAATCGACTATTATAACCTTATAATATTAAATATTTATTGATAATTATAAACAACATAATACGTTACTTATAATACATTAGTTACGAACTTAATATGTTAAATACAACCATAATACACTAAATAAGTCCACAATCAAAATACAGAACATCAAACGCAAAATATTTATTTAGGCTAGTTACAGAAAAACAATTTTAAAAAGCAAGAAACTTAAGTTTTGTTTTGAGGTTGAATAAACACATATTTGTTCAAAGGCATTTTCAGAATACAAATTTGTTTTGTATTTCGAACTTGCATCACCACTAACTGTCATATCTAGCAAACATAAGTAACGATCCGCAGCTAACTTCAATTCTGGCCGTCAACTACGGTTTTACCTTTATTTATTTTCTATTATTATTAAACTCAAAAGAACAATAATTTGTAACAAATTAGCGCATTAAGGACAAAACAACGTACAGTAACAGTTTTAAGCGAAGCCGAAGAGATTAAGGCCAACCATACGGGCTGAAGATAGCGCAAGATGAACATGACTTTTTTGAAACAATATATCATTATTATAATAAATGAAATATATAATGTTTTATACCTACATTTGTAGATAAAAGTCCAAAGTTTTGTAATAAATTTTAATAAGCTAATTTGGTTTACAAATTATACATGAACATAATTTTTAAAGTAGTAAAATATATGCCACACATTCCCATGAACGACTACAGTAATGCAAATAATTTGTATATTTATAAATATGATCATCTATAACATACTAAGATTATTTTCCATTTGCATTTACAGTTTTTGAAAAACAAATAAAACATACCAAAAAGTGTGTTTTTTTGTATATTTTTATTTGTTTCTCAAAAACTGTAAATTAAAATTTAAAATTTATTACTGAAGTCGTTCATGGGAATGAGAGACACAGTATCAAAGTTCTGAATTTTTGACCAACTAGACTTCAACGAATATTTTTTTATAGTTTAATGTTCCATTTATCCTTTTCATCCACATATATAAATACTAGAATGTTCAAAGACCTTACTGTAATAATTGCTTTTTTTCGATAAGAATAATTGTAAGAAATAATTTATTTAAATTTGAATTTGCAAAACAAAATTCATGGGATTGAACGAACCCAACGAAAATATGTACTTCATCTGGCATTGCAATGTACAAGTCACTGTAAAAAATCCATGAAAATTTGACGGATAGAGGTTGTTGGACCATAAAGAACATGAAAATAAATGATGAATACAGAATTTGCTGTTTTTTTTTTTTAAATTAAAGGATTCGTTCTTTTGACACGTATGTTTGACCTTAAATAAAATGATTGACATTAGAGAATGACATTGTGATAGATGCAGTACCAACACATAATAGTTTATAACTTGTCAACAAACAATTTAAAATTTTTTTGTGAATTAAAATGTTACATTACAAGTTATACATATTTTATGAAGTCGTATATTCAAAAACGCAATTATTTTAATATTGCAAAGTAGTTTAAAATCAAATTAAAATTTGTAGATTACGAAAAAGAAAGATTTTTAAAAAATTCGAAAAAAGAAAATTAGACTTCTTTTTACTGTTTTAATTAATATTTCATTAAAAATAGGGTTATCAAAAATACATTCAAAATTAGTTGTATAAGAATTTGAGTGGAAGATTTGTTCGGCATCGTGTGCTAAAATTTCTCTCGTGGGTAATTCCTTACTTTGCCCACTTGTAAAGTAAATAACTATTAACTAAACATTTTGCAACTGCTGTTGTAGTTTGTAACTAGGGGTTATTAATTAATTCTATTTTAATTTACTGTACTTGTCTGGTAATTAAGTCCATATCTCTTACAATTCACTCAATTGAGTTTGTTGTATATCGTTACGCCAGGCAACCGATGATACATAAGAGTCATGGTGTAATTGGTGTATAACAAGAGTTGACAACAGTGTGGTTTTCGTATGTTCTTTTATTCTAAGAAAAGCGTTTTAGAGCTGTACATTTGTAAAGATGAGCCTATTGACCAGTGGCTGTTAATAGAGAATATTTATTATATTTAATTAATTTAATTTTAGGTAATATACGTTCAGAAGAAACAGTACGGCTGCCAAATGCTGATGGTTGGTAACAACGCGATAACAGCGCTTCTGGTTGCAGTGGGGGAAGCGGCTTAACTATAGTTTGCTAACGCTCTGTCCTTTATATTCTTTCCTCCAAGAGTTGAACAGTATCAATGAATTAAATAAGTATTTTTGGTCGGCAAATTAACTGATGAACCCGGAAAGACAAAATAGATGACAAATGTAAAAACTAATTTACCATTTATTCATTAATGTAAAACCGGTCACAGAATATCAGGCGTTAAGAAAACTATTAAATATTATAGTAATTAATTCGTCAAATTTATCAAAAAAGACAATAATATTTAAAATTAGAACCAGTTGTATGGCACACATTTTGATTGAAAAATATAAAATTTGATAGCCATTCTTTTCAAATCAATATTATTCATTCCAGTATATTTTAAATATAAGTAATAGTAAAAAGTTATTCATATTATATTCAAATCAGTTTAGTTTCATCATCCAAATTATACTAAATTAGTATAACACATTAGGTTAAAATGAATAAAAAATTATATTTAATTGTATATTAAATGAATTTTTTTTTTCAGTTACAATTAGAAGTAGATGTAAAATATGAAAATTTCAATTTCTAATTTTTCGTGATTGTAACAGCTAATGATAAGATTACACAGATAGAAATCACTTCAATGTGCAGGTGACAGGTGCGCGAAAAGATTGAGATATGGGTAATCTTCATAACTTGAAAAGAACTTTGCTTATCCTGACGTCACATTTTTGAGTGTCATAGTCTCAGAGTTCGGCTTCAGTTTGTAATAAACAAAAGATATGCTCGTCAATAATATATTTATCTCAAAAGATTTGATATTGAATAACTAAATATTGAATAGGAACCAAAAGTGACCATATAGGTAATGTTATAGAGAAAGATAACCTTCTATATGTCCTGTATTTTGTATTTAATAAATTCAAGGCATCGTTGATTGACTAGAATTAATTAGTAATTAGTTAGTTTATGGGAGCAAAGTCTTGCAATAATGCGAAAAACGTAAAAAATTTATTAAACTAATTTCAATAAAAATTAGTTTAAGTTAAAATAAAGTTATTTAAAAACCCAAACACATTCCAGGTTTGATAATCATTTCATTAGTGTTAAGAAAGTCCAATGAAATGGAATTTACACGCCACTATACTTTTAACGAAAACTTAAGCAAAGCGTTACTTTAAACTGGTTAAAAGCGGTTTAGCAAACTGGTTAAATAATGAAAATAACGTAGGTATATAACTATAAATAAATTATTATTTTTGAAAACATTTATTGTGCGCTTCCATAATTAACTTGCAGGTGTTCTAAACTAAACAAAAATAGTGTTTTTGATAATAAATGATAAACCTTGTTAATGATAATATACCAAACAACGAAGCTATCAAACTTTTGAAAAATCGCACACCTGCAAATGTAATCGAAGAAAATTGGAAAGAAATTATTAAACTTGTATCTCCAACAAAAACAACTAATTTCTTTGTTAAACATAAATACACAAAACATAATCTGTATTGTACTATCAGGCCTTCAACCTAACTACGTTTACAGTTAACTTCAAGGCGACATCGCACATTTCGCCTTGTGTCAGAGCGAGAAACAATCGTGTGCTAAACAAACTACGAAACTGTCAGATATAAAATTATAATTCGAAAAATCTGATGTGGCCAGTACATTACCTCCCGCCCAATGCTACTCTTAAACGGTACAAATTAGTATTTGATGATACAGAAACATACCTTCTTATTTTATTTTCTATTTATATTTGAGAAATTAAATTTTATTTCGTATATTTATTTATTTTTTTGACACATTTCACTAAGAAAGCAGCTTCACAATCAAAATGTTATGTGTCACATTTCGTAAATAATTGAAAATTTTAAAGTGTTTCCATGGTGTGCAAGGAGTGCAAGACTTATGAAATCTAATTTCTTTATGTTTTATTATATCTAAATCCAATGAAAATTAATAAAATTAATGTAATCAAAACAGATGTAAAATTAAATATTCTAAAACTTTCAAAATAACATAAATTGTTGAAAAAGGACATTTAACCGTGTTTTTCACGATAAACTGTTAAGGGCTTCAAGTAAACTGCTACTTCCGGTTGACCAATTTTATCCAAAATCTAATCAGCTCTTCATTTAAATATAAGAAGCAAAAATTCACAAAATTGTATTTTTTAGTATTATAGTATTTGAGTTATGCGACAGACTACACACACACACACATATACATACATACAGACATCATGGCGAAAATAGTAAAATCGTATTGTAGGGACCCTAAAACGTGCTTATTCATTGAAAACTCACTACCCAATTTTTTGACCAAAAACAATACCTCCCTTACCTAGAGGTAGGCGGGAGGAAAAAAGTAGACCACCGCTATATAACCATATTTTTATAACTGGTTTTGTCAAATTTGCAATCGGATAAAATATTTTCTTCTGAAATTATAATATTGTTATAATATTTGTTACTTATTTTCCTTTAACTCATTACTTCTCAATTGATTCTCTTTAATATAGTTATCTCTCTAGTTTTTTAAGGTGAAATTCGTTTTAATGAGTTGAAAAATTGCAGCGATTCTATTTTCGTGAGTCTAGACTCCTATGTCATAAAGCTTCATCAGTCATGAACCAGTGGAACACCAATATCAAGTGATATAAAAAGTGTTAAAAAAACAGAGGTCGTTAAATTAAGGGTGTGTAACATATCAAAACAATAAAAGTTCACATAATCATGTATTCGGAAATTCAAAGTTTCAGTTTTTGTAGGTATCAATCTAAGTTATTTACAATATTTTCTACTTTAAATGGATTTGCAGTGTTTAATCCACGAAACGAAGTTACGTATAGTAGTTCTAGGACATAAATCATTTATTATATTTATTTAAAATCGGTACTAAACACCAAATCGTCTTTAAAGGCATGGAAATCGGGATTAAATTTTAAGTAAATCCATTACACTACGATTTTAATCAGCAGGTGTACGCACTCTACGACAGTAAATTTGTAGGTAAAATGATGACAACTAATTAATTTCAATGAAAAAGTTTTTAATTTTGAGAATTCTTTACATTAACTTCAATGTCCGAGATTAGCAACACTCATAAAAATAACTTCTTGTTTCAAGAAAAATTTCAGTTTTTCTTTTGTATGCATTCGTTGAAGAAAATTGTATTTCTTACAAAATGATTAGGTTCAATTAAAAACAAAAAACTAATTAACTTTGAACATAAATTTTATTTATATTTTTTTTTTCTGCTTTGAAAGAAAATGAATCTATTTTAAAATATTTGTATTTATAAATAATGAAAAATAAGTCGTTTTAATTTTAAACAAATGTTTTTATTTAATACGATATTATTTTGAATTAAAACTACTCCTATTCAAACTACTTCCTCTCCATAATGAGTCTTAGTTGAATACTTTGATATGTTCCTTCAAAACTAAATTAAATTTCATACAAGAATATTTATTAAACCTATAAAAGTTTCAATGAAAACTAAATCGGATTGGCACTATTCAAATTAATTTTTCTCTTCATTTAAGAATTAAGAGGAATCTGTTCCTTTCAAGAAAACATTTTTATCAGTGAATATTAGACTTCCTATCCACTATGAGTGTGGCACTCTGCAGATCACGATAAGTGAAATTTTTGCGATTAACAGCCTTCAAGTTATTTCCGCCAAAGATGTTAGGGGGAGGGGAACCACAGGGGTAAAGTTAAAATAACAACTGTCGCTTACACATCTTAACCTTCGATACCTAAATAACTATTATTTGTTAAAATTAAATAATATTTCTTTTGAAAAGAAATAAATAAAATCGGTCTTATTTGTAAAACTAAAAATTTCCGGACATATTATTGTTTTGAAATGTATTACCCATACCCATTCTTATTAATTGACTTCTATTTTCTGAGCACCCGGAACTACGAGATAAATTTAAAAATGTCGACTGTGGGATTCGAGCTACGGACCTCATGGTTCTCTAATTTTAAATTAATAGTCTAAAAATAAACCGTAAATTATAAACCAAATTCCTGCTCTATTACAATTATTATTTAAAATGAATGAAAGAGAGCAAGAGACCGAAATGAGAACATGATCATGGGATTGTTTCGCACGTGCGTGTGCGTGTGAATCCGCGGACCGCGGCACGGGTCAGAGGTCACGAGCCGCATGACCGAATCTTGTCAAGCGAATTAGACTCGTTAAACGGCGGCGACCGGCAACTGACCACTGACTAACCGCTGATGGCCGCTCTACATCATCAAATCATTGATTCATTGAATATTGATGCGCTATGCAGGTACACACACCAATTAAATCAAGGCTTACATGGGAAGCTGATTATAGAGAGAAGGCATGGAATTAGATGCTTGTTTATTATACCGTGTGTCTGTCTTAAAGGTGTACATAGGAGATTAACATGGCAAATCAGTTTTTTGCGTGCTGTTGCTCGGTGTTCTATCGGACTACAATGATTGTAGTACCAATCGAAAGATATCATTTTTCTGAATCAAACGATGTCAAATACACTACTATTTAGTAGTAATTTGGTTCCGTAAATTAATTTTTAAATTTTGAGAATTCTCCGGTTTATTCAATTTTTATCGTAAATAAATGTAGTCACCTGTGACTTTTGTTTTGATTTCTGTCAAGCTATTTATTTGACGTTTCTGACTTTTGAACTTGTTTAAGACAATTTATAAAAATATGGCTAGTTATACTACTGAAGAGAGTATTTTTATAGTAAAACTATTTCTTGGAGCAAATAGTTAGCTCAGAGTGCGAGATCTATTTTCTATTAAGTATATGAATCGAAATCAAAACAAAACAATCATAGGTAACTACATTTATTTTCGATAAAAACTGAATAAATCGGAGGATTTTCAAAATTAAAAAATTAATTTACGGAACCAAATTACTACTAAATTGTAATGTATTTTACATCATTTGATTCAGAAAAATGATATCTTTCGATTGATAATACAATCTTTGTTGTCCTGTAGAACACCGAGCAACAGCACGCAAAAAACTGGTTTCCCATGTTAATCTCCTATGTACACCTTTAAGACAGACACACGGTATAGGTGTGTAGACTCAGAGCACTGAAATATAGTAATACTGGAACGAGCACTTGTACGCTTTTACAAAAGCGAAAAACTATCTGCATGTTGTAAAGCGGACATTACACGATGAAATTTTTCTTTTTAAATGATTTTAAATGACATTTGATAGCTAATTCACCTATTGAAAAACATGCGGATAGATGGTAATGTGGTAAAGCAGCAATGTGTAAGTTTACGGCCAATTTTTAAAGGAAATTTTAAGAAAAAGTACCGCACATTCTTTTTATCGATTCATCTATCTTTCTTACATTTACGTTATTGTGCGAGAGAGAAAACTGTTTAATGTCACTTGAAAAAAAAAAACTTCATCGTGCAATGCACGCTTAAGCCATCCCTTATTTGTCTAATACTTGCTTATAGAACGATTGCTAAGAGTTTGTTGAGCATTTACTATAGTAAAAAATTTGGTGTGGACACCACACTACTTTCTTATACAAATAAAATCAAATGAACACATATAACTTGTTTCTTGTATATGACAATTATTTGATATATAGATGTTAAACTTGTTTAATTTTTTGTTCTCATTGTAAAAATGAATTTATTTTAAAATAGAAATTAATTAATATCTAGTCTTAAAAACTTTCTAACTAATAATACAAATATTACTTTTATATTATTTCATAAGACTTATTTTTTACACTTCACAATCTTTTGACAAGTTTTAGTTTTTGTTTCCATTGTAACTGAGATTATTGAAATATATTCTTAAATAAATTTAGTTTTTCTTAAAATTAGAAGCATGTACAAGAAAAGTACAAGTAACATTTTATATTCCACATATTTTTGCTAACTTTTTTCAAGAAATCTTGTCTTGATGATCATTTCTTGTCTTGGGCTTGATTTTCAAGAATTCTTGATATTTCTTGATCCTTGTTATTTTAGGGAAATACCGCTGTTCTATCTCTTTATCCAATCCGAACACTCAAGAACGTAGCGTTGGCGCCCTTCCCTTTTAGTTAAATATTTCTTAAATATTGGTCGTGTCGCGTTGTACTTCGATATTCTATGCGTTTTATTTAAAACAATGAGTGTTAAAAGAAATATAAATCAGATTTACTAGGGTAGTGATGAAACCGAATTAACGAAATCTAGCTAAATTTAACTTGATCCATCTACTTCCCATAATAATATTTCTCCCTTTCACTCTAATAAAAAAGTAACAGATTTTTTCAAAATATGCGTGGAAAAGAATACATTACAAAACGATGTATCCAAATGCAAGAATACAAAATAATATGTAATAAAATTTAATTAAATAAAATATATACTAGGTAATGGGATATAAGCTTTGAAAAATATTTGTTTTGAAAATCATAGTCATAGATTCAAATTTTTATATTTTAATCATACATGCGGAATGCAAAAATTTATTTTCAAGATTTCTTCACAAGAAATCTTGATTCTTGATGATAATTTCTTGTCTTGTCTTGAGAAAAGGGAAATACTTCTTGTCTTGATTTTTGTGAAACACTAGATTTGGGTCAATACTTCGAAGAAAAATGTTCCCAACAACAACAAATTCCCTAGGGTGTTCTGTGACTTTACTTTTGAAGAATTTGTAAATTTACATATATTTTTATTTAATTTTAACTCCGTTAATAATAATTTTGTTCGTTACAATAAGCATTGTACAAACCTGTTATGGGTTATGGGAAGACGTCATCCGTATTTCTGCAGTCCTCCCTCATGCTCCAAACAACCGCTCATGAGGAAAGACTGTCTTCCCGCACTTGGTATATTAATAAAAATAACTGTTAAGTTTTCCCAAAAATTCGTCACACACATACACGCACAAAGACATCTTCGGAAAAAATATTGAAATCACATTCTTCTTCTTTGTTGATTATCTCTTATGTTGTTAAGCCTGGAGATTTTACCAAAGAGATTTTCATGCCTTTCTATCTAAAGCTCTCTATTTTCTTCTTTCCAGTTGATTTTCCTAATTCAGATATAGAAAGAAACTTTCAGAACTCATAATATAAATAATGAGATTCCATGTCAGTGTGGTAAAGTTCACATTGGTCAAACAACACATTAAATAAAATCAACCCAATAAATTTGCAATTGATGAACATGCTCTTCAGGAATAACATGGAATTTATTTTGAAAACACGAAGATTCTATCAAGAGAAAATAACTGGATGAGAAGACTAATTAAAACAGCTATTGAAATCAGGAAATCTTCTAATAATCTTAATTTACATGCATGCTTTGAGCATAATAAGTCTTGATTAACTGTTCTTCCTAAATTTTCTGTTCATGTTAATTTGTATAACCTTGATCTGTGTTACCTTTATTTTGTAAACACGTAGTGTTGACTTCATATTTATTAAGTGGAAAAAGCTTTCAGTACTCATAATAATGAAATAAAAGACTTTTGGATATAGTTCTGTATATTTAAATTTATTAAAATTCAACGTTTCGAATTAGTGAACATAATTCTTTGTCCTGAATTTTAATAAATTTAAATATACAGAACTATATCCAAAAGTCTTGTAGTTCATTCATATTTCTTATTTACTGTTCTTGTATTTAACCTGAAGAAAGCGCCGAAATGTGGTTTAATATAAAATATACAGAACTAAAGCCAAATATTGTATTATTTAAATTCAGGTATGATTATATTTCCTACTCCAAGCAAAAATCTTACTTTAAATGAAAAAAAATAATCCGGATTAATTGGGACCGGACCCCACCCAGATTTTTGACGCGTCCATATTTTCGAAATGAACCAATAATAGTTATTTACTTCACAAGTGGGCAAAGTAAGGAATTACCAACGAGAGAAATTTTAGCTCACGAAGCCGAAGGCTGAGTGAGATAATTTTATCGAGGAAGAATTTCTTAATTCACCATTTGAAAACTTCAAACCAATAAGTATTGAAGAATTGAGTAAACAAGTACTTTCCCTATCAAATAAATCTAGCACTGATGATATTAATGCAAAATTATTGAAAGATCTATTCCATATAATAGGTTACCCGCTACTCAACTGGATTAATTTGTCGTTGGAAAAAGGAATTATTCCGAAAAACCTAAAAAAATCTATTATTATACCAGTTCCGAAAGTGAACAAAACAAAAAAAGGTAATGAATTCCGACCAATCAACATGCTTCCGGCATGTGAAAAAATATTAGAAAACGTAGTACATGAACAACTTATGCTGCATGTTATTGAAAATAACATTCTATCCGATTGCCAGTCAGGGTTTAGGAGTAACCATTCCTGCGAAACTGCTTTACAGTTGGTAATTAGTGAGTGGAAAACTAAACTGGACCGTGATCAATTTGTAGGTGTGGTATTCTTAGACTTAAAAAGGGCGTTTGAAACTATAGACAGATCAATCCTGATAACAAAGCTTCATGCGTACGGTGTTAGAGGGACTGTTTTAGAGTGGTTTAAAGATTATTTGACAGATAGAACTCAACAGGTTAAGTGGATAGATGAATTGAGTGAGTGCCTTACAAACAATCTGGGAGTTCCGCAGGGAAGTGTACTTGGGCCGTTACTTTTCATTCTTTACATAAATGATGTTCCCAATATAATTAATAACTGTGAAATTAAACTTTTTGCAGACGATACCTTAATATATGCTACTGCTAATACCTGGAAAGAAGTTACATATCTATTAAATAATGATCTGAGTAAATTGAGTGAGTACTTCAGTATTAATAAACTTAAATTAAATATTGATAAGTGTAAGCATATGATGTTGTGTAAAAAAGGTGAATATGTGAAAATGTTAAATGATAATGAAACTAATTTTGTGAAAATTGATAACTGTAAGATTGAAATAGTTACCATGTATAAGTATTTGGGAGTAATAATAGATAGAGAGTTAAAATTTAAGAAGCACTTCGATTATGTTATTAAAAAAATAGCCAAAAAAATTAGTTTTTTTAATAGGGTATCTTACAGATACAATTTATCTATCAAGACTAGAATACTTGTTTATAACACAATCATTTTACCGCATTTCAATTATTGTGCTACTATTTTATATATGGGTAACGAAACAGATATAATGAAATTGCAGTTACTCCAAAATAAGATAATGCGAGTTATATAGAAGTGTAACAGATATAATAGCATTAATACAATGTTGCAAAGTTTATAATGGTTAAATGTAAAGAAAATGCTACAGTTTAGAGTAATAGTATTTATTTATAAGATAATTAACAATCGAAGCCCTGGTTATTTAAAATCTAAATTAGTGAAAAATAAAGACATTCATTGTTACAATACCCGAAGAAAAGAAGATTTTAGTGTACCACTCTGTAAAAAAACATGTACAAAAATTAATGTTTTTGATAAAGGGCTGATACTGTATAATTCATTGCCAGAAGATTTAAGAAAAATAACAAATTTTGTTAGTTTTAAGAAAAAAGTTAAAAGTCATTTGTATATTATTTAGTTATGTAACTCTTTGAAATTGTTTATTATGTTACTTTTATTAAAATATTGTTGATTTTTGTATAAAGTTGTGGCCGTAGTGCCGTTAATAAAGATTTATTATTATTATTATTATTATTATTATTATTATAACGTTTTATCCAACACTTCTTAATAAATGAAAAATTTATTAAACAAATATTATTTGACAGTGACATATGCTTTAAATTTTTAAATTAAAATATTAATCGAAGTAGTTACCAAGGTGTTGTGTGTTATTATTATTGTTATAAATAAAAAAATACTCACTAGTGGCTTTCCTCAAAATTATACCCACTAGTGGATAATCTGTTATTTTGTTTCTTTAAAATCGCCATAGTTATAGAGCATTTATTGAGAGGTGTTGGATCAAATACTTTTTGCATGTTTTCAACGCAAAAATATTAACTGCAATCGGTCATAAATCGTGTTTATAGAAGAGGAGTGAATAAATGAAACTATTCATTATCAATAAAATTTTGTTTTATTTAAGATGGAATCTAAATTATTGATCGTTCGGATTATGGACGCTCTACTGTATTTATTTAAATTAATTCAATTAACCAACGTCCTTGATCATACATACTTGCATGACTAAATGCATCTAAAAATTAATTTTACAATTGCGCTAATAATAGTAGGGCTCAAAATTCTTTAGTTAATACAAAAAGGTCAGTCATTAATTTGTACAGGGTCGTATTTAGTCCATTTATTTAATGTATTTTTAGTTTTTAGGATAGTTAGCAGGGTAGCGAAACTCCGCATTTATAAGACAATAATCAGACAACATACGGGTGTGAGCTATGGGTACTGAACAGCAACAATAGAAGAAAGGTAGAAATTTGGGAAAGAAAAGTGCTGCGTAAAATATATGGTGGCAAAATAGTGAATGGTGTGGCAATACGTAGAACAAACGAGGAATTAATGGAACTTTTCGGGGAACCAAACATTGTTAATATTATTAAAACACAAAGACTTAGATGGTTAGGACATGCAGCGCGTTTGAGTGATGAAAGAGTGGCTAAGAAAGTGTTAAAAAATGGAGCAGCTGGTAGGCGACGACGGGGCAGACCGAAAGGAAGATGGGCTGATGCTGTTCAACAGGACTTAAGATATCTAAAAATTAGGAACTGGGAACAAAAAGCACAAAACCGCTTACAGTGGAAAGCTATTTTGCAACAAGCCATGGGCCAACTTGGCCTGTAGTGCTGAACTATTATTATTATTATAGTTTTTATTGTGCAAGGTTTAATAATACTTAGTGCTTACGAAATCATCATTTTGGGCAATTTGTTTCTTTTTGACTATTAAATTTTATGACAATATATTATAAATTTTATGTACATCCTTATGTTAATAATACCTAATAATCATTAAACTTGTAAATAAAAATAGATGCAACCTGATAGAGCAACAATTTACCTTGAAATTTGGACAATTTTTTTAAATATTTTTTATTATCGTTTTTTTTTATAATTCTCCATAAAGATATTTAACATGGCATCACATAAATAAATACATAAACAGTATAATTTACATAAATAATAATCAGAATAAAGTAAAAAATAATGTTAAGCAGTGCCATTAAAGAGTAATTAATAAATGAACTTAATTTTCTATTACTAAAATTTCCTATTGAAGGCACAAAAAGTAAAGTTAAGATAGATGGATGTAAGTCAGAATTATTCGAAGTAGAAACAGGACTAAGACAGGGTGACCTATGTCAACCACATTATTTAACTTAGAAACAATAGCGAGAAGAAGTGCTACAAATAGACAAGGACTAATCTATAAACGAAAGCATCAATGCCTTGCATTTTAGGACGAAATTACACTTATAACAAGAACAGAAGAGGAATTGAAAAGAATCATTAAATGTTTAATCAAGGAAGCAGGCCGAATAGGTTTAAAAATAAGTAAAAAAAAAAAAACTAAACATATGAAAATGAATACAAAAACGAGTTAGTAAAAAAATAAGAATCAACCTTAACGATGAACTGGAATATACATTTGAAAAAGTTAAAAGTTTCATATATTTGGGGCTTACAATAATTTAAAAATGTGAAATGAAAACCTGAAAAAACCAAACAAGAAGAACAAATACTAAAAGTGGAGGAACGAAGAGTATTATGAAAAATCTATGGAGGTATAAAAAAAGATAATCAGTGGAGAACAAGAACGAATAACTGTGTCGAACAGGTATATGGCGAACCGAATATCATAACCAAATCATGCAAATAAGATGGATAGGGCATACAGAAAGATTCCAAGAAACGAATACCAAAAGCAATCGTAAGTAGAAAACCAGAGGGAAAGAAGAAGAGAGACAGACCGAAAAAAAATGGCTGGACGAAGTTGACAATAGATATAGAAGCAAAAGGAGTTAAAATGGAGGAAAATAGCAAAACAAAAATTAAAGAATGGAAAGAAGTTGTTATACAAGCCCTGGGCCTAGAAAGCCTGAAGAGCTGAATTATATGTAGATATATAAATTCCTAACTTTAATTTTGAAGTGAAAAGTTAACAACGGCGGGATTTCACCCCGGAACTTTTAGGATACATGCCAAACGCACTAACCAACTGCGACTACTGGCGGATTAGACATGTATGCCTGATTAAAATTCCTCGCGATACGAGAATAAACATTTTTTTTCTCGTGACCCATTTATCGCTTTTAAGTTCATCTCAGTTGAAACGCACGTGCCCAGAAATACAAACAAATAGGTGTTATGATGAAAAAGCTTAATTTGACTTTAAACTTATGAACAGTAACAATACATACATTAAGAAAAAATTAAGGAAAAAGTTATAAGTAAAAATTAGATGAAAGTATACGTGAAAACAAAAGAGACATCTACAGCAATATGGCGGAGATTTATTTGTATTCTGTTCATCTATAATTTTCTTTTCTTTAACTAACATGTGACATCAACTCTAGTCTTTAAAAGATCCTGAATTCGGTTTCCATAGCCGATAAATTCCTGGGCAAATTGTCACCATATACTAATTATCCATGTAGCTTTCTTCCACAAACAATGGGGCCATACATCTTTTTTCATTTTATTTTTTATATATATATATATATATATATATATATATATATATATATATATATATATATATATATAGATACTAATTTTAATATTAAGAGGCATTTAGTTATTAAGATACGATTTTTTTGAAATTGACATCCCATTTCAAATTTTAGTTTGTGACGTCTGCACCTACGTCATCTTGTAATTCTACGAAACCTGCTCTTGCGGAGAGCGAGGAACTACACCAACTGTCAAATATATATATATATATATATATATATATATAGATACTAATTTTAATATTAAAAGGCATTTAGTTATTAAGATACGATTTTTTTAAATTGACATCCCATATCAAATTTTAGTTTGTGACGTCTGCACCTACGTCATCTTGTAAATCTACGAAACATGCTCTTGCGGTGAGCGAAGAACTACACCAACTGTCAAATTGACTGTTATCAGTCATTGTTATTTACTGAGAGGTTTTTACAAATATAGTTTATTCACATTACCTGGGTAATATAATATTTTGCGAGAAACTGGGGAAAACTTTCACAAAAACATTTCAACTTTTGAAACAAGTTATAGAGATGATGCTTTGGGTGGTACGTAATATTACGAATAGTTTTCACGATTTAAAGGTTGTCGCCAGTCAATTGAAGATGCGATTAAACTGATAACTCCCACATTTAGAAAATCAACGACCTGTACAAAAAAAGACCAGAGTTGTGGCGAGAAAACTCATAGTTCTTGCACCATGACAATACATTCAGCTTTGTCATTTCGTCAGAAATACCGCTGGAAACAGTATGTGAATTGGGAACGGGGTACTTCGAAGAGGCTATGGACAAAAAAATCTGTTTCAAGTTTAAAAAATATCGTTTGGTTATTTTTTTAACAGACCTAGAATTATCTTGATATAAATATTTTTTTTATCCTGGAAATCATACATAGATAATTCGAAATTTTTGCATGATATCAATTATAGTATGTAAATATTGGTTATAATACCAGACACCTCAATTTATACTGTGTCAATTTAAATCACGGTAAACCGCAACTTGCAATAAATGTGATTTCAAATAGAAAATACCATAAAATTATGTGTAGTTTTCAGTATCATTATTATGAGATAACGTTATGGGTTAAAGGAACAAATAACTGGTGGGTTTCAATCCTAGTTAAAAAATTTATTTCAATGATTGAAATCCAACATTTTTTTAAACATAGATGAGAAGCGGATTAACTGCTTTGCTTATATGCCGCACCATGAGTGAATGATTGTGAACATCACAACCACAATGTTCTTCAGTGGGATTCGAATCCATGACCTCTGGTGTGCTAGGCTAATGACATTGTCACTTCACCACCGATATTTTCCACCCAATAATTATTTATTCCTTTATAAATTCTCGAATCCAGAAATACGAATATTTCAATTATGTGTTAATTTACTTATTTAGAAATTTGTTTCTTTATATTCGACTATAGAAAATGTAATTAAAGTTGTTTACCCATACTGGTAATCCAAGTAAACAAGAGTTTATGAATTTATTTAAATAAGTTTTTTTGTATGCAATTTTACAACATTTAAGGTTTTAATTGTTGTTTACATTTTTATAAAAATAACTTTTTAATTATATTTGTTTTTGTTAAAAATATTCAACCTTACCACGTATAAGGTTAAAAAAATTGAAATACTAAAATAAATAAATAAAACAAATATATCATCACGCATTATACCCATTAAGGGTGTGGCACTCTGCTTCCGCAGATCTCGGTAAGTGATATATTTTTTCGTATGAAGTGCGGTTACCAAATTATAGCCCCCAAAGATGTTAGTGGAGGGAGAACCACAGGGGTAAATTAAAATTGGTAACTGTCGGCAGTGGGATTCAAACTGAGGATCTCGCGATCTAAAGTCCGATGCGTTACCACTGAGCACGGAGCTATTTACCCCATGAATCAATTTTGAGTTTAGCATTTAGGTGACTGCTCCGGCCCTGCACTGCTAGCAAATGCCGTGGGCTCACCTATGTATGAAGCATATAGGCAAGGGTTAATGAAATAATACGCGACCATAGACGGCGTGACCTGCAGGATATCAGAAGGGGCATGCAAGAAAATGTGATAATGCTTTATCGCCAGCAGCGGTATGAGTAATCGTGACAAAGTTCAGTAGAATATATGTGTGACTAGACAAAAGAAAATATATGCGGAATTAGCATAAACTTTGCTCGCTTAAGCAGAATTATTTATTCGTATGAATTTAATGTTAACGTGATCATCTGGAAATAAGAAACGATATGGGACAGAAAATCAGTAAACTAGTTTGTTTGTTGTTTAACATTTTGTGTATATAAATAAATTTTAGTATTTTAGACTTTGATTTCTAAATTTAAAAATTTTTACATTCTAATTATTTAAGATATGTTAATAGGTATATTATATATACAGCAAGGTAATGCAAAAACAATAAACATAAAATTCAAATAACAAATATAAAAAAAATTATTGAAAAAAAAATAAACAAATGTTTGACGTTTTATCGGTCAAAATTATTTTGTAATATTTCTTTAGCTTCTTAGAGTACATATTTATTTGTAATAATGATAAACAAATATTATCAATAAACAAAAGAAATTTTTTTGCGAGGTATAACTTTGATTGGATTATATATTGTATTAGTTTAATGATTATTTTCTAGGCAATTTTCGACACTTTCATCACATTTCTAAATAATACAAAAAAAAAATTATAATTGAAGTATTCTATTTATTCCAGACTCTTTTTCGAGTTCTTAAAAGCTTAGAAGTGCGCGTTCTAGTATACTATATTCCAGTGGATACCAGAGTGCATATTATAGGTTCCAGATAAAGAACAACATGGGTCGTCAATATTATAATAAATGCGAGTAAAATTTGTCATCATAATTTAGAGATGTTTACTAATGAAAAAATCATTCGAATGGTTACTTTGTACAATTCTGGTTAGAACCGTAACAGTACAGTAAGCTGTTATCCATAATAATTTATTCATGACATAAAGTAAATGTTGCACCTTAATTGAAACTCACGGTATATCGAACTGAAGAATATAAAAATAAATTTTATTATTATTAGGTATTATTAGAAGGTATGCAGATACTTTTGGCATTGTATCATTCCTACGTTTCATCATCATCATGTTCCCCAATAAATTTTCCAGTTTGATGTATAATTTATTAGACATAAATATCTCCAGTTCCACCACTGAGCATTCGGTCATCAACGCAAAGCGACAGCGAGAGCAGTTGATAATAGTCGACATCATCTGATTATAGCAGACACTGTCTCGTATCGTCCATTCCATAGCGCATAGCCTACACTCTTCATATCTTATCTCTGCAGTCATCAAGCTTACGTCTCCGTCTACAACTGTCATACGATTTTATTCATTTACTTAGCGCGACTTGTTACAATAGCACCATGTACGCGAAACTGGAATCTTTACTTATTTTATTTACTAAAACTAGTTTAATTTAATTGATAATACGTGGAGTGCTTAAAATTGTCGAACGCTAGATCTAAACACAGTACTTAAATTAACTGTCGAATTATCTAAAAATGTAAAGAGATCCAATATTATTATTGTAAAGATTCGAAACCTTCAAGCGCTTGAACGAGTGGGGATCACACATAGAACTCAGCCAGTCGAGTTTGTATCCGCGCGAGTCGTGTGTGAGCCGCGAATAGAGCCGTGTGTTGTGCGTGTCGCGGTGTGCGTGAGTGAGTGTGACATGATGGCGGCCACCGTGGCCACGGGGCCGACGTCCAAGCAGCACCAACACCGCGTCAAGCGACCCGATCCCATGCGCATGGAGCTAATCTCCATACCCGAGGACAGCGTCACCTCAGCCTTCTCGGTCGCTGACACTCATCTCGAACAAGTTAATGTAGAGTTTAAAGACGTTTCGTATTCTACTTGGACTGGGTTGCTTAAAAGAAGTGAGTACAGTGCTCAAAATTTATCATACAATGATTGTCCTCGCATGAAGACAACGAGTGTTGAATAATAAAATAAATAAACTTATATCGGTAATGTTCAAATGTCAAAGTGACAGATGTGTTGTTTGGTGTATCAGCTAGCATAATATTACCAGTGAATTTCTAATATTTGAATAGATATAAATTATATAATGGTTAATATACAGAAAGTAAAAGTTGTGTGTTTTCGAAATTACTAAATGAGCAGTTGCGCCAATAAAACTATAACCCTTCCACCGTAAAGTCAAGGGTGACTAGCAAAACTTATTTCTTAAAGATTTAAGTTTTATTGATGCAACGGTAAAATCTCATAAGCTAATTTTGAAATTAACGGGACTAGTTTGGCTAAACAGAACTGACGTCGTTTCGACCATTGGCCATTTGCAAATCAAAATACTACACTTTATCAATGGTTTAATTTGAAAAATAATATTAATTTTATTTCCTACTTGTTTTCCTGCAGTAAAAATTCCCGTTTACTAGAAATTCTTTCGGGTTATCACTTCTGCATGTAGTTCGTTTACTGTTTGCTTTTTGCGATAGGAGTTTGCGCTATCCATGAAAAATTCTCATGTGAAAGTAAATAAATTTATAAGTATAAACATACATTTTCTTGTATACAGTTCGTGGTTTGCAAGAAAAACAAAAACATTGATACGTTGTACATATCTCCGAAATGCCAAAGAACTATTAAATTTAAAACTTTCGGAACTGAATCATCATTCTCCTTTTGTGTGTGAAACAATTAAAAAACCACGGCATGACCCATGCTTTACGGTCGTAGTTTAACCTTCAGCAAGGCCGCAACTAAGAACAAAACAGAGAAACTGAGAAATAACTGCATCTTAGTTTGGGCTGGGTTAAGGCAGCTCAACTCAGCTGATCACAACAAAGCCACATGTGTTTACTACTCCGTTCGTCGGACAAAGAAATGCTTGTTCGGGCATCCTCGGCTGGAATCGGCTACCTCATGCGTAGCGCGTGGCTGTGACTATGTCCTACTTTTATTTGTAGTCGGTGATAATTGCAGACAGATTGTAAACAAACATTAGAAGTTGAAACTTCAATTAAATGAAAAATGCTATAATATTTTTTGACAGATTAAATTTTTTTTTACTTCTGAATTATTTGATTTATAAATTCTAATCTAAATTTGACCAGCAAAAACTGGACAGAATATTAATTCCCCAAATTAGAGAAAAGTTTATGTTAAGATGATGAAATTGAGCACGTTATGTTATCGTTTCCATGCATAAAGAAAGATGTAAGTTGGTAAATTTACAGAATATTGTTAAATGTGTCGTAGATAATTAACCTTGTACTCATTTATTTATCGCGTCTTTCGTTTTTCTAGTTTTTTTTTTTACCTAATTTTCGACCTTTTTCCAATTAGGTATGTGATAATAAGATAATTATTAGGATATAAAAAAAATTAATTTCTGTCACAAACAAAACATTAGCAAATAAATAAAAAGCTCTGTTACCGATCTCGGTGGCGTAGTGGCTATGTTACTAGCCTAGCACGCCAGAGGTCGTGGGTTCGAATCCCACGGAAGAGCATGGTTGTTTGTGAGTTCACATAAAAATTTATAATCACCCACTTATGAGGCGGGACTCATATTGGATTGTTATATATTACGAGTATCTCCCACAGGAATAAGGGACAATAATCAAGGGTAATACCACTAGAGGTGAATATTTTTTGAAATTTTTTTTCCTTTTTGCAAATTATTACGTCAAAATTTCGCGATTTAAAAATTTCGTTAAAAAATTGGAAATTGAGAAAATTTTGAGGAGCGAAATATGTAATAATTTGCAAGAACACAAAAAATTAAAAAAAAATTACCTCGAGTGGTATTTGGATAGGTTATTCAACAAGATACACTATTTTCATCAATTTTTTAATGAAACCATTTCCAAAACGTAAATTAGGTATTATAAATTTTGCAAAAAAGTTACACTGACTTTTAAATGAAAATAATTATTTATTTAAAAAATTGTCGTGGTTAAGGGATATATTGTTGGGACCCGTATATTCGCTGATATATTGCTTTGATTGGTCAAAATAAATGACGTGTAAGACTCTTCTTGGCTTATTTACTATGGCGTTGAATAATCACTAGTATCTTTGGCAGGTGTGATGTCTCGGCTGGTAATCATATTTCACTCGCTAAAATATACCGAAATCTGAAAAAACATTATGCCACACCCAAATTAGTAAAATGCGTGATGACATACAGTATACTTCAATTTCGAGGATCCACCAATGGGATCTCGAGAAATATGAAAGCTGCAATTCTAGATAAATTAGAGAAACATTGCCGCACACTAATATGCCAATTTTTCAATATATATGGACAAAAAAAACATATATTCGTGGAATTTTTCATTTTTGAAGTATCGCATATTTAGAAAAATGTTTCATATAAGAAAGGTACATATTTTTACTGTCTATCAATGGTGTAGAAAAATAGTTTTCTGTATAGCTCATATTCGAGATATAACAAACTTATATTTTTTGTTTACTGGATAGTAAATAAAACTTTAATGATTTTTGTTCGCCTAACGATGAATTTATGAAATATTTTTACAGAAATAAGCCAAGTTGCAATTGAATTAACAAATAAAATTTGAAAATCAAATGATTAACAGTCCACTTAGTAGTCCTAGTATCATGTAGTTAACATAATTAAAAATTGTTAGAAGTGTACAAGGGTATCATAAAAATTAGAAAAAAATCTGTTTTAGGGGTCGTTCAAGAAATACTTACACCAAAAATATCACCTCCACCCCCTTCGTACAGACCTAACCCCCCCCCCCCTTAAGTATACGTATACATCATGAACCCCCCTCCTCTTGTATTTTGTTCACATTTAACAGGGTGAGTAATACCAGAGAAGCGAATAGAAATATTAACTAATTTAAATTTTCAAAAAAAAAAAATGATGGAGGTACACATTTCATCACTCCCTTCCCCTCTATAACTCCGTAAACAAGTGGTGAACCCAACTACACCCCCCCCCCCCCAGGCGTGTACTATGACATTTTTTTATTGGTTCCATTTAAAAAATTATAAATTTATGTAATATCTGAAATATGAGCCACAGAAAAAAATAACTACGTCACTGGTTAGACAGTAAAAATATGTATCTTATTATTTGAAACATTTTTTTTTAAATAAGCAATACTTTAAAAATCATTTAAAAATGAAAAAAAAAATAATCAGTGAAAATAGGATTTTTATCTATATCTAGTGGCCTATGAATTTATGTTTAATTTAACCGAAATCGTAGCTCTTATAGTTCTCGATATCCCAATGATGAGCCTTGAAATTAAAACACTGTATTTTTTTTTAATATTCAGACATATAAATACATTGTCACACCATTATTTACCTTTCTATCTTTCAGCCGTAAAATCACGAGAGTATATGGCGACTAGCTGAATTTATAAGTAGTACACTGTACAAATAATATTTCTTGTGATATATGATTTTATTTATTGTATTGTTGAAAGAAATTTTATTACATGACGTACACATATTTTATCTTATTTATTTCAGTATATTTATAACTTATCAGTAAAATCCTATTCATAATGTGCATTTTAACAGCTTGTTAAAATATCTAATAAAAATGCCTGAATATGTTCTACTTCAAATAAAGCATTTGTAAATGAATAAAAATCGCTTTTAAAACGTTATTTCTAGATTATAGTTAGGTACAATTAATAAGTCATTTTGCTTGGATTTTTCAAATCCATATAAAATGCTTCGTATTATTAAACTTTATCTAGTAGGTTTTAAAAATAAATTAAAGCTTTACAATCAGACGCGAGTCCTATAAATTTCTCAGAATGTTTTAGAAGGAATCTGTTTTGTTTTCAGATAGAAAGGAGATATTACACAATGTTTCGGGCGAATTTTACGCAGGAGATTTGACAGCTATCATGGGGCCCTCCGGGGCAGGAAAGAGCACCCTTATGAATATTTTGGCAGGATACACGTAAGTTGTTTGATACCTTGTTTTGATATTATTTATTACTCTTATAAATACGTAGATTGTAGAATAAAATATGTACGAAGTACAAAAAAAAAAAATTGATAGCAATACTTCAGTGGATTTTAATATTGTTGAATAATAATTAATAAATATATCGCTGTTCATAGTTCGCTTTGTTAAAAATAAAATTAAAATATATACAGTTACAAAAGATAAAAAAAGTTCTAAAAAATCATGCTCATAAATGTTCTATTATCGTTTTTGTCTCAATAATAATTATGGCTAGACATGATTCATACACTGTCAAAAATGTTAATGCTTCCTCTGTTTTGTTTTAATTATTTTATCATTTCGATATACATATGTATATACAAATACGAGTATAATTGAGTAGATACATAGTTGTTGTAAAAGTGAACAAATTTCTTTTTTTCTATGATTTATGTATCAGGGCATAGAAGTTTTACTTTTTATTACGAATATGGAAATAAACAATTATAAAAGATAAAATGAATTTGGTGCCGCTATACATATTAAATTTAATTTGAAATATGACTAAAAAAATTATAATTAAATTTACATATATGTAGTTCTCAGTTAAGTCAAACATTGGAACTTGCAACATCGGACGCTATTCAAAATTATGTGTTTTGTTCTCAACATCTTCATCGGAATTAATTAGTTCGTTTTTTTTTTTTTTTGTACACATTGCTTTTGTCATTTTATGTACAAATTTAGCATCATACATTGTACACCTCAGAGCTTTTAACGACGATTTTATTATAAAATAGTTCGTAGTACTAACAAATATAATAACTATTAAAAACTAACAAGGAAAATCTGTTTAAATTATCAATGTCATTCAAAATACAAAAAATCTACTTATGTAATATACATCCTCATTTTTTTGTAGTAGTAGTATACGTAAACACTTAGGAAAAATTAATTTAAATAATTTATTACCAATTATAAGTAGTAATTAAAAAAAAAAAAAAACGCTACAATTAATTTTTACATACATTAGTTTGTTATGAAACTAAATGTTTTGATATCAATAATACGTATTAGTTCAGTAAAAAAAAAGTAGTACAGTTACAGTTACTCGTAATGTATTATTCAATCAATTTAACTGAAATTTCATTTATATATTATTAGAGATAGGCAAATATCAGTTTTTTTTTTCAAATTTGAATCAAATTCGAATATTAACTTGATCTCGAATAAGTATTTGAATATTTCGAATAATCGAATACCTCGAATTTTTGTATAAAATAAAATATAATTAATAAACTATAATACTCAGTTCGAATCCTACAGCTGACAGTTGCCAATTTAAATTTACCCTTGTAGTTCTCCCTCCACTAACATCTTTGGGGGCGATGATTTGACGGCTGGTAACCACACTTCATACTCAAAAATATATCACTTGCCGAGATTTGCGTAAGCAGAGTGCCACACCCACAATGGGTAAAAGGCGTGATGATATATTTATTTTATTTTACTATAATATTTACTTCATAACGAGCGTTTCTATCTTACTAAGTGTTACCTATAAAAGAACAAAAGAAAAAGAAAAAAGTATATACAAATTAAAATTTGTACCTAACCGTTACTCGCAGCGCTGACAACACATATTACGCAATATTCTTGGAATTCGAATTTGGTATTTTGATGTTATTAGCTCTGTTCGATGACGTGAAATAGGTTGACCTAGTGTTAACTTTCGTGCACTAGCATGTTTTATGAGAAACGTGCAGCTTCTGACAAACTGTTCGATGAGAAAAATTAGTGTACACTTTTCTGAACTGACTCTCGAGGTGGTGTAGAAAGTGCAGACTGGAAATGGGGGTAACTAGTGTAGTTTGTTGGCATTTCCGGTAACTTAAAATTTATATTTTGAGAAAATAAAATTCACAAAACATTAATCCTGTGTATTACCATAATCTGTTTCCAAATATGATGAAGAATCGAATGATGATTGATCTTCGGCAAAATAATTTATTAATTCAAACAATATGCGTTTTAAAACAGACATTTCTACAAAATTCTTCACAGATTTATAACGTGTTTGTTTACAAATAACCTAACCTGACTACGCTGACAGCAGTGACATCTAGTCAAACTTGCCCAAACATACACTAGAGTGTTTTATGAAAACACAGAACTAGAGTACACTAGTTTACACCGCACTGCACTGCACTATCCTGCACTACACTTTCTGAACTACTCATCGAACAGACCTATTATTCGAAATCTCGAATCTCGAATAGTCTCATTATTCGATGTATTCGAATATTCGTCCATCTCTACATGTTAGGCATATTTAAGAACCTCAGTTGCTTGTACTGAATATTTCAGTTATTCAAGAAACAACCGAATTTATCAGTTGAACAGCGCGAATCCGATATTTTTGGGTTGAAATAACTGATAATTCAGTAGAGTTGACTGACGGTCTCAGTTCAACTAAGAGTTGAAAATGACAAGTCAATCACGCGTTGAGACAAGGTTCCGTAACTTAAAACTATTAGTAAATATGTCGCTTGTATACAGATTTTTTATTAAATTATTAAATACTGTAACTGGTTTTCTTCAAAATTTAGATATAATTTCATGTCACAATAAAGCAAAGAACGATTTAACTACCATATTCAGTTAAAATTACTGAAGTATTCAGTATTGACTGAATTCTTCAATTACGCGTAAATAACTGATTATTCAGTTAAATTGATTGAACGGTACCTATAGTGATATTCACCTAAGAATGGCATTCTTCGAATTCCATTCTGATGACGTCACAGAAGGGTATGAATTAAGTGATCCACATGCGTTATTAGCAATGCTTTTGTCTGATGTGTTGCTAATGTCACGAAGCGTGTGTTGACGTACGTCGCTACTTACACCGTATAGGTGACAGTTCAATATTTACTGTGTTATATTCGCATTCAGTGATTGAGTTAAATTTAACGAATAAATATGAGTGGTAAAACATTATCTAAACGTTGCAAAGAAATTATTTTGAATGCTTCGACATTTTTTCATGAAGAAAAACGTATAGATGGTCCACTAATTCCATTTTTTCTGCAGAAGATGTAAGTTTTATATTGTGAGGTTATGTTATCAATTTAACGTAAATGTTATTATTATCTATTTTCTTATACATTCTTCGTTATTATTATTATTATTATTGTCTTAGGGGATTTGTGCAATGTAGAAATTTGAACGACGCTAGGAAATAAATTTGTAAATACTTATTTCTACTACATTGCCAACAGATGTCAGTACGGTCAATCGAAATTTCAATTTTTTTAGTACCTCATATAAATGAAGTGTGTGACGTCATCACATTGGAATGCCATTCTTAGGTGAATATCACTATACTACATTTTTACTCAGTGTAGTGTATGTTTTCACATTCACTAATCGTAGGATTTACCTATTAAAATAGTATATTGTGCAACAAGTACAGAAAGTTACTATTTCACGCGAGTTGTGAGAGTTTTATCGCGAGACGTAGTCGAGTGCTAAAATCACACGAGCGTGAAATCGGTAATTCTGTACGAGTTGCACACCATACTTTTTCTACGATCACACTTTCGTCAAGATTTAACAATAATAATTCTTACTCTACAGTAACAAGAAATGATATCTCAAACTCAAACTATTTGACGTTTATGATTATAGCATGAAGGCGGCGCAAGCGCACATGTGTGCAGTGTTACCAACTAGAAATCTATAGATTGTATTATAAAAACTAAAGATATATTTGATTAAAAATTGCTTTTGCTATGGGCCCTATGAACAAGAAATACAATTTACATTTATTAAACGTAAAATGAAATTGAGAAATAACGCACACGCAAAGAGAACTAAAATGGTTACAGTTATTTACATTACAAGTAAGGTAAAACAGTTTTTACTGCTGAATGGAGGAAACGACCGGCGAGAAGATTAGGCGAGCTTGTCACCTCCTTGAAGCAGTAAAAACAGTTACCTTGCGTGTATTGTACAACATTTTACTTGTTACTCATTTGTAAATCAAAATAAAAATTATAACCTAGTACACACAACTGCTCTGTCAATTATTTGAAATGATTTCGTATAAGCCTTGTAAGCATTACTGTGGCAACGTGCATTGTTTACCTTGTTTGCTAACTTGTAAAATATTTACAATGTTGCTGTCAATTAGTAACTTGTAAAGATTCATTTTCAAAGGCAATACAGGGCTTGGGTAAGTGGCGTTTACAAGCGAGTAACAAGTAAAAGTTAGTACGATCTTCCCAATTATTTACTCCTAATTGTCCAAACTTTTTGTCTAGCTTTATTATTATAATTATGAAACAATAAACAGCACCAAAAGAAATGCTCAGTGTTCCCTTTTTCACAGTGTGAAATTTGCCTTGTTCGAAATAATTATTATGTACCCTTGCACAAATTTTTAGATAACTAATCAGTCAACCATTTCATCACGTTACTCTTTTTGAAGAATCTGATATCGTTTGAACTTTGAAATGCTGTATCTATGGATTTTTTTCTACGGAATTCACAAATAAACATGTGTAGATATTGTAGATAGTACAATATATTTCCTTGTTCTATTAAATCTATTGTTCTCTTTCAATTGGAACGCGATATAAACTTCTGCCTTACAATAATGAATGCTCCTGAATTTGTCTTTATGAGTAATAATACCGGAATATGTTGTTTTATTTTTAATAGATATAAAATGATACTCCTTATTTTTAAATATAATAGCTCACGTACATTTATACCGTTTTGGCTTTGAGACACTTCTCACACCAAGTCTTTAGTATTGGGCTTCCAAAATTAAAATACGCTAACCAGTGGTAGAAAACTAAACTAACCATAAGGTACATAAATTTCATTGTATTTTGAAATTAATTGTTATTTTTTTTTTTAATTAATAACAATAGTAGTTATTTTAAGAGTATTCCAACGTAAATATAACATTTGTTTAAGCCTTATTATTTAAATAAGATGTAAAAATGACAGGTTCATTGTATTTGCAGATTATAGGTTAAGATTGAATTTTCTCCAAAAAAAAACCTTTAAAAACAGGAAAATTTGTAGTGTGTATGGCAACAGTTCTGCTGCCAATAAAAGCAAACTACCAATGGATGCTAATACAAGCATTCGCCATCATAAGATGTCATACAAAATGGATTTGACATGTACCTTTTGGGAATTGTAATCAACGCCATCTCTTGATAATTTGGAAGCCCATTATTTATGTATTTATTTACATTTTTAGTGTTTAAAATATAGTCAAAATTTATGTTACAGTGTTGGATAATAATAAAAATATAATAATATGGTTAAAAATAGAATGAAAATGTTGTAATTAATTTGCATTATCGTCATCTTGTAAATCATTTTATATCGTTATTATTTTATTCATCTAAAATTCTCCACAAATTTACCATCGGTACAGATTTTAAATAAACAATGACAGAGACACTTTTAAGTTCTCGTCGTATGTATATGGTACTTCTGTACCCATGAAAATTATTTTCATAACCTTGTATAATTAATATATTACGTTGTATTGATACATGAAAAATAAATAGGGGTATTGTTGTAATAGTAGTTAGGAATCAAAACAGTTTAGGTGCAAGTACATACAGAATTAGAATTGATTTGTAATTTGATACATATCTTGAATATGATGAAGAATGATTTCTAATCATGATTTTAGATTAAAACTATTGTTTCGAGTTACTGTAGCAACACTGAAACATTGAAAGTATGAACTCATGTTGTAATTTTTATATTATTACTAATTTACGATAAATTTAGCACCAACTAATTATTGTCTATTATCATGTATCTATGCAAATACACCCTCTAGCAGAATGTAAATTACTTATTATAAATAAAATTTGTATAATCTGATTATATTCGGCTTCCAAAATTAAAATACGCTAACTAGTGGTAGAAAGCTAAACTAACCAGAAAGTACATAAATTTCATTGTATTTTGAAATTAATTGTTATTTTTTAAAAATTAATAACAATAGTAGTTATTTTAAGAGTATTCAAATGTAAGTATTATATTTGCTTAAGCCGTATTATTTAAATAAGATGTAAAAATGAAAAGTACATTGCATTTGTAGATTATAGGTTAAGATGGAAATTTCTCCAAAAAAACCTATAAAAACAGGAAAATTTGTAGTGTGTATGGCAACAGTTCTGCTGCCAATAAAAGCAAACTACCACTACTAATGCAAGCATTCGCCATCATAAGATATCACAAAAAATGAATTTGACATGTACCTTTTGGGAATAGTGATCAACGCCATCTCTTGATAATTTGGAAGCCCAATAGCTTAACTAAGCATTTCTTAAACGATACAAAATAGAAAAAAAAAACTTCAAATATAAATTGCGGACAATTTAGTGAGGAATATCCGAAAAAACTGATAGGCCATCAAGTGAAACCTGTTTCGGATCATAGATTGTTATCCAAATCTAGTAAGTTCTTAACATGAACATCCCATGTTATTTAAGATGACATATAGGGGTTCTAACGCGTGCTTGTCTGTTGAAAGCTCATTAAAGAAATTTTGATCCATCACAATAGTAATACCTTCCTTACAGATATGTGCGGACGGGAGGTAGAGATCTGCGCTGGGCGTGAAATCTAATGGATCACGCTGGCCCACCGTGAACGTGAACAAAATTTTAAAATTGGGACGTGAGTGCACGTGCACGTGAAAGTTATTTTTTATGTGAGGAGTGAGTGGACGTGAGCAAATAAAAAGAATTACACACGAAAATTAAAAATTTTACTTTCAAAACAAAAAAATTCTACTAGTTTTTTATTCATAAGTAACAATATAAAATAAACAGAACAGTAAACAGGGCTCTTGTAATTTGCTGTTTCGAAAACGCAATGAGAACAAACTAACCAGATTGAAGGGCAAATGTCAGTCACTCAGTCACATAGCTCATAAAACTGCCCTAAAATAATTTTTCTTCTATGACAAACCTAACAGTTACAGAAAAAACCAACAAAAAATATTTAGGTACTATTTGCTTTATAATACCAACTTGGATAAATAACCGTGACCCGCCGTGACCCAACGTGCGTGAACGTGAAAATTTTTATACTTCTCGTTCGTGAACGTGCGTGAAAAATAATTTTGTTCCGGGAGTGGGAGTTACCGTGATCCAAAAATCACTCACGCGCCCATCTCTAGCAGGAGGTAATAAATATAGCATCACTTTCTTTATCAAATTTGAGTGTGGCACTCTGTGTTCGCAGATCTCGGCAAACGATATTCTCTTAAACGTATTATGCGGTTACCAGCTGCCTTATCACGCCCACTAAATATGTAAGTGGAAGCCATAGGGGAAATTTTTACATGCCGAAAGCTCGAGTTTTTATCGGCTATGGTAATTGAACCGTGGATCTCACGATCCATAACCCGTTGAGTTATCACGGAAATGTTTGCTTCATTATTAATATTAACAATTATACTTTTGTCTGGTAACTGCAGATAAATACGTAATTAAAATACATGAAATCATAATTTACATTTACTTACTGGGATATGCCCAAAGAGGCAGAATTTCTTTTCAAGCAAACTAATACTTCTGCTTGATGAACTGGTATCAAAATATAATCAGTAAGTAATAAGTAACATTTAGCACTCTGTTCAAAGCAGATATCGGTATTATGATATATTTTTTCACGTGAAGTGCGGTTACAAGCCGTCAAATCACGGCCTCCAAGTACGTTAGAGGAGGTAGAACTACAGGGGAAAAATTAAAGATAGATATTTATATGAAAAACAAACATTTCAAAAAACCTAAATCGTTAATATTTTGTTTTTAGCAATAATAAAATAAATAAAATAAATATATCATCACGCCTTTTACCCATTACGGGTGTGGCACTCTGCTTACGCAGATCTCGGTAGGTGATATATTTTTTCGTATGAAGTGCGGTTACCAGCCGTCAAATAATATCTGTACTAAATAATCACATTGCCGGTTGTCGAATTGGATATATTTATTAATGACATGATAATATTCTAATTTATGGCGTTATCTTTTTACATTCCATTTCGGGGTTGGTAGCAGCTGGTAAATCCAAATAACCTGATATTTAATTGCCCAGTTATTTATCAAAGGAACAGCAAATTTACTATCATACACAGTAAACAATTTATAGTCGTAATTGACAAAATTTTAACAGAATTTTTAGTTCCACACGATTAATTTAACAAGTTTCAAATTTGTTAACAAGTAACAAATTATTTTTGTGTATTTCGTAACTAAATATATTTGTGAATATATAGTAGTTATTAACATTTATTTGTATGTGCTTGACTAAATATTTTAGTCATTATATTGAAGCAGAACAATAAACCATAGTTATTATAATAAAATAAGTTGTTACAAAGGATACAAACTTTCTTTAACAATTTCAAATTGGTAAGTTAGCTAAATTTACTTTGTTATTTATTATTGACGAGTCTATTTGTTAAATTTTATAATTGTAGCAAATAAATCAAAACAACAATTTTTCTTGTTAAAAATGCAGAACTTAAAAAATTGTAAGTTATCAAATCGTCATATTTGTTCAAATTGTTAATTTAACGCAATATATTTGTCATTATTGACTAAAAATACTTAACAACCACCAAATTAACAAATCGCAAATAAAATTTTTACTGTGTAGCTTCTAACTTCTAGCTAGACTGATTAATATCATTGTTTACATGAAAAATTAAAATTTATCAGCATTTTCAGATAATTTAAGACGAACATACCTAATCGTTAAAATGAATACTGGAAAATAAAACAGTTGCATTACGCATTTTTTTTGGGTAAAATAACTAAATTAAAATAATATCCAATTGCACCAACGTTCCTTAAAAATTCCGTGTAGATGTAAGGAACACTTATATATCCATGAGTAATGCGTAAACTAAGCGGCCGAAATCGGTGACAGTGGAACTCATTGTGGAACTAATAGTTCTCATTGTTTAAATTATATTTGTGGCACTTGACAGTTAAATTCTGGTTAATAAATACGAGGAACTTATATGATTTCGATAAAGATATTGTTGTTCGCGACATAAATATGAGCGGGTAGATTTCTTTAAACACTGTTCTGATGAGAAGTTCTTTGAGAGGTTTAAATTGACAAAAAAAAATAGTATTAAATAATTTAATTCATAATTTGTATGTATCATTATTGAATGGCTTTTTTGTAAGGTAATGATGACGCACATCGGACATTTCAGAATAGGAATAGTTATTTGTCAAACTAGAGAGGAAAGCGAGACTGGAAAAAGGGCTTTCCTTTCGCGTTAGACACAATATTTTTTTCACATGTTTCAAAAAACGATTTGCTCGGCTCGGACCTAAAATACACTTTGACAACACAAATGACACGTTAAAAGTTAGGATATCAGATGCAAGGCAGGAAAGTAGTGTTGCCAATGGACCTATCTTAAATATAAATTAAAGTTGTCAAATTGTGATTTAACGGATTTAACCTAGAAAAAGAAAAATATAACACATAATTGTAAGACAATTTGAAGTATGTATATCACTAAAATAAGAATTTTCAATAAAATTAGGTATTTATTTATAATTTTCAGAATATATTTTTTGTAAATAACATTCATATTAGTAACACTTCTATATTTTCCTCACTAGAGAGGAAAACACATTTTCCTCACTATTTCGGGAGAAGAACGGTAGGATTTCGTAGCATTTCGTGAAAAAATTATATTTTTTGATTAATACGCAAGTTATCTGCGTGCATTAAAAGAAATTTACGAACATAGTGACGCAATGGCGAGTAGTATTCACCTCATACTTTGCATTGTTTATCAATTTTCTAAAATTGCTGAAATATTATTCAATATACTCATATCACAAGAAAAAAAAGCTTGTGTTTTGGGAACTACAATATTCGTCAAAGAATGAACGTGATAATTTATTTTATTTTTATGTTCAAAATAATATTCAACGCCCTGTCAATCTACTGACTCAGCCGATCATAGGCGATTTACATGTTAAATAATACGTATGCATAGAATGCTTAAACAAACGTCTAAATTTCTAAATATTTAAGGAACTTTTAGTGTAAGCGATGTTTACATATGGTCCTAAGTACCCTCAAATTTAACAAGATGCATTTCTTGAAAAATTCATAACAATTGTAAAATAAATACGATTATTTTAAACAATGAGAACTATTAGAAGTATTTACAAATTTGTGATGCGACTGGGCATTAAAAACATCTACATTCAGAGACGATAATTGATTCCTGATTTGTATGAAAAAAAATATGCATGTACATGTGCAATTGTTACTTAGTAAGAAATGCAAATAAATTAAATTAAATTGGTCATAAATTTTTTATTACTGTTATAAAAATTTCAATAAGATTGTCGTAAATGTGCATGATCTTGTCTTTTATCTGTGCTTGGAGATAAACTGGTCATAATCAAAATTACAACAAAAAAAAATTCAAGATTAAATTAAACTAAATTTGCACTATGTCTAATATTTATTAATTAGCATACAACAAATTAAAACACAATGTGAATTACCTGATATCAATTAATATCAAATAAATATTTAGACATTAGAAGAAAAGTTGACATTTTAATGAATTTCAAATCAAAGATTAGAGATTAGATTTTTATTTATAATAAATTCCTGGATTTTGTAATAGAATTTCCTGACCAATTTATCATTTATTGACAATATGAAGTACAAAAATGACTCATGATGTACTTACAAGTACAAACAATGAATAAAAGAAAATATAATTAAAATTAGATTATTATGGTGTCAGACACGCACCTATGCTAAATCAAAGTTCACACTGCATCTTTTGTTCGTTGTAATCTAGAAAAAATCCGTGACTTCACTATAGTAAACATCGTATACCTGTTTGTCTCGTATTCTCAGTACACTTGCACCGGACGTGAACAGTTCGCCCAGTACATGTGTACCCAGTGCATTAACCCTCTGGGATGTTATGCTAAATTATACCGGGAGACAAGGAATGACAATCGAATTCATTGAGGCGAGAATCCATCAAAATCGACCAGAATGAGAATCTGTCAGTTTCGCTTTAATTATTAATAAGATCACTTATTGTATAAATGTTTTATCTATGCTAAATTTGAAAATATGCAGTTATTCATGTAACAAGATACAAAACAGGATCTTATTGGACGAATCATTCGTACAATATTGCTTTGCAATAGTTAGGTAAGACAGTATTCCTGATGTCATGAATATGAAATTTTTAAACGGTGCCAGATAGAGAAATCTAATTAGTTCGTAACCTGAATATCAAAATAATTATGAAAAAAACACGTCGGCAAAATAGTAAAATTGTATTCTAGGGAACTTAAAACGTTTTTACCTGTAAAAAATTCGCCGTGGAAGTCTATAGTACGTCACACAGTAAAAAAATTTATTACTGATTTGCTAATTTAGGGGTTGATAAATATTTTTAGTTAATAGATTATTGTCATATTTATTTTGTCAATTCTTACATTGTTGTTTTTATTTAGTTGCTGGATTCATAAAATTTAACAAATAGACTCATCAATAATAACAAGTAAATTTAGCTAACTTATCAATTTGAAATTTTTGAAAAAAATCTTCGTTGAAATAAAAACTTATTTGTTACTTAGTTCTTTATACTGTACAATATTAATTGTTGCAATAACAATCTAAATTGTTAATTTTACTATATAGAAATTGTGAAATTCTATTGTAACTAAAACGTCATATTGTCAAATTAACAAATTATTATACAAAATGGTTTGTAAAGTCAGCAAAATATTTTTTAATGGATTAAAAAAAAATTATATCCTTAGTAACAACTTAATTTGTTATAATAATTATGCTTTATTGTTCTGCTGCAATATAAATATTTAGTTTAAAGCAGATAAAAATAAATGTTAATAATATTTTATTCACAAATACATTTATTTACAAAATAAACAAAAATAATTTATTACTTGCTAACAAAAACTAACGGTGGACCGTCCAGGATTCAAATTTTTGCCAATTATTACTATTAAATTTTGACTGTAGACAATTGCTCTTACATATAAGATATAATAGAAAATTTTGTAGTAAGTAAGGTTTGCTAATTATGAAAGAGTGGTATGGTTAAACATAATTTAAATAAATATATAATACCGCAATTTAATGAAAGTGACACGTTGCTTGCTGCAGATTTTGACATATATTTTTTACCTGACGATTATAGTGGAGATGAAGCCATAAGTGAATTTTTTTATGTGAGAACAGATCTATGGCGCTATGGGATTTGTGAATATGTGACTACAGAATTAATTAATAATGTGTTCCTGTTTCTCCTCCTGGGAGCATAGGGCCGGAATTCCACCGGTTTCAATGACCGAATGTTTTACTTGCATTAACGATGTTGCTGATGGTCAGTCAACAGACAACTGCAAGGGACCGCCGGCTTATAGTGACCTCCGAATCACTCAGACCCATCTGTGGTCACTTGTCAGAGCTACGAATTATAATTATTTTTTATAATTCGAGATGTATCGTGCGGGACGCGAACCCCGACCGTCAGATTACAGACTGTAAACCTGAGCGCTCTTAGCCTCTTGACCACCAATGGCTGTACAGAATTAATTACCCTATATCAATTTATAACACAAAATTCATGACAAATTTAGTAGGGCACGTATATAAATAAACTAAAATAAGCAATATAAACAAAATTAAAATAGCTGAGTAAGTAAAAGAGCATTTAGTAGTTATTGTGTATTTAGTTTCATAGTTAGTTATTTAAAATGTGAGTCTATGTATTTGTTTACTGAACTATATATGATTTATTTAGTAGGTTAGCGGAGTATAAACTATTCAAATACATATCTCGATATTTCTTTTAATGTTGATAAGATAAATGTACCTGAATTTTGACCATCAACGTCACAGATAGAAACAAAAAAACGGGTTTCTCATAAAATTAAAATACAGAGATCTGAAATACCTATTTTAAGCTTATCTTAATTAATTTCATTGAGATATTAATTTAATTTAAATTTGTGTCAGTAAGTTCAGATTAGTCTAAATATATTTTTTACTTCCCGAGTGCCAGCAGTAAGGGAGGTATTGTTTTTGGTCAAATGATTGGGTAGTGAGTTATCAATGAATAATCACGTTTTAGGGTCTCTACAATACGATTTTACTATTTTCGCCATGATGTCTGTTTGTATGTATGTATGTGGACTCTTCTCTAACGATTTGTACGTCTCGTATAACTCAAATACTATAAACTATAATACAAAAAAATACAATTTTGTGTATTTTTGCTTCTTATTTATATGGAGAGCTAATTAAATTTTGGATAAAATTGGTCAACCGTAATAGCAGTTCACTAGAATCAAATTTCTTAAATATAAATAAAAAAAAATCTGATGTGGCCAGCACATAACCTCCCGCCCAATACTACTCTTAAACGCTACAAAATATTATTTGATGATAGGAACATACCTTCTTATTTGTATATTTTCTAATTATATTTGAGAATTTTAATTTTCTTTCGTATATTTATTTAATTTTCTGACATATTTCACTAAGAAAATAGCTTCACAATCACAATGACATGTGTCACATTTCATAAAAAATTGAAAAATTTTAAATGTTTCCATGGTGTACTAGGAATGCAAGATTTGTGAAATCTAATTTCTTTATATTTTATTATCTCTAAATCTAATGAAAATTTATAAAATTAGTGTAATTAAAACACATGTAAATTTAAATATTCTTCAACTTTCAAAATAACATTATTTGTTAAAAAAGGAAATTTAACCGTGTTTTTCACAAAAAACTGTTAAGGGCTTCAAGTAAACTGCTACTTCCGGTTGGCCAATTTTATCCAAAATCTAATCAGCTCTTTATTTAAATACAAGAAGTTAAAATTCCCAAAATTGTATTTTTTGGTATTATAGTATTTGAGTTATGCGAGACGAAAAAATTGCCACAGACTACACACACACACACATACATACATACATACATACATACATACATACATACATACATACAGACATCATCGCGAAAATGGTAAAATCGTATTGTAGGGTCCCTAAATCGTGCTTATTCATTGAAATCTCACTACCCAATTTTTTGACCAAAAACAATACCTCCCTTACCTAGAGGTAGGCGGGAGGTAATAAACAAATAAGAAGATATTTTCCTGTATCATCAAATACTATTTTGTACCCTTTAAGAGTTGTATTTGGGCGGGAGGTTATGTGCTGCGCACATCAGATTTTTTTAAATTTAGCTTTGAGTTGGTTGAAATATTTCCTAATCTAAACTAAAACAACTATTTTCATTCAGAAGAAAATAATTATTGAAATTATTTGGAATTACATTTTTACATAAATACTTTTTAAAACAGCAACAATTTAAAGAGTATTTAATAATTTTTTCTTTCGCCGTAATATGTACAGTACATATAATATTTTTTCATATATATCTTTTTTAAGTAGGTACCTATATAAATAAAAATGATTAATTTATTTTATTCAGTTATATTAAATTCCCAAAGAAATTGGGAAAATGTACTAAAACTTTATATTGTACTACATGAATTCACAAAAAATAGAATCAAATGAATGAAATAGGTTTCGAATTAAAATAAGAAAGTTGTATCCTGAACCAGTAATAGAAAAAAATTACGTATTGTAATATTTCTGCAAAACAATAATTGTTTGCTAATTTAATCAACTTCCCGAAATATCAATGGTAGCACACTTATGTTGGACAACCTGTGTAATAAAGTATACAACTTTTTTTTTTCAATATATTTTTGGAGTATAACATTTGCTAATATTGCGGTGGCAGCATGAGTATGACTTGTCCATAATATTTATATTTAAATAATAACTCAATTGGCCCATAAACCAATTTTTTAAATGTTTTTTATGAAAATTTACTAGAATATATGACGATCAGTGAAAACTCGATGTGAAAATTCCATATATTACTCGAGATATGATTTTTTAAAGTTTGTGTGATGTCACTGGTACTTTTCCAGTGGCACTAACAAATATTTTTCTTAATAGTAAATATTATATATTTTTTAATGTAAAAATAATATTTACATATTATAAGTCTTAATTTACAACAATTAAATTTAATATAAATAAAGATAAAATTAATTTGGCAAATATAGAGTATTTTACTTGATGACAGTGGCACCTAGTAGAGATGTAACCTAACCTCAGCGCACAATTTTATTCAATGGTTTTTCAACACAGCACAATAAAACAGTGAAATTATAAAACAAGTAATAGAAGCCCAACAAATATAATAATAAATAATAATTACTACTAAAAATGAGCTATCAGCTGCCTGACGATTTAAAATATGAATTATATTAAAGCATATCCATACTTAGTGGAAGTGAAATATTGTTGAAGTAATCAGAAACCATTTCAATAATTTAAATATTTATACAGTGATAAATTTGTTTTACAAACTATAAAATTTATTTGTAAAAATTATAACTTTCATGTTATGTTATATTCTATTTTAATAATTATACGCTTAGCTTCTATACTGTTTAACGTTTAAAAACCGAAAGGAAGAGAGATATGATATTTCTGTTCTATTAAGTACAAACTGTAAGTGGAAAGTTCGGAGTTTACAAGTTTCTCAATTCTCAGTACTTACAAGTAACACCTGTGAACGAAATATTTGGTTGCCATAAATCAAAGCGCAACTATTAATTCTAATTGCTAATCATAATTAATATTTGGGTAGTATTGAATGCGGCTTTACATGAAATTTAATTTTAAAAGTTTATATGTAGTTTTTGTTATTATTATAAGTTGAAAAAAATGATTAATTTAACTATTTTATAATTTAAGAAAAATATATCATCGCGCCTTTTACCAATTATGGGTGTGGCATTCTGCTTACTTATATTAAAATATCATTGGGTAGTGCTTTGATATATTTTTGCGTATAAAACGCTGTTACCAGCCGTCAAATCATAGTCCCCAAAGATGTTAGTGAAGGGGGAACACAGGAGTAAATTTAAATTGGCAACTGTCAGCTGTTGGTTTATAATTTGTTTCTTTAAATTCGACTTTACCGGAAAATGTTACTGTAACCAAATTGGTAAAATAATAAACAATAATTCGGTACCAAAATATATAGGTCAAATGTATAACGATTGTATTCTATGACTACCGTAGTCATTGTCTAGTTTTTAGATTATTTAAATTTCACAGTACATACTTCCCGGATTATTTTTAACATGCTTCATTATGTTTCCAAAATAACAGCTATAATAATAATCTTTTTTTTTCAAAGATATTAGCTCTGTTTTTAGATATCCAAGGGAATTGTATATAAATCATTATTTTAATCATTTAATCATATTTTTTATGAACATTTTAAAATAATTGCACAACGCTGAAACAATTTTCTCAATATACCCCAAATATATCCACCCTATGATATTTCAATATAAAAATTAATGTTTTCTTTTCAGATGTAACGATGTATCAGGATTGCTGAGCGAAAATGGTACCCTCCGCACACAAACTGTGTTTAATGCGCGGAGTTGTTACATCATGCAGGATGATCAGCTGCAGTCACTTCTTACCGTCCAGGAGTCCATGTTCATCGCAGCCAATCTTAAGCTGCCGGACTTGACGCCCGTGGAGAAGGGGAACCGAGTTAGTTGCTTCTATTATGCATTAACTTAGAATAAGAAGGCATAAGCTTATAACAGTATTGGTGTAATTTGCTATATTTATTATATCTATAGCCAAAAGAAAAAATAATAATCTAATGTTTTTTGGATAACTAAACTTTTTCATTTTAAAAAAGGTAATAATGATTTAATTATGTCGATTCAATTATTGCTGTCATCATTATCAAGTGAAAAAAGATAAATAAATTAAATTTACAATATACTTGAAACGAATGTGTTGCTCATTAATTGAATTTTGGAATATAGCTAGAGTTTTAGTTGTTTACATTTATCATAAATCACTCCCTTTGAAGTTAGCAATAGTTATCCCTGCTCCCATAACTACTTGCAAAAAATATATAATTATAATGGATGAAACTTATTGTGTATTGCACATATTTCTGTAGCCCTCGAGTTACAAATTTATAACCATAAATCATTTATTTCTCGTATAAAAATATGGTTTGGAGTAATTAAATTTTATAATTTTACCAAATTTCATTTTCTAATTTGAAACTATTTTCAGTTTTAAAAACTACGTATATTTCAAATAAAAGTGATCATGTCTCAGTAAATTTTAATTTTCTACTTTTCAAAAATATAATAATAAACGAATTTTTTTATATACCTGGTGTAGAATTATTGAAATATGGCATATAGGTATTTCAACCCTATTGTTTTATATTTCTGTAAATTTTTAACTATTCACTTTACAGTAAAAGTTAATCAGAATTAAATAATGCATATAATAAACCCATTTGGTTACCTAAATTGGTATTAGTATTGCAAAATATATCAATCAAATTAAAATTAATATTTATCAAAAAATTGTAACACGGTCATGGAAAAAAAACTATTTTTTAAAAATATTACAGAGTTGTAATATTTTCTGTAAAAATTTCGTAGAAGACTAATAATATAATGTTAAATTTGATAATTTATTTCTTTTCATTTCTTTTTGCTAAATGAATAAATAAATCTACTACTTGACGGCTGGTAACCGCAATTACTTACCGAAATCTGCGAAAGCAGAGTACTTTACCCATAATGGGTATAAGGCGTAGTTATAAATATTTTATTTATTTAATATAAAAGATAGCATTGAAATCCGTAAATGAATACGCCACATTTCAATTCTACACCCGGTAGGTTTTCCTTATTTCTTGTAATTTAAAATTAGTTTTTCCTGCTTTAAATACTATGAATTTACTTCTTTTAACTTTTTAACTTAACTATGAGTACAAAATTTATCGAAGCATTATCATTATTATCCTTCGCATAATTAAAGCAGTTATCCAAATATATAAGATTATTCTTTTTCGACTGAATTAAATAGCTGTTTTTGATTTACTTAACTATCAAAAAGATATTTTCCATAATGTTTTAAAGAATATTATTGAAAATTTCCAATTTTTGTATGTTTAGGTTAAAGAAATTTTAAAAGCCATTGGACTGTATGAGACGCGGAAGACAAGAACGGGAAACCTTTCTGGAGGTCAGAGAAAAAGACTATCAATAGCTTTGGAATTAGTGAGAAACCCACCAGTGATGTTCTTTGATGAACCAACTAGGTAGGAGAAATAATTAGAACAATTAGAATTATACTGTAGTTTATCATCTTAAAGACATTCTAAAAATAAAATACTTTACCAGAAAATAATTTAAATTTTTTCTAATTATTATTATTATTTAATGCTAACCAAATTCTTTAGTCATTAAAATTGACAATACTTTTGACCTCAAGAAGTTCAAAATATAATCTTATAATAAAACCGCATTTTACGTTCTATTTTTATGTCAAACCACACATCTACAGGAAATCACGTTATAGTATTTATATACGTGTAAACGCTTGAAGATTTCATTTTTATTTTAAAGTGCAAATTCATCACTTAAATCATTGATTACTGAATTGTTGAAGTGCCTTTAGATTATTGTATGTACATATGTTAAAGTCTTATCAGTTCTCTTTTAAAATAAATTTATCTTTAATACTTACATTAGTTTTATGTTCCATTAAGGGTGACTGACCACCAGTATGTCTCTGAATTATAAGAGAAACTATATAATTCTAAAATAGTTTTTTTTTTCTTTAAACTATCTTCCTTTGAAATATATAGGCCAAGAACAATTGACAGCGAACCGTTAATCAATAGATCACCCTTAATCAATGTCCGCACTAACTGAAATAGTTATTTAATGAATCAATTACAGAGACTGAACACTTTTATGCACTTTATCCTCTAATTCTCACTATTTTTATTTCCCTGTGCCCGTTAGCTTCAATAAAACATGGCCAAGAGCTGTACAACGGGATCTGCTTTTGGATAATCTAAGAAAAGTGTTTTAGCTTGCTTCGAAAGTTGTAGAGAAGTTTCGGTTTCGGCCAGTTTGGGCCAAAAATACTTAAAGTAAGTTCCTTCCTAATAAATTGAAGTCTTTTACAAAATCTAATCAAATAATATATTACAAAGCTAGGAAAAACACTAGATTTCAAGGTATAATGAAAATTTAATTAAATTTTAACCTAACTACATAAGTTTTGGTTTCTGTTACGGTTTCGTTCGAAACTAGAAGGGGAGTCGAATATTAGTTTACGGTTTCGGTTGAAAATCATTACCCACAACTGTATTTGAAGTATGTTTCTTATAAAATAAGTTTAGTACATTGCACAGCGCTAAAACACTTCTTTTAGAATAACCAAAAACAGGGATCATATACAGCCTTGAATTGACAATATCGAATTCAATATTTGACAACATGACAACAATGAAAACTACTCCGTTTGGCATTTTAATTCAATTTGGTTTTATTTATTTAATTAAGTCAGTTTCATTTGTGAAACACTGAAACCTAGATAAAGGGTAGCTGGACAAAATTTCGCCTGGCCATTATCCCTAAAAATGTATATAATAATTTTTTATAACAATGACTACTATCTATTAATAACAAAATATGTAAAATATCTTATGATATACTACAGAGTTTTCAAAATACGTTTCCGAAATTGTTATGTACAAGCCAAGCACGGTAAGACTTTCAAAATACAAGTACATTACAAATTTACAGCAGCAAAGTCAATCACCGGTTGCTTAAGAATTTGATGATATTTCAATGATATTTAAAAAACAATTTGTATAATTTTATTTAAATTATCGATTATCAATTGTTTTCCGGATTTTGATATTCGAGAGTCGATGTAACATTTATGAATTAAATTTTATTATTATTATAATGATTTGCTGTAGAATGCTTGGAGAAAGCCACTGTTTTTCGTGTATTTTATCGCACGAGTGCGCGATTAAAAGTTTCTGGCTGTCAATCAAATATTCTTTCTAAGGTTGTGAGTACAAATAAACTTACACACTAAATTCAAGTTTCCGCTACTTTTATATGAAACAAAAATTATTTTTTTATTTGTTAAAGCAGTCTCAACTGCTCAGATTATATAACGGTACGCAGTGTTTGCTCGTATGGGTTTTCGCAAAAGCGGTCAGCCATCCAACTACTGACAGCTTATAGTGTTGTTTAACTTGCGTTATCGAGTGAACTGGCATCAACACACCCTGTCATGATCGTTGCAATTTTTTTTATTTTGGTATTAAATTGTTAAAATATATTTCGCTGGCTGAATTCATGTAGTGGTTACATAAGATTTTTTCCCGTCTGTCGTGAATTTAAATGGTTCACATTTTGTCATGATTTCGGCTGACGAAAAGAAAACACTTAAAATTATGACCTAAACCCATAGGTTGCAAAGTACTGATTGTAATTATTATATTCAAATGAATTTAAATGAATCCTTAAAGCTATTGTTTCGCTTAATTTGTTTCTATTTCCATTTATTTAAATAAGTAAAACCTTATACTTAAACATTACCAAAATATTCATTTCAATATTGAGCCAAATCCGTTCCAAATAATACGTTTGCAATTTCCTGCTTCATTAATTATTTCGGAGAAAAATGTTTCAAATAAGAGATTTTTATATCTGTATTTGAATCAGTGAACAAATTTCATTTTACCTATTTAATAAAGGCTAAAAACACGTTAAAAAACATAAATTCAATTTTTATAGTGAGTAACCATGGATATAGAATTGAATTCAAGAAAATATACAAGGTTCTTATTGATAATCAAGTAAGCAAGTGAACAATTTATTTATTTTTTCTTCAAAAGTATTATAATATTCATATTTTGCTACAACATATACCACATAGAAGTTAATCATATTGCTACTGGTGTAATGGTACAATTATATTTTAGTTGTTTTATATACCATTTGTGGCAGCATCTACAAGGGCAGCTGTGACGAGTTATTTTTTTATATTTTAAAATAACACAAAAACGACATATACCTCAAAATTACTTGTAAATACTTGAAGAAAAAAATAGTACATGTCATTCTGAGTTGAACAGTCTTTCTGTGTTTCGCTCCAATTGCATAGCCTTGGCTGACGCCTCATTCGCAATTATATGAGCTCAACACAAAAAGTCATGTTTCAATTCTTAGTGACAAACATAATATACTATAATTTGTGTAATAATAATAGTTATTTACTTTACAAGTGGGCAAAGTAAGGAATTACCCACGAGAGAAATTTTAGCACACGAAGCCGAAGGCTGAGTGTGATAATTTTATCGAGTGGGTAATTCCACTTTGCCCACGTGTGAAGTATAACGTTTTATCCAACACCTCTTATTAAATGCACATTAATTAATAAACACATATTATTTGACAGTAACATATGCTTTAAATTTTCTAAATTAAAATGTCTATCGAAGTAGTTACTAAGGTGTTATGTGTTATTATTATTGTTATAAATAAAAAAAATACTCACTAGTGGCTTTTGTCAAAATTATACCAACTAGTGGGTAATCTGTTACTTTGCTTGTTTAAAATCGCCATAGTAATAGAGCAACTATTGAAAGGTGTAGGATAAAATAAATTTTTCCTAAAAATTTATTCGCACATTTGATAAGTAGATGCCGGCATGTGGTATTTTCATGGTTACACATTATAAAAACTATTTTTTTAAATATTTTTGAACGTTTTTCAGTCTTTATTAAATAAGTAAAGTGAAATTTCTACACTGATTTTGATGCAGATATGAAATCTCTGCAATTTGTATATGAAATATTTTTTCTATCATAATTAGGGAAGCTGAAAATTACATAAGTATTATTTAACATGTCATCTGTCATCTGTGAAACACTTTGGAAGATTGAAAGGAAACTTTGTGTGTAAACTTATCCGTGAAAAATTTATTTAAACGCGCAAAATGAATTATATTAATTTACATACAAAAAATATCTCCCTTGTATTTCCTAAGAAACATTATATTAATGTCAGTTACATGAATTAAATTCGATACAAAACAACTTTGAAAATATTGGAGAAGTTCTATAATATCTGCAGCAGTTTTTTCTACGTGTTACCAATATTTTTTATAATTTCAGTGGCTTAGACAGTTCAACATCAAAGCAATTAGTCTCCCTTTTAAAACAATTAGCTCAAGATGGCAGAACAATAATCTGTACAATCCATCAACCGTCCGCAACTTTATTTGAGATGTTCGACCATCTCTATGCTATAGCTGATGGTCAGTGCATCTATCAGGGCTCCATCAAGGGCTTAGTTCCATACCTTGAAGGTGTCGGCTTGACGTGTCCTGCATATTACAACCCTGCGGATTATTGTGAGTATGAAATGCAAGTGCAAAACGAGACAAACATAAGAAACAATGTTTCTTTTTTAGTGTTAGATGTAGCAATAGGCGAATATGGTAACCATATACCATCGTTGGTCCAGAAGGCAGAAAATGGAAGAAACCACGACTGGCGAAAGAATCAGAGGGATTCTATTAATAATGAATCATTGGCTAGAGTTGGTAAATATCATTTACGTTTGAGGGCTGCTCTTTCCATCTACGAATGAAATATCGAATAAATTATTCACCAGATTGGTGAAAAATGTCGCATCGAATTCATAGCTCAAATAATATAATAATTGTTCTAGCTGTCATTATTTGATGCGTATTTATTCGGAAGTTTATTCGTAGATGGATAAATCGGCCCTGAATATTCTTATTCACTTCAATTTGTCTGCAAATATAATTGAGAACACGATATTTTTTTCTCTGATCCAACAAAATATTTTAGCTTTGTGTTTTCGGTACACAGAATTCATTATTTTGGTGTCTCTGTTATATTACAAGGAAAAATTGTATAGGAATAGTTTTCATGGCGTAGGTCAGAAATAAATAACATGTGTCGCAAAAGTCATCAACCTATCTGATGCTCTCATTTTTGCTGACGGCATTTTATGTTTTCGCGACTTTGAAATTTGTGAAGTTAACGGATCCAGAATACACGTAGATGAACCCTGAATCGCTATACTCCTCAAGAACGTGAAATGATTTTGTCAACATTTTTGACAAGAACCGGTCGGTGGTTTTTGCTCAATGTGAGTAATGATTTTTGCGCCACCTGTTATTTTATATACATTGCAAAATGCGTTTATAGCGTACCGGAAGTGAAAAATAAGGTGTTTTATAATAAAGACTGACTAAAATTTTAATATTTAACCGTCATAAAACGTTTTAGCTAACAGGCGTTGATAGTTTGATTTAACTTCACAAATGTGAAACATATGTGTATGACAAAAAGATTTCACTACATATATTTCGCCTTATTTTTTTTTTTTACAATCACGAAGAAATAGTAGATATATTATTTACAAGGAGGTTAAAGTAATATTTTCTATTCTAATCTGAAGGCGTTTGGCGAGTCCAGCAACTACAGATATATAACAAGTATATTAAATATTAAAAGAAGCTTTCAGAACTTATCATAGAAATAAAACAATATTTGGGTAATAGATCTGTAAAATTGTTTAATAAAGACTTCAATTTTACATAAATAATACCCTAATATTGTTTTATTTATAATATGATCACGCCATATAGCTATTTAGGAGTGTAATATTCGGCGTAGAGCAGCTTTCGATGGGGTTACGATTAATATCCATCAGATCATGGCCCTCAATGATAGTAGAACGGGTTTTGTGTGCCAAAAATTTGTCTGAACTGTACCAGTAATATTATGAGTTTTTTTATTATAAAATACTGTCATTTAATATTTATTTACATCGCAAGTTTTAAAACGTTAAATGTTTACAACCCAAACTGGTTTTAAACAAACATTTAAAACAAAATATTTTAAAATTGATGTCAACTCTGGTTCTGAATATCCTACTTTCAGTGATGGTTGTAAAATAAAACTTTATGTTTGACTGTATTATTATCGATTGTTTATGATATTGTTTAACGGCTATAATTGGTTCTTTGTGTACAAGTCCATAATGATAAAGTAAAAAGGTTTGTTATTAAAATAAACGACAAAATAAATTTCATTAATTCTAATATTAAGTAATAATAATATTAATTACAGAATTAGAAGAATTATTTAGATGCTATTTAAATAATTTCTCCATAATAACGGGTCAGAACGACTGTGATGTGAAATGATAGCTTGTACTATTTTTTCTAAACTAAAAATAAACAATAAGCAATTTGGTAATCAAACACCAAAAAGAAACCAATGCTTCGAAACTATCGAATATTTTAATAACAACGTCATGTGTCAAATATAAATGTCTCTCTAAGCTAATGGAAAATAATCGACAATACAATCAAACATAAAACAATGTAGGTACCACGTAGGTATATACATAATAAGGGTTTTATTAACTCTCTCTTTTTCGTGTCTTATTCATAAAAGCCGAAATTATACTCTTGTTATATAAATATCTATTTAATCACTCTTGTCATGATAATAACAACAACCATGGCAACATAGCAAAATTTTATAAAAAGACCTACCGCGTACATGACAATTAATGAAATAAAATAACTTTTTTAACAGTTTAGTCCGATCATAGACAAAATAGTGCTTATGTAGAACACAGAAAAAATGAACTCTGGTGGTTACTGGACTCGTCTCACCATCGTCCGGGAATAGATTACTTTTCCTAATATTTACATAATATACTATTACATTCAACATTCATAAAGTAGATTGAATTTTCACGAACATATATAGTAATTTTGTCGTAGTCGCACATCAGAAATATCTATTCAAAATTTGACATAAAAGTTATAATTTCATTAATAAAATTTTTATAGGGCAAATTATAATTTAATGGGACAAAAAAATTACTACTGTTAATTTTATATTCCAAATGTCTTGACGTAATTATAAAAACATTAACAAAACGAAACTACTATTCCAAATTCCTGTATTAGTTATTGCATCCTGGATAGTTTTGTTGCTTTTTTATTATATTAACCTTGAAAATATTCTAATCTTATAATTATATAATAACCACTACATTAAAGAAGTAACGAATAAAAAAACTAAAATACATTTTAATCTGTAAATTTATGTATTCAATACATATGAAAATATTCACGTGCTACCTATACCTATTTAAATACATTCATTATCCAATAATGAAATATACCGGGTGGTTATTTTTTATACTATATAAGGAAATTAAATGCTACATATTTTCTTATAGTTAGTGCTCTATAAATTTAAGACTAAAAGTGTAATTGAATTAAATTTTATTTTTTCACGAGCAAGAGTATTTGTCCGTTACTGTGATCAAAATATCATTAGAAAATATCAATTTATTTCCTAGCAAAACTTATACTGCAGATACATGGGCATTTATAGATAAAATAATTTTGTTTGAAAAAAGACCGATGAACCATCCGATTTATATAAGTACGCTTCTCATGAGAGAATGTTATTTTCGTCTCTTTAAATTCAAATTGAACATAGTTTGCTCAATCGATTATAATCTCTAAACTAAATCATACTAATTGGGGCAATATTTCTTTTTCAAGGAGGTTATTTTTTTAGTCTTAAGGAAACCCTCAATCTCAAAATTAAACACATTTTATACAAAAATAATTTTTAGTTTTTATTTCTGTACGTTGAAACGTCCAATTTTCAAATGAAAAAGAGACATAACTAAAATCCAAAAGTTGTTTTTAACGGTATAAGACCTGAAAGTTCAAGTTATAAGTCTTATAATTTTTCAGATCGAATGATGAAAAACGGACTCATAACTCCAGTCAGCGCTCCTAAAATCCTTTTTCCGTCGAGTACTAAAAACAAATACCAGTCGTCTCCTGCGGGGACACCAACTCGAACCTGCTTCCTGTTCCCTAGGCAACGTCGGTATAACGAATACGCTACGACCTTCCTCACGCAGCTCTATGTCCTGATGGGCAGGACCTACTTGATCCTCAGCAGGGATAAGCAACTCACCTATGGACGCCTGCTCATAAACTTGCTCATTGCTCTCATCATCGGAACGCTCTATTTTGGAATTGGAACTGACGCTGCGTATACCTTGGATAATTATAATTATTTATTCTTCACTGTGATGTTTCTTATGTTTACTGCGTTCAACTACATGGTTATTGCATGTAAGTATTCGATAAGTTAATGCGGGATAATAAATGATGTTAGAACATTATCATATACATATAAGTATTAGCATAGCCTTGGATTGAATTGTAGGAATGTTTTTTTTTTATCTTTTGCTCAAGGAATTAATGTAAACTTATTTATTTTTATCAAACAGAATATAAGGGTATTGTCTAATTTCTTGAAGTAAAAGAAGACAAAGAACTAATTTTCTGTCTATAGGTCGATAAACAAATACTCGTTCCTGGGAGGTGCAACTTCGAAGGCCGTTAGTGTAGCTTATACATTCTAGTTTATAAATATTCTTGCATTCATTCAACATTTTTACCCCGCGTATATACAATATATGCGAGGGAGATTGTGGCGGGTTAAAATTTTCGATAATGAGTGATCAACAGTTAGGCATATTTTAAGGATTTTAGAATACGATTTTACTATTTATACGATGACATCTGTACTGTATGTGCTTGTGTGATGATTTTTTCGATCATATAAATTCTAAATCTAATGATAATACAAGTTTTAAATTTCATTTTTAGAATATGGATATTTATGTTATGAGCCGATTTCATTTTTGATAGAAATCTGTTAATTCGAATTGGTAATTTACTTAAATGCCTGTAAGGTTTTTCAAACAAAGCTTAGTTAATAATGAAATTGTGTTGTGATGTAAAATAATATTAGCTATAATTTTTATTTGAAATTTTTTAAGTTGTTTAGGTGGGAGATTATGTGCTACCCCTTCAGATTTTTTTCAAATGAGAGCAATATGGGAAATAAATAAATTTATTTCTATTTCAATAGATTTTCAAAAAATAAAGCTAGAAGCATATGTACAAAATCAATTTGTACAAGTGTATTTAACGCTATTCCTACCGAATATCATTCTTAATTTAGGTTTATGTTAATATAATAATTAATTAGATGTTCATTTTCAAAAGTAGTCCGCTGTTCACTCATTTTAGCTGCTGTAAATTACTTGTGAACTGAAAACTATGCGTTTAATTTCATGGAAAAGAGATGTTAAAAGTGTGTAAAGTTTTGGGTGCAATAACATTTAAAGTAAATAGTGAAAAACAAAGCACAGGTCTAGACGTCAGCTAGTGTGAAAAAACTACCTCGACAGTAGCAGCCGATCTAATAATATTCTATTCTATTTCAGTTGCCAACGAGATGCCAATAATAAGCAGAGAACACTTCAACCGCTGGTACTCCGTAAAAAGTTACTTCATCGCGATAACAATCGCCGATCTACCCGTCCAATTAATATCAACTCTCATCTACGCTGTCATCACTTTCTACATGACGTCACAGCCTCGTGAACCATTCAGATTCTTCCTGTTCCTCGGCATGTGCTTTCTAGTCTCTCTAGTCGCGCAGAATATCGGACAATTGATCGGAGTGGCCTTCAGCATTCAAAATGGAGTAATATTTGGACCATTCTTCATCATGCCATTCGTGGTATTTTCTGGATTCTTCGTACATTTAAACCATGCCCCTTCGTATCTACAATGGCTGTTTCATTTTTCGTTTCTGAAATACGGATTCGAGGGGATTGTTCAAGCGATTTTCGGTTACAATCGGGAGAAACTGAAATGCACGGATGTGTACTGTCACTTCATGTATCCGGATAAGTTCATGGATCAAGTAGGGATGAAAGATGTTGAATATTCGTTTGACTTGTGGTGTTTGTTAGGATTTTATGTGGTGTTAAGATTGACTACGTACTGTGCTCTGTGGATCAGAGTTAGTGCTAAAAGGTGATAATTTTGAGTGGGTTTGACATGTGCCATCAGCATCGTGATTATCGTTGTATCCCACTGGTTCCGAATGGGATGTTAGGCTTCAGGCTGCAGATATCTATTATTAACCTGAGTTATTTTATAATTATGGAGAGTAGAGACTAATGAATCTGTATACATTGTAAGGAAAGTATGTGTGATCGACTTGTGATTTTAAGATATTTCACATTCGCTTCATGTTGTCAAGATTATAATAGTTAAGCTACGTTTGTACTTCTTATGGCCAATTGCAACACTAGTATGTGAATCATATACTATGAAGTTTGAAACAGTTAAACTTACGACCATAAATTATTTAAAACACTTCTCATAACACCCGGAAACAGAACACGTAGATTCAGGACCAACCAATATCGTTAGAAGGGATGAAACTTACTATGTATTATGCATAAAAATCCATTTTCATACAACATTTTATGAACAGAATTTCAAACTGTACCATTTTACAATTGTAAAAAAATTTTTGGTCTATGAATACTTGGGCGAATTATCAGCATTAAATTATGTTTATTTAGAATAAATTTGCAGATAATTTAAATGGAGCTCCTTTATTTTAAATAAGCATACTTATTAAAAATTTTTTAATTTTAAGAGCACCTATAACAAAATTATAATTTTTAAACATTACAAATTATTTTGATTTTGTATAAATTGTTTGTTTTCACTGATTTTGGGTGCGCTCTTTTATTTTTTGCATACCAGCTTCATAGCGTATTTTAATTGTCGAATTAAGGTAATATTCAAAATCATTATGTCTAAATAAATAACAACTACTTAAATTTTTGGTTTGTCTAATTTAATGTGAACTACTACAATACAATGGTAATAACGTAGATTCTATTAAACTGTGTATAAACATATTTTAATAATAAGTTTTGCCTTAATTTGATAATTCAGAATGTTAGTTGATGCCAAATACTGCTTTGAGAATTGATTTTTATGAAAGATATAATAAGCACAGTTATTTATCCAGTTGTTGCAATCAAATAATAATGAGAATTATTATATTAAATTTATGGGAAGAAATGTCGACGATCGGAACATAAAACTTAAATCTAAAGCAGTAACTAGTTTAAGAGGTGAAAACGTAGTCTATGCCATTGCAAATACCAGTACATTGTAGAAAGGAATTTTATGTGTGTGTATTTACAGGTCTGTAAAAATAGTAATTATTGTAAAATCATTTAAAAATCACTAAGAATGAATATGATTTTACAGATCTATAGCATTTAGATTTACATAAAATTCTATAATTGTAAACGAAACAAGAAATGTTTCAATGCCAGATATAAATAGAAGGATGGAATATTAAAGAAATTTTATTTTCTTTATAATTCTTTCTGATATTGTTGTACAAAAATGTGTTAATTGTTCGGAAGATGAACTTTTTTTTATATACAGAAAATAGGTAAATATATTTTATTCGTTTTTATATTTATACCAAATAAAATTTAGTATTAGAATATACTTTGTATAATATTTCACTTATATTTCACTTAACTCTTCTGCATATCTGTTGATGTCAAACGTCAAAACCAGAATGATTTTTGTGATAATCAAGTAGCACTAATTCTTTATGAATCAGTTAGAGGACCAATGATATTATTGTTATAATAATAAGTAGCTATATTGCTGTTGGATTTCGATACAGTGGGATACATGCGTATCTGTGATATACTAATGTGAATCAATAGAGAAATAATGGCAGAATCTCTAGGAGAAATTGTTCTATTTTATGGATGACATTTTGCAGTTCAAATGATGTTTTCCGGTGCAGGCTATGTTTAGCATTAAGATGCTATAAATAAATATAAGTGATTATTGATTACATGTAGTTGCAGGTGTTTTTTATTTTATCGTATTTTATGCAAAGTCAAATTTACTTACACAAACACTGGTGAAATGAAAATTATCTAGCATATTTTTATATTAAAACTAGAAGTAGAATTATAAGCTGTAGGTGTGTTATAAATTAGTGTTTGTATAAGTGAATTACAGACATTATGTGTCAGTTGTTTTCAATATTTTAATTAATTCCGTTCAGTTTTATAATAAAATATTTTTCACATTCACTTATTGTTTCATTATCCTTTATATATTTAATATAAATTGTATGATTTGACATATTGTTATTAAAACAGTATAATAAAAATCTACATTCTCTTATTATGTCAAAAGGTTAAAACTTAACGCATGCTAATATTTCACCAAAAATCGAGCTATCAGTTGTTTATGTTCATATTATTTTACAACAAACTCAATTGATTTTATTTTCCCGTATAGAAATCAAGGAAAAATATTAAGGGGGTAAATCTCCGAGGTAACGCATCGAACTGACGATCATAAGATCCTCGATTTAAGCCGACAAATTTTCGAATTAAAATTCCGAAAATTTTCAGCACATAAAATTACCCTTGTACCTGCTCCTCCTCCACTATCATTCTTGGAGGCCGTGATTTGACCACTGGTAACTGCACTATACCCGCAAAAATATATCATAATACCGAGATGTGCTTTGAGTAGAGTGCGATACCTAGAAATGGGTAAATGTCGTGATGATATACATAGTTTTATTTATTTATGTCTATTAACATTTATTAAACCATAATGAGTTTTGTGTCAAATAAAAGGACTCGAGGTGAAGACTTGACTTGAAATATTTAAAATGAATTGACCATAAATATTGAAAAATAATTTTTGAATATATTCAATTGTTATTCATACATTTTATTTGAATGTTATCGAGTTTGGTAACAAATTAAAGGTTTCACTGACGAGAGCTAAATAAAAGTGCTACGATCGTCAATTGTTTTTTTACAATAGTTAATTGAATCTTGTTGAGTTTGCTGTCAAATTAAAGATCTTTCAAAAGAGAACTGCACTAAAATATCAAAAATTATTGGTGTGTGCAATTGTTGTTATAATATTTATTAACTTATTAGAATCATTTTGAGTTTGTTATGAAATTGAAGCTTTACTGAAGAGAATTTATATTATCGAGATATTTTAGTAAACATGCATACAGGATGTTTTCTTTAAAACAATCAGCGCTTTTTTGGGCGAAGTAATGACTGAGAGAATGAGAAAAATGTTATATAGAAAAAATGACCAGGAAAAAGGGCCCTATTTAATAGAGGCCATCACTATTGACGACTCGCCAGGAGTTTCCAGGACTTGTACAGCCGTTCTCAGAAGTGCATTGCCATCAACGGGGACCTTTTCGAAGTACAGTATATGCTGTTTCAGATAAGACAACAATCCATTGTAAAAAAATAAAATAAAAAAAATATATATCATCACGCCTTTTACCCATTATGGGTGTGGCACTCTGCATAAGCAGATCTCGGCAAGTGATATATTTTTGCGTATGAAGAGCGGTTATCAGCCGTAAATAATTGTAAATATACACATTCACCGAACTTTCTGGAGAGAGATTGTAAAAGAAAAACAATTATAAAATATGTTTTTGTAATATTAATAGCAGGTACAATGAAAAATATATTTGTACTGCGAGCGTCCAAAAGTAGTGAATGTCTAACTCCGCCGGTTGATATCGACAAATAACAAATGCTTTGGTGAAATACCGAACATTTCTTAATTTTATTGTACATTTCACCGATATATGTCGACAAACACGTTCATTCTGGTGAATGTCGGAAACAACAGGTCGCAACAAGTTTTTGTTGTGCAATGAATAAGATATTCGATATTATTTTAATTGAGTTTCGTGATTTGCAATGTCCTACTGTTCTTTATTTTTATTGTAAAACATTTCCCATATTGTTTCAATAAATAAATTTAATCTATATAGTTTCACTTTTTTTTTCATTTCATAAAAAATGTTTCTTTTCAATATAAACTATGAGTGTGTGCTGAATGTCGACATTCGCCGGTGTAAATTAGAAATTATACATACACCTTTTTAGCTCGACACTCACCAGATTTCCGTCTTTCACAGTAACATATACATTTAAAATATTGCTAATTCGTTGAGTTGACGTAGAATACAGTCATGAGCGAACTGTGTTTTAAGCAATCACTCTTTGATGTTTGATATTTGCACATGACAACAAGTAGAAGCAATTTATTGAGGAAATTATATTCTATTCGTTTCAAACCCCACGATGTGGAAATTATTTTTAATCATTTATTGATAAATAGGAAACATCATGTTATATTTAATAGTACGTCGAAGAAGTTTAGCAAGTTAATAAAAAATGGTATTTGAGTGATTATCATATTTTTGTACTTATACAACTTGATAATACTCAACAATGCAAAATAATAGGCGAAACTTTTTAAAGGAATCAATCAACGTTTCGACTTCAATTAAGTCTTCTTCAGGGTGATAATTGTTTTTAGTTAAAATAAACAACTTTTCATAGAATTTGCTAGAGGAAAAATTAGTCAGGTAAATACATAAATTAAATAACACACACATATATTCTCATACATTTCACTATATGAAACTTGTTAATTTTATCTAAAAACAATTATCACTCTGATGAATAGTTAATTGAAACGTTGGTGTGTGATTGAATTTTAATAAAATGACTAACTCTTCCAACAACTTTAATTTCCCATCTAGTCGAGAAATATATATTTCAATTCAAAATAAATTCATAATAAAACAGCAGCTGATTCTATTTTTGGAATAACTTGATTCTATTATTTTGTGTGTCCAGTAAAATTTTTTTCCAGTTTTGAAATTATGACCATCTGATTGTCTGTGTGGATTACACAGTATAACAATTTTTTATGCTTTTTTATGACTGCTCTATGTATATTTAACCAGTTCATATTGCTTTAGAACGAAGGGAAATCGATTTTTCATGATTTTAGGCATTTTTCCGGTTTCTTGTACTAATTTTGTTCCAGATGACCAATAAAAGTTTTGCCCAGCCTACAGACGTTTGATAGGTATCTCTTATAGTTAAAAAAATCCAGTTGAAATGTTACTGCACGATAAACCAATTTTTATAACTCTACTTTTTTTTGAAGAAACGTTTGTTTTTTTTTCGATTCAAAAACAAACCTTTATATTTTGGATGGTAACTTTGTTAATAAATACATTTTAAAAACAGAATTTTAAACAGGAAGGTTTGCGAATAAGCGAAGTTACGCAACTTTGTGTATAAATATTTATTTGTGTTCAGCATACATAAGTTGTTGTTGTTTAAAACATTGTTTCATCTTTACTTTCGAGTTACTAGCTAGAGAAAAAACCTAATTTTTTGCAAAAAAATTCAAAAAAATTACAATAAAACTTGTTTTTTTTTTTAAAAAAGGCTTTAAAAATGAGTATTTGTGCCATGATATTTCTACTTTTTTTTGCATAAGGGATACCTGATAATCATCTGCAAAATCGTAAAAAAATCAAAATCTTGACCGTAAAAATAAATCAGAGACATTATGTGTTTGATTTCCCTTCATTTTAAAGCAAAATGAACCAGTTAAACAAAAAGAACCAAGTCACAAAATTCTATTGAACCGTGTTATGTTACTTATTACTTACAAATATGAAGTTCCATTCTACTACATCCATTCACTCATACACAAAATGATTAAAACGGATTTACGAGACCTGAAAGCATATATTTCCATAATTATTATATTATTCCTATACTTATTGAAAAATATGAAAGTAACTAAAACCTTGCGGCAGAAATATAAACTAGCGGAACGAATAAAATAGAATTGTTTTCAAATTTACAAGTAGTACATTTACGTTATTTAGGTTCTTTATTTATTATTATATTAAATAGATAATGTTTAAGTATTAGAGTAGTAGTATTATACGCAGTTCATTGGCACAGTGTTATAATTATAAAACAGACATTAGCAGTGAACTTTTCTCCTCTAAAGATCGATTATTAATATTTTCGAAAAAAATCGGCAATTGCTTTCTAATAGAATGCAAATCTGTTTGTTTCGATCACTTTTTGGCTACTGATTTTCATCTAGAATAGTTCAGTATAACGTATATGTAATTATTTTTACATGAATTGCTATTAGTTCGCCAATATTTAACGAACAGATATTAGAAAACTAGGGTTCATCACAAAAAGTCCCCAATAGATAATTTAACTTTCTCCACAATTTCACAAAAATGTAACTAAATATGTTAACAAATCGCATGCATGCTCCAACTTGACAACAAAAGCAATAATATCGGGTTAGAACGGTTAAATAATACCTAAGAAAAAATTCACATGCCGTTATGTCAGACAGTTTGCTTCCGTTCCTCCTCCATTTTGCTACAGTCAGACCCGCCACCTACATTTAGATTTTTGCCCAATACTATGTTTATTTAAGAAAACAAAAAATAATATATTAAATACGAACATAAGACTGATTTCAAATCGAAGGTTATCTTCGTATTAGAGTGTCAGTTAGATAATTATATTGTTAATTTGTGCAATAATATATAATAATTATTTAACTTGTTTAGCGAACATTAACCTCAGTTAAACCTTGATTTTTTTTTAAATATGTAAACATATCAGCAAGCAACCAGAGAAGTTGTTAAGTAATGCAGGAAACGTACAACTAGAGATATAAAGATTAAAATGTAGCCAGAATTAATATTTCCTGGAATAATTTAGCGATGTAATGATAAATACCAAATATTTGTGGTTTTATATACATTAGTTTGATTGTTTCAATCTTGAAATAATACCAAGAAAACGTCAATTGAATATAAAATAAATGCAATCATAAATGTTATTTAATATCTAAATGTCAAAAGGAAATGACATAAATATTTATATTAGCAACAGGCGTGTATACAATACTTTACTTTTGTATGTAAATATGATTATATGATTGTGTTACTTAATATATCGATTTCAAGAAAATACAAGACCTAATATGAATTCTTTATTAAGTACTTTATTGTTTTATGCGTGTAAATATGTGAGATAAGAATATTTAGCTGAAAGGGAAGAATTTTTGTTTTCTTTAATTTTAATATCGTAAATTCGAAGTAATGTCAGATTTAGCCTTTTTCGGGATAATACCCCCAAGAGGTATTGAGTATAGACAAACATTATTTACAAAAACGTGAAAAGAAAACTTATGTTTAATGTCAAATTGCTACCTCAAAGCAACCACGTTTGAGAAAAAAAATGGTCCTAATGAAAAACAAAATCTGGAGTTGTACTTGATAAGATCATTTGGTGAACGTAATTAATTTGATGATAGAACAATTTATCGTCGTCAGTGAAAATAATTGTTCGATGCCAAATTAAAAACTATGATGGGTTTCTCCACCGTAGCCAAAGTTTAATAAAAATATATTAATGAGGCTGTAAGTTTCTTAAAATTATATTACGTCACAAATGCTACATATTCCTATTGAGTGATAATATGTAAGATAAAGAATCCCACGGAAATCGGACAAATAATAAAAATATACATAACTGCCTAATCATCGGAATTTCAAACTTACTTACTCATGTATAAATTGAAGACTGTAAAAAGAAGGTTTTGCTGTTTGTTCTATAATATTAGTTGTTGAAGAAGGCCTTTCCAGAAACGCCCAATAGCAAATTTTAACCATTTTTACACATAAATCCTATCATGACTTTTAGCTGGACGCAATATTTACTGATTTGTCACGTGTCACATGCATACCAATTTTATAAATCACCGTAGTATTGTAGGTAAATAAAAACATAGCTTATCAATGTTAATGAACTTGTTATCGTAATTTACTGATTTATAACTAATGCAAAGTATAATAAGAATTAATGACTGCTAGTAAGAACAACCGATTAAGAGTGATTAACAAGCAGTTGACTAACTTTATTTTACGCTGTCAAGCGTGCCTAAATTATTTTAGAGATATAAGCTTCAAATAAAAGACATACAGAATTAAATATTCTACCACTTCTATTTCAAATATTTTTCTCAATAATCATGTAAGAAGGTTTGACAGCTGAAAAACATAGATAGTCAACTGCTAGTTAGTCGCCCTTAATCAGCGTTCTTACTAGCGATCAATGTTTTTAGTATCATAAATTACAACATAATTTCAATACTACGAGTAGACTATTAACAATTAGACAAAAATTTAGATGTTCAAAAAAATATCATATTCAGAACACAATATTTGAGTTTAATTGTTATTGATACTTATTTTACTTTACTTTATTTAAAAATCAGTAAATTATGATGACAAGTTAACTTAACAAAGACATCCTGTGTTGAATGTTGCATTTAAGAGGAATTTCGGGTCACTTTGCAATGCGTTAAAATACGCTATTCGTATTTTACATTTCTAAGAAATATATGAACAAATTTTAATAAAATATTTTCAGAAGTAGTTAGAAGAATGTGTAATCTACTCACGTTAACATTTAAGTTACAATATATTACATCCTTTTATTATATACTATGCTTGCAAAAACGTTAAAATTATCCTTAATTCAAAGACTGATTATTCGTAGCATAAATGAAAAGCATAATTTAACCATTTACGTGACGAGATACATTTTTTATCTATTGAAATTCTATATATTTTTTTACAAAAAATTAATTTTAAACCGTTTATTTTGATAAATTGTTAAAGCCTGTTTTCGTCATTTTGTTGCCTGCACAGTGGCGAATCGTGCTACTATAGTTTCTACTATTACCCATAAGTCGCATTGACGACTAGCGCAACGTATGTCTGTTTTTGAATCGGATTGTTTGTACCAAATCTGGAAAAGTATTACGCAGAGGTGGGATCCAAAGTAATTCATTAATGACGGAAAAGTAAATATTGCATCTTAGCTAAAATTCCCGGTATAGTTTATATAACAAATACTATTTTTTATCACTATGTAACAATAGTTATTTGTGTATCAAGTGCGGATAGAGCATTGTTTGTTGCACGCGACAAGTGCACCGAACAAGCTCTATCCGACGAGATACACACAATATTTTTTCTACAATCGTTGACCAATATCAAGCTGTAGAAAAAAATTCATTTTCAAAATTATCTTTGGTCCCGCCTATAACAATTCAGTAAAATTGTAGTTAACCATGTCACCGTAATCATGACAACGTTTATGAACAAAATAAAAATTTTCAAAGAAATTATAATTTGACACATGGAGTACATTTGACATATGGAGTACATTTGACATAAAGTCTACAGAGTGAATACGTTTATGGTGATTAAGTTGAAGTGTATGTACGTATATGCCAACTGTATTTGCAATAGCAAGGTTATTACCAGAAAAATCCAATGCATCATTTACTTTTATCTAATTTATTTTTGTTTTATTTTTGTCGCACTAGTGCGACAATATGTCACTTTGTCGCCCTAGAGCGATAATTTTGAACATTTCCTAACTAAAAATGGAATAACAATGTCGATATTGTGCAACGATTGTAGAAAAAATTATTAAAATGGTTTGCCAAAACAGTTATGTCCCGAGTACGTTATACCGGGTGGAACATCATACCTGTGTACATAGGCGATTAACATGAAAAAACAGTTTTTCCGTGCGCATTGCTCCCCAATTTATTTTAGGCAAAAATGGTTCAAATATATGTTGTAGAGCAAAAAATTCTGCCGTTTGACAGATGAATGATTAATTTGACGGGTAAAATAGCAAATAGACAGAAAAACGACAAGCATTTATTTATTTTTGTTTCAATTCCATGCCTATTTGATATTTTCAACGTAATTTTCAATGTTTCATATTTAATTTCTGCCGTTACAAAGAATGTAAAAGTAATTCTGTTTATTGATTTAGATGCAGAATTTTATTCTCTACAACATGTATATTTGAAGCATTTTTGCCTAAAATAATTTGGGGAGCAATGCGCAAAGAAAAATTGTTTATTCATGTTAATCGTCCATGTACACAGGTATGATGTTCCACCCGGTATATATACATAACATGGGTAGACCTATGTCCGCAACACGGTCTATGAGACATGACATCCTATGTATGTAGACATCGTAACGTTAATGATACATAACAAATCTATTGGTATAAACTTTGAATATACGAATGGAATAGTTGGATTTGTATATTTTTGAGTATTTTTGAAAATGTTTATTTATTCATAAATTAACAATTTCCTTTACATAAATTACATTACGACAATATATAACCACTTAGCAAAATTAAATTTAATATATTTCAAAGTTGTTCAGTGTACACTATAAAATATTTAAAATTTCTTTGCTATATTTTTATATAAAATACATAAAACTTTATAAATAACTGTGAATATGTTATAAGTACGGTAACATAACATATACATGTTGTAGGTATGTACTATGTTCAAGACTAATGTGACATACCAACAGTATAATTTTACGCTCTCTCAAGAGATGTCCGACATAGTACATGTATATTACGTTATTAGTACATATATAAATGATATACTACTTAGGTTTCAGATATTACATACCAGGTACATCAATACATAGTTTCAAGATGCTCCAACTAATTACTAATTGTAAATGGTAATTATTATGACTGCTTCGTTCGGAACAGAACTTTAAGAATACCTATGTAAAGATAGTAGAGTAGATCATCATTGTAACTTTAACTTTAGTACTAGAGATCAACAAATATTTGTGCTGGGTGCATGATATGCATTGAAGATAAAAAACAGATACAATCTCTATGATATGTATGATGAAACACCATATCTTTGCACGTGACCAGTTTCCAGATTATTTGAAATAAAATTTGTTCAGAGATTTCAATAAATACCAAATTGATAATCCGGTTGCGAATGGGTAGTTTTTACCCATGAGTGTAACTGGTCATAAGTTTAACTAAATGTGTAAATATTTAAAAAAATCTTAGAATTGTTTTGCATATGTATATATTCACCATGAGGTATATTCACATCTATATTCGGCAGATGAATCATTTGGCTCGGCTGTTGACAGAATCAAAACAGTCTGTTTACGTTGTCGTTTTCATCGTTGGGTTCGTCGTATTGAGATGGTGGCGCGGCGGATTGTGACGTAAAACCAACGATAATAATTACATGAACATGTCGCGAGTGACTTCATTCATCCAATCACTGTGACGTCTTCGACTTGAGACGTCTGAGGATGCGATGGTGAGTGAGACGCTATTTTAATCCTTCACGCTCACGCATTGTGGATCGTTGGCTTCGCGATTCGTGTTCGCACGGATGACAAATCGATGATTTGTTTAGTCTGTAATATGGAGGCGTTACTTGAGAAACGTGCTGGTGATATATATTTCAGTAAAAAATAAATTATTAGTAAAATATTACGTAATTTTATTCGGAAGCTTCTTTTGAACCATTTTTTATCACTAATAGATATTTACGGAACAAGTGTAGGAAGAAATACTTTTCTGAATAATATGATAAATTATACAGCAAATATAAGAGCCCAGAATCATATCATTTGACCCAATCACGACTTTTAGAATAATTTAATCACTAACATAAATATTTCATTTGACCAAAGGTATTGGCTGGTACCACGAACACTGTTTTGAATCTGATGACAACAAAATATAGAAAAAAGTTTCAAATAAAGATTGTAGGTAATATTATTCTACTTCGTTTTGATTTCAATGAAATTCACTCTATCTCATTTATTTACTAAGTTATGTCCAAAAACCCTGATAGGCCTTCAAATAATCTACCACTTACTGTTGATGAATTGTTCCCAAAATCTAATCAATTCGTAACATGAACACAATACCTCCTTTACATATATGTATAGGCGGGAGCTAAAAATGATAGAATTTAAGATATAAATATGGTGCATTAAATAATTTTCCTTTATATGATTTTAACCAGGCCAAATGATATGATTCTGAACTCGTACTTTACTCTGAATTTACTAAGGGAAAATAAAATTTAATTCAGTTGTACATTACTTGTCATTGTTAGTTTTGAATATTTTAACAATAAAAAAAGATTGATAGTGAAAAGTACGTATATTGTAAAAAAATGTCTTCACTCTAAATGTAAAGGGACCCAGGAAAGCCTAATTGTTGCATGTGTTCTGCACACAAACAAAGGCAAATATATAAGTTATTACAGTAAAATAAATCTGGCGTGGGCAGTACATGACTTCCTTCTTATGTTGATTTTTTGAATATTACACGTGACACATGTTAGACACGTAGAATAGATGTTTCAGTTATTTGTTTGTTTCCACAGCAACCATGATTTTGAAATATGCCATTTCATCCACTGAAATGTAGTAATACTGGAACGCGCACTAGCGGTGTAAATGCGAGCCGAGAAAAAAAGCGACCCACAGGTATCTCTTTCCTTGTCGTACAGTACGTTTAAAAAGTTTGGGTTGTAGCATTCATTATTTATAGGAAAACTGAAATTCAAATGAGAGAAACAAATAATGGCATTGTTTCTAATTGCCAAACTGATGTATTCTATACACTTAAATGATTATAATGTGAAATACACTACAATTTTACATTAAATGGAATGAATGAACAAATGTCTTTAAATTAAAGTATTCATTACGTACCTAAAAAAGAATAATTTCGTATTTGGCTGCCACACAGCTTTGCAAAGCTTTGCGCTACAATGTAGCAACATTTTTTTTTTATTAGATAAACACATTTATTTAACCGTTTATGAGAAATATCAAAAACACAGTTTCTTAAAAAACAGGGACTAAATTTTGTATCAGTGTGTAAGTGACGAAACTATAGTTACGCAAGCGTAGATGTGTTAGATAATGATAGAGATGCCTGACGCAAACTATCTTTCTCGGCTCGCTTTTTCCATACAGGAGGAGCATGGCAACGCGCGTTCCAGTATTACTATATTTCAGTGATTTCATCAAACATATAATTTAGTTTTTCCCAAAGCTGGAAGCAGATGCAAGAAAATTGTAAATAATATTCCTTATTCCATATATTATTTTTAAACATATTTCATTTGAAATTTTTTTGCACCTGATTTCGTTTTCGAAATGTATCATATTAGTTGTTTCATATTTCAAGAAACCTTCCATTTTCGCTTTTTCAATTATAATGCTAATGGCACAATGGTCGAGGAACATCAGAGATCATCGAAGAGCTATTCGATGAAACAATACTAATAGTACTACATAAAATACTTTCATAAATATTTTTAAAAAATTAATTGTATTTTACATAATGTACATATTTTTAGTACCACAGATTCCAATTTAACATATTGACAGTATAGTTATTAGCAATTTGTTATTACTTCTACTATTTATAAGTCAAATCTCGGTAAAATTTTTATTGGTTTTAAATACTTGACTTTATTATAAACTTTAGGTTGTTCATCAAGATAATGTGCAATATAAGGAATTAATATAGTTTCAGTTGCACATCTATTAATTGCATTAATACTTCAAATTTAATGTTAAAAATTAATTTACAGCAGATTTATATTCAATAAATTAAAAAAAAGAAACTTTTTCTATAATATATCATGATTCGTTATCAAAAATTTATATTAAAAGTCACAATAATTAAAATATTTATAATAGCTAACAATATGAAATCGGAATAAATAATAAATATACATATGACGTTCTAACTGCCATATTGATGTTTTTATAAATATTTGCTTGTGAATTTGAACCATACAAAATATTTGCGGAATTTAAACATATTTTTCAATTCATATATGAAATAAATTTATAGACATGGAACATAACAGCCAACGCATATTTATCAACAATAGATAAAAGCAAAGATTTTTTTTTACTTTTGCAGTTCTATACAGGGTGTATCTGGGAAAACGAACCCGCTCCTTAACTTTTTTATTATAAGGGATAGAAAATTTTTCTTCATATAGAAGTTTTATTATATTAAATATACTATTTGATGACAGGTACAGATTTTTTTTTATAAAGTCAGGTTTACATGATACGACTATCAACTTTTATTTTTCAAATGGGAACCTAAAATTGTTTTACCTACTAAAATAAAAACCACCATTTTTTCTCCTTCCAACGATATGTTACTTGTCATAAGTTAATATGAACAAATTCGAGATAAATAAGATAATTGATAAATATCAGAAATTATTTTTATTAAAATGATCTAGGAGGCTATGCGAAATTAACATAGATATGTTTCGTCCTTTTTTCTCTTGCAAGTAACGCCATTTAAAACAGAGTAAAAAACACGGTCTGATAACAGTATGTAACTACATTTTTTTTTCTGCCTAACTTTCCAATCATTATATTCTGGTTTTTAACGCAAAAGTATTAAGACAAATTATTATTGTAAGTCAAAAATTTTCTGACATAGGTAATATTTGTTGTCGTTAATTGGAATTCTTCAATCAGGTGTGGAAAAGTATGGACAAGTAGCCATTAGTTGCAAATTCAAAAATAACTGGTTCATAATTTCAATATATCACCAAAATTCCTTAAATTTTCATTAAATTTTACCTGATAATACAAAAAAGTCTATTTTATAGGAGTAAATATCATTGTTTCACTACATACGAATATATCTGTAGATTTATTCATTATGGATAGGCTGAGACCATTGTTAAGTTGTAATTGATTAGTTATTTTAATTTATACACTGACGTATCAAGTTAAGAAAAAATAAATTGAATGAAATTTCACAAATTTTTGAACTCGTGCAATTCTGTCAGTTTTGATCGAAAATTCGTGAAATTTTCTGTCATAAAGCATAAAATGTTTAGTTTAGACCTACCGTATTCCTACAATCACATGAGTTCTCTGTAAAATTTTATAAAATTTTTAGTTTTTCGTTATTTGTATAAATGACATTAACTAATCAATTCAACTTAACTCAACTTACCCTACACATAATGAATAAATCTATAGATATATGAAACAATGATATTTGTTCCTTTAACATAGTTTTTTTTTCAATTATTTGTTGATTTTCAGGTCAAATTTAATGAAAATTTAAGGATTTTTGCGATTTATTGACAAAATCAATATTCTTGGATTTGCAATTAGTAGCGACTTTTCCACACCTGTTTTCCAATCAATGACAACAGGTATTATGTCAGTTTATATTGACGTAGTGATTTGCCTTAATACTTTTGCTTTATAGAAACCGGAGTAAAACATTATTACATGGGGTAATTCGATAGGACTCAAGTGAATATTTCATGTTAGTTTATTCTTATTAAAAAAAAATTGTCATTTGTTTCATGATAGATTTATTATTCCGTTAATTGTTGCTCTTGCAGGAATCGGATGGTCCTGCTTGATATAATGCGTTAAATAAACTGATAAAATACCATTTTATCCATTGAATTTTTTTCTGGTGTGTCCATTATTACTGATAAATAATTTAATCAAATTACCGTTTATGTAAAACTTGAAAAAGACAAATCTCAACTGTCATATTCAAACAATAACAAAAATACTATTTAGATTGCAAGGTTTGTTAACCATGACAATCTGTAAATACCTGAAAACAATAAATTTTATTTTAAGTCTATCTTTCCACAGTTTTTATTTATGAATATTTTTTTTATTTACTCTCTTGTACTATCGCGGAATGTAAATTTTAACAATGTATTTCCCACGTCCTATAAAAATTAGAAACCTGATATAGGTACTCACTATGATGTGAAAATGTGATACTAATGTTGTACATCTATAATCAAAGAGTATTCCTAAATTATTAAACCTAGAAACCCGTTCAAAATAAAAGACATATTGTAACGATACAAGATGAGTGATTGTTTAACAAGAAAACACAAAACCCTGCATTTACTATAATTGAACACTAGCATGGAACTGAACGACCAATCTAGAACATTATTTATAAACAGTCGCCCCTTATCCGTACCCAGTCGCCATTTTTTTCTATTTTAACATGGCTCTTCAAAGGCTTCGCGCTTCCATTGCTAGTATCCTACATAAATTTCTAAATATAGGGCATATGAATTAGAAATATTTACGCGCAATGAAAGCAAGGTAATTTTTTACTTTTGTACATCCATATATGGCGTTTCCGATAAAAATCATTAAATTCTCTAATGCAAAATAAAATAACCAAAAGAAGAAAAATATGCAGACTTAGTGGAATTTGTGTAGGATTCAGAATACTTTTCTGCAAATCCACGCGCATTTTCCCAGAAGAATCCTACGCAGAAAATATTTTCTAGTTATCAATGAAGTGGCAAAACACCCAATAATAATTACTGGAAACTTTGGTAGTTTAGATCGAACTACTTTTGATTCACGCGTCCCTAAAATAAATGCAGATTTTTACTGCCATTAATGTTCTGGTGCAATGTTGTGAATCATTGGTTCTGATTAAATAACAACATTAGTGTTAGTAAGGCCGGCCTCGTTAACTTTGGAATTTGTAAGATTCTGTAATCTCTTATCATGGGGAACAACCGGAATTAAAAATAACATTATCAGTTATGAGAATACTGTGTACTAATAAAAATAGAATTGTTCTCATTTATATTTAACCGTATTCCATGGATATTCAGTTTTTTTAATGAGAAAAAGAAAAAAACGACAATTTGGATAATTTAATTTTATCAATATTTTGATTCGCTTTTCTGACTTTATTCACCGTGTTATATGTGAGCTAAGCTTTATACAGAAGGGTGTGGGGGGGGGTTTGTTCATGATGTGTACGTACACATAGGGGGTAGATCATTTTTGTACGATAGTGTACGAAGGGGGTCAAAAAATGATATTTTTGGTATACGTATTTCTTGAATGATAATAACACTACTGCAAATAATATCATTCAATATAAAACTTGTGGATTAAATATTACAGATAATATTTTCGGGTTCAAAAGAGCTTTCGTTGCTGTAAATATATTCTGCACGTTTTGTTTGTTCTTCAATAGTTTTAATAGGTGATACTCATGTTTGTTTCATTTCGGAATTCAGTCGCAATCAAACTATTGAAAAATAATTAGTTATTGACATTGAAAAAATGTCAAATGCGATAAATTAAGGACACAAATATTTTCAGTAAGTATGAAATACGTCACATAGAGCCTTAAATATAAAATTATTGTCATTTTATAGAAGCCATATATCCTAGATCTTAAAAAAATATGAGAACGAGATTATAAGATTGGTATTTTGAATTTTAATTTTTCCTTGGTTGGTATTCTGTCTAAAATGAATAAATACATACATAGAAATAAGGATATGGATCATAAGGTCCTCAGTCCCTAGATTGTCTTTTGTTTTTGAGTAATGGCTAATTGATTTTTTTTATTAATATTTGGAACACATGATTGTTATTAGACTTTTTCTATATACAATGTTAACTTTTTTAGCATTATTTTAATAAAATTTCTAACGTCATTACTTCAAAACAAAAGACAAAGTAACGGTAACTACATTAAAATATATCTCATTTAAGATAAAAAAACGATGTGTTCGAGAATTTTTTCAAAAATGTTAAATAGAAGATTTATTACGATAGTTCCAGACTTAATACTCGCACTTTAGGTGTGTTATTTACATATAAGAGATGGCCAAATGGCGTAAAGATATATTGTTTAAATAGCTACTAAAAATATTGTGTGTAATTAAATGATAATTAGAAGCACACCTTGGCGAAATTCGAACTCGGAACCATTGGTATACGAAGCACATTACCTCTTTGCCGCCAAGGACGATGATGCATTGTTATGATATGATTTAAAAAATGAAGGATATTTTCAGCAAGATTAAATTAGAAATCATATTATATAAATACCGAATGAATATTCTAAAGTAAAATATCTGCTATAATCTTATGTTAAAAGTTTCTGTAAACAAATCAAACCTTGGCAGTCCGCAATATCTGTGTATTATTTACAAGTCATTAAACAATGCGGTTAAACACGATATTAAATAAACTTCGACGTAATGGAAACAACAACAAAGTTTATTCACTCATTCTGTGATTTTTATCCGTAATTCAGCTTAATTTAAATATGCAAACTTTTAAACCGCAAACCAAATTTGTCTTCGATGATTTCACGATGATAAGTTTAAAGATAGCCAGTTTTTATTTTATATGGGAAATTTCATAGTCTAAAAATAGAGAAGTTTCATTCTGCAAAATAAAACACGATATTATCATTTATTTACATTTTTTATAATTCTATAAATGTAAATATTTGTTGTATAAATGAACAATGCATAGAAAATGAATCCCACAGATGCAGCAATGTTACGTAAGGACGGAATTTTATAAATCTATATTAGCCTAGCGCAGATAAAAATTTAAGCGCTATTCTCAAATGTCTTCTAGGTTTTAAATATAAATAGAGGCAGGTAGAATTTTGCTTCCCAATTAAAAAAAAATGTAATGTTTATAATTTTGTAGTTAAAATAAAAGAAATCGGCGAGGAACAGTTCGGTGGAGGCTTATAAATAATCTATTGTTTTTAAGTTTAACTACAAACAAGTTTAAAGTTTAAATACAAACAAATAACTGTCTTCAACATACTACGTCATCAGGAATTAAACTCGTATTTAAGCTTAATAATATGAATACAAAATCTGATACACGACTTTATTCAATATTTAATCATTTTACTTGATACATATTTGGCAAAATAGATGCTTTACATATTTGATTTTTGTTATAGAAATTATTGAAAAATAAATGTCACAGGTAAAAGTTTAATAATTTGGAGGGGGACATCTGATCCTGTAAAAATAAAAAATAATGCCGTCCGCTTCTAACCTAGTGAAGTGGGACAGGAGAAATATATGAAATATTTATGGTGTTAAGAATTTTATTGCAATAACAAAAAATTGTCTCAATTTATTTCCAAGTAAGACACAGCTTCTATGACTGGTAATTTTATCGTTTGCAGTGCCATCTATCAGAGTAAAACATTTTTTTTTAGATAAAAGTAACTTGGTTTTGCTGCTTTATCCGAATCTGTAATAAAAATAGGGGTTCTCATTTAAAATTTTCAGTCATTAAACTTTTAGTCGGAACATTTTTTCATTCTGTGCAATTTTTAACGAGATATTCTAGAATCTAGATGATAAATTAAAATGGGACACCTGTATATTGTTAACATGTCATTTAGTTGCTTTTTTGTAAGATTGAAATCACTTACAAGAAAAATGCAAATATCTTTTCGCCGATTGATATTAATTTTTTGACAGCCTATAGTTTATAAAAATTTCTTTTATTGCCTATTGTTGGTATGGTGAAACGAAAATTTGACATTTTACATTTCACCCAAATATATCTCACGCTGTGTATCATGTATCCTAAGAATTAAAGAATTCAAAACGAGTTAAACATAATCATCACTCTCCATTTTATGTAATAAATTGATATGGAATTTTTACTAAGCAACAAAATTAAATTTCATGAAAATATAAATAACAAATTTGTTTTTACCGTTAAACAAACGCATAATAACGTAATGTGATGGCGATAACTTTCAAAATAGGAATTAAAAATAAACACTAAATTAGTATTAATTCCAAATGGGTAAAAAATAATGGCACATATTCTCATATTGTCATTTCGAGAACGGCTTCAAATAGTGCGATTTCGCCATAACTAATACATAGCGAAATAACTCTATTGCAAAATAATTCTTGAAATAGTGATGTTAGCATACAGGTAAATGTTTCAATACGACACCAAAGGCAGATTTACAGCTTCAGCAGCATTTATGAAACGATATTCTGCTGTAAATGTGGTATTTTGGTGACTAATTAAACAAATAACTATATTCCAAATATTATTCATCGTTTGAATTTTTCCGTTATTAATTTTACATACATTTCAAATCAATTTAATTTATTGTTTTATATGTCTAATAAACTTATACCAATAAATCACTACGGTTTTGAAATTATGATCAAATTATCATACGAGCAAATATTTATCCATCTAAGAATATACAGCATTAGTCTCTATATTTATTTATCTACGTGTTACGAAGCTAAAAGATACAGGAAGAAAAAGAAAATTAAGAAAAATATTTCAAACAATAGGAACATTAAACCAAAATTAACAGTTAAAGCAATATAGTAGTGATCTGCTTGTATTTCGTTGGTTCGAATGGTTTATAGGTTTACTTTCAAAATTTCAATATTTCCGTTATTTACTCATGCGGTTTATTTACATTCCACATTTGTTATTATTATTAAAATTCGTGCCCAACACAAAAGCAGTAAAATATTTATGTCCGCTATTATAATAGATATTTACAAATACGTAAAGATAGTTTTTAGTCACGAATGGGTCAATTAAAACACGCGCATATTGAATTTTTGAAGACACCTGAGTAACTAAAGATGCTTTACGTATGTACAATATTTTATCTAAATGAAAAAACTAAAAAAAAACTTTTATTTATGAATTAAAGTCACAATATTAAAAAGTTTGCCGTAATAACAAGTTGTATCTACGATAGTGTGTAAAATTGATATTTAGTTTTTAGTTTTAAGATTGTAAAACTAACCAACAATTTCGCACACTATAAAGAAATTTAAACTCTAGTTTATCCTTCAAAACTAAAATTTACATCAAATTGTCCAAATGACAATGAAATTTTTGACAGTGATGTTAAGTAAATCATAAAATAATTTCAAATGATATGCACTTGTTAAATATAAATAACTTTTTCTTTCGTGACTAATATGTCACATTCCACACTAGTACAATTACTATTAAACATAAATTTAAATTACTGTTAAATTTCCATATAATACCGGACATTAATCTAATATCATACAGTAAATCTGCCTAGCAAATGATAAATATGTTGAACCGGCGATGTATATATTGATAAAATAGGAGTAATATAAAGTGCACATACGATCAATTGAAAACAGAAAATAGATATTAGTACGAGGAGTAGGTAGGTTCTTATGAAGATAAGTGAAATGTGGAAAATTAAGATTGTAAGACTCTGAAGATCATCAATTAAATTATGGATAATCTTATATAAGTAACAGACATTTACGCCTTTGCGATAAAAACCGAACTTCATGCTTGTGAACAGTAATAACTTTATATTTTTCCAATATACATTCCATAATAATGTTTTTCTTTTTATAAATTGACGTAGATTATTTTCTTACGTAGATATCACAACAATCCAATATTGGAAAGTGACATTTCACATGTCTTTTGTCACGTATACCAACTGATCACAAGCACAACAAATAAAAACAAAAACACGCGAAAGAAAAACAATAGGACAATATGTCGCTATTATACCGTAGTGCTTGATATTCTGCACGGGTTCTGCAGGAGACTACTGTACTGTGACGTAATCGTGGATCCGCCGACCGCCGAGAGTGATTAGCAATGGTAGTCGAGTCACGGAGGCGAATGGTGTCAAGATTAACCCAGGGACTATCGATAATGCACCTACCTTTAATGCGAATATTCGCACGTGCAGTTGTTTACTAGATATAATTAATGAAGATAGCTTCATATATCCACCGTAAAATTGATAATTAGGTTTTGTTTTGGCTTGGCGAGATACTCCATTGTGGTTTATCATATATCAAATAATTTATAATTGCGTAGTATTTTTAAATTAATTAATAAATTATAAACTGGAGGTTGTGATACATGTTTATTCGTAGTGCATTTCTAGCCATCAGAGAAATGCTCAATGATGAAACTTTTCCTACTCATCAAATTCCCTTTTTACCTCCCGCCTACCTCTAGCTAAGGGAGGTATTGTTTTTGGTCAAAAAATTAGGTAGTGAGTTTTTAGGTTCCCTACTATACTATTTTACTATTTTTGCCATGATGTATCGTATGTACGTGTGTAGTCTGGGGCAATTTTTTCGTCTCGCATAACTCAAATACTATATTACCAAAAAATACTATTTTGTGAATTTTTGCTTCTTATATTTAAATTAGATTTCATAAATCTTGCATTCCTTGTACACCATGGAAACACTTAAAAATTTTCAATTTTTTTTACGAAATGTGATATGTCATTTTGATAATGAAGTTATTTCCTTAGTGAAATATGCCAAAAAATTAAATAAATATACGAAATAAAATTAAATTTCTCAAATATAAATAGAAAATAAACAAATAAGAAGGTATGTTTCTGTATCATTAAATACTATTTTGTATCGTTTAAGAGTAGTATTGAGCGGGAGGTTATGTGCTGTTTACATCAAATTTTTTTACACTAATTATTTGCTTTATATCATATTTGACTAATTGCATAAAGCGTTGTCTGTTAATCACATTGATAACTGAGGAAAACAATTGGATTTTATCAATGGCGTAATTTTCAAATTTAAATTGTAAATTATAAATTATGGAAATTAATCTTCTTTTTTATTAGATTGGCGCCTGCGTTATTTTCACATTTTTATTTCAACTATTTCCTCGGATGTACCTAGTTATCCAACTTTCTCTTCACCATTTAGTGAGTTGTCCTGGGAATTGCTTAGTGGATGGTATGAACTATGATCCGTAATTATTTTTATTAATCTATTCTCTCTTGCTCCGTTTGTATGCTTATTTCATTCTTTTTTTTACCTCCCGTCACATCCTTTAAGGGAGATATAGGAATCATGCTAGAAATTTGGTAGTGAGTTTTCAGTGGATGAGCACATTTTCGGTTCTGTATCTGACTGTCTGTCTGTCTGTCGGTTTTCGTGGATCTCTGAAGTTACGGTTTCTCAAAGACTACTAAACTGAAAATTTTGATATTTTGTACATAATAATTGCATCCCTTTTGGAAGAGCTGATTAGTTTTGGTGATAATAGAAGAACCGGAAGTAGTAGTATACTTGAAGCCCTATCAAGTTCTTTTAAAATATCTCAGTATATTATGGTTTAATTACAATTTTTGTTAATAGAATAATGTGTCAAATATTATTATCTACAATTGTTATTGAAACATTTTTCTTCCTGTCTCCAATTTACGAATTTCAACACAAAAAAATTAATTTTGACATTTTCGTTAAAATATAACCTGTGCGTACTGCAAAAAAAAAACAACGATTGAAAAATGTCTTTTTGGCATGTTTCATAATTGAAAGCTACATTTTTTTAAGGGATGAGTGTTTCTTGATAGTGATGGTCTGTGTTCCTGCATTGTTTCATTAGCGGTTTATGGCGGGAGGTATTGTGGTGCCCACAACAGATTTTTTAATTTGACAAAGTCGGTATTTTACTTCTTGATTTCTTACTCTTTCCACTCTTGTTTTTACCACTTTATTTCTTAGTGACTTCATAATTTGTTAAGTTCTAGCGGACAATGCGGGATTTTGCTTCATATTTCTTTAATGGTCTTACTGGTCTCTTGTTTATTTTCATTTTGCTATCAATTGCCATGAATTTGTTCTTCTCGATTGTATCTTTTAAGTAACCTTTGTCTTGCCTCCCTTAATACTTGCTCTCTATTATCTGCATTAAGGTGGCTATTATTGGTTATATTGGTAATTAGGTAATTTTGCAAATATTATGTAAAATGTGTTACGAAACTAGGCTATTGTTAACTTCAAAGACGTTAACTAACAATGAAGTTAACAACGGTCCATGCAATTGGCCCCATAGTTCATTGTTTTTATTTAATATGTTCTAGTTTTAATGTTATAGTATCTATTGTGCTTCTTCACTAAATATAATTGTTAGGCATAATGTATATTATTGTATAGTTAGGTGAAAAATTAATTTAAGCTTAATCTCCCCATCGGTTTCTTCCTAATAATGTGGATTATTATTATTATCGTATTTTGAATATTATTTGTAACTAAGTTAAAATTGTTTGCTAATAATTAGGTATATTTTAATGTAGTATTATATCAAAGGAATAGTAAATAAAAATTTTAATGAAAAATAACAATGCACACAATAAATTTCAACGTAATTGATTTTTAATTTGAGTACTGAACGTATTAATTAAAATTTATAATACGTTTGCGATAAATACAGTTCGAATAATAAACTAATATTATTTGCATTATATTCTCCATAAGGTAAAAGAATGTTGATTTTATAGTACAATGTAAACTGCAAACTAGAATTACAATAAATTATTATAATGATATTCTCAGAAAAGTAGCATAGTAATTAAATCACATTTCTCATCGACATATCCCCAGCATAAATTATTAATTAAATATATATCAACATCTTAGTTGCAATGTCATGTTCCAGACATATTTGTTCTAGTCGTTCCAGTTCAGTGCAACGCAAATTATTTTGCTAATAATTTTCTCTCAGGATTTACTAAAATTCCAGACAGAACGCAGTAGTTCAATGTTACGATTACTTAGTGGTTTGGCCTAGGAAATAGGAATCGTAATATATTAATTAATTTTAACAAGATATAGATGCAACTCAAAACAGAATTATCTAAATGTTCTTATTTGCAGTTGTTTGCGAAGTAAAACTTATTAATTAGTAGTACTTCCAATTGATTATCAAGAAACTAACTAAAAGTTAACAGGTATTAATTATTATACAAGTGTTATTTAAATTCAGAAAGAAAAGTCTAGCGTAGGCATCATACGACTTTCATATACATATTAATCTGAATTTAAATATTTGTTGCATAGTTGTTTCAGTTATTTGGTTGTTCCCGAAGCAATATGTTATTGAACAAAAATTTCAGTGTTTATCAAAATTTGAGATCTATCTATCTATTTATATGAGAAAATTGCGAACAATATTATTTATTATATAAAAGACAATAGTACTTCACTAAAGAAACCCCAATTATAGACCTGAAAATAAAATTCATCAATGATCAAATCAAGCTGTTTACAGACTAAACCACCATCTAAATGATGTCGCTCTGATTCTCCTAAATAACGAAAATGATATAAGGCAGTTGAACAGAAAGAAGTCCTTGGATTTAATTCAAAGTCTAACTTAACTCATTCAAGTTACAGGAAAATCTTCACGCTACATCATTATTTTCTTAAAATTCCTCTATAGCCATATAACCCGTTTATAAAAAAATCAGATAAATTGTAGATATTTTTTTGTGAGTCCTGTAACATTCTACTTTTAGTTTTGCAATTATTATCGAAATCATCTCAGTTACTCCTGCATCCATGTATTAACCGTCCATTGAACCAATTATTTATCTACCCACGCAGGCGTCATTGCAATAATAATCAAAATGGATGCACAAAATAAAAACGTGATAATAACTTTTACTTTACCCCTGTGGTTTCCCCTCTATCTTTGGAAGCTGTGACTTGTAGATTGGAATTCGAATTTCATTGGCGCGATGGTATTTATTTAAGAAAAATGTAAGTATTTGTTGACAGAAATATGACCTAAATACAAGTAAGCATTGTTTTAAGTACGAATTCACCCAATGCCATTAGAAGCCTATATCTAATCGGTTTTTGCTGATCCTTCTGATTCAAATTGAATTGTTGAATAACTGTATAATCTAGACATATTATAATACGTTTCTTTGGATTCCTGGATATATTCTGGTATTTCTGGTAATCACAACAAGCTGCTCATGCTATGCGGGAAGCTGCTCTGCTTGATTAAGTTGATTCGCACGCTCTCAGGTCAGACGACATGCTACAACTTATTTCTCTCTTCTGTTTTATTACTTGGCAAGACGAGTGGAATCGATCCACTAATAAGCTTAAACGTATTAAAGCTTCTGTTCATAAGTGGAAATTTCTTTTTCGTGTCTCTCGATTGAAACAAGTTACCATTACTCGCTTGAGGATTGAACACATTTAATCTTTTCATCTCTATCTTCTTGTTCGGGACCCTTGTATGTATGTACCTATATATGAAATTTGCAATACTCGTATTTTTGTGTACCATCCTTTTCTCTATTATGCTATTACTTAGTATCAAAATATTAGAAATGCTCACAGTGTTACAAATACGCTTTCTACAGTTCTCTCCAATGAGACTGAAAGTGTTCAGAAACTGTTAAAATTTATAAATTCTTCTGGACCTACACAGTAAAAAAATTATAGTCAAACATGAAAAAAATTTTAGACCACGAGGATCCACCGTAAATTTTTGTTAATTTAACAAGTTTCACATTTGTAAGCAAGTAACAAATTATTTTTGTGTATTTTGTAATTAAATATATTTGTGAATCCAGTAATTATTAACATATATTTTTGTACTTTTGACTAAATATTTTTGTAATAATATTGAAGCTGAACAATTAATGATAGTTATTATAATAAATTAAGTTGTTACAAAGGATACAAATTTTCTTTAACAATTTCAAATTCATAAGTTAGATAATTTTACTTGTTATTATTGACGAGTCATTTGTTAAATTTTATACATCCAGCAATTTAATAAAAACAACAATTTTTTTTTGTTAAAAATATAGAATTGACAAAATTTTAATTGTTATTTTAACACAATTTATTTGTCAATATTAACTAAAAATACTTAACCGCAAAATTAAGAAATCGAAAACCAAATTTTTTACTGTGTATGTACGACATATAATAGTTTATCTCTTTTCATTGTTTCCTCTTCCTTTTATTTATTTATTTATTTATTTAATATCTGTTTATAGCGGCGGTAAATGACCTCAGCAGTCGATCTGCTTAATTCCAGTTAAAAATTAACGGTGATATACACTCTTGCAACAGAATTCTTTTTAGAGAACAATAATATGGAATTACTTGTTGTATATGTTTCAACGCTTCAAGTATAACATGTACAGAACTAAATTCTTAATTTTTCATTGAAGCATTTTCCTCTATAAAAATTTCAAAACGTTTGTCATCGTAATATACTCACATAGTTAATCCCTCACTTGTCATTCGTGCCAGCAGTTAATGTTTCTTTCGATTGATTTGAATTATTGCTTGGTTTGTGAAATACTCGTTTTTCATTCATATATCATCGACGTCAAAAAAATCCCAGTACATCTGTTTGCACAAATCAACAGAACCATGAAAAACAATCCCAAGCAAACAATTCACAAACGGCCAATAATCATGAATCACAGCAAATCAATAATTATAATATTTACGCGAGACGCGTATTGCGCATCCTAGTAAGGACACGTGAGAGAATCTAGCAGGCTCCGAATGGGTTGGGAAATCCAACATAGCACCACAGGTATACATAAATCGTGTGTGTGCAGCATCCGGCTACTAGCACAAATGACTTGCTATTTCGGACATTCCCGTTTTGGCCACAACACATGAAGTCTATTGGAATGTATTCCTGTATTTCAAAATACAATCATGCTACGTATACAAATTTATTAATCCAGCCTAGAGTAGTCCTTTATCAGTAAGTTTCAGTTCAGATGCAACCATAGATTCAATAATATACAGGCTGTCCCAGATTTAAACGGCCTAACTTAATCCACAGATTAAACACCTAAAAATAAGGTGACAAGTTCATTTGAGCAAATGTCCGTAAATGCTTTATTCCAGAGATATTCATGTTTTTCTTATTGAGTAGCGCTACTTTAAAAAATCAGCTTCATATCCAATATCCAATATTATCGTATTGAGGTGTTACATAATAATTAAATTAAATTAATAATAAATTGTTTATTACCTAATTTCAATACAAAATTTAGTTTGCTTGCACTTATATCTGGAAAAAAATGAGAAACTATCTATGAATTTAAAGAAATTTATTGTTTAAAATAATAAAGTAATAACATAACTTCATAAACTTTTTTTTTATAATTTTTGTTCAAAATGATCACCTGCAGCACGTAAACAGGCAGGACAATGATGTGCAACTATATTGGTTGCTGTGTGACATAGTTCGGGAGATATGGTTTCGCGAACTTGAATAATTTTTCTACGTAGTGAGTCTGAATTATTTATCGGTTCTTCATAGACTTTTTCTTTTGTGGCACCTTAAATTAATTTCTTTAAATTCATTGATAGTTTCTCATTTTTTCCTTGACATTAGTGCAAACAAACTAAATTTTGTATTGAAATTAGGTAATAAACAATGTATTATTAATTTAATTTAATTATTATGTCTCACCTAAATGAGATAGATAATATTGGATATTTTGTTAGGAAGTTGATTTTTTAAAGTAGCGCTACTCAGTAGGAAAAATATGAATATCTCTGGAATAAAGCATTTACGGACATTTGCTCAAATGAACTTGTCACCCTATTTTTAGGTGTTTAATCTTAATTTTAAGTTTAAATCTGGGTCACTCTGTATATGAATGGAGCGTTGACTATGCTTTTAATATAGAAATCTGTTACCAACATAAGAGAGAGATAGTCATATCTAAAATTACGCAGTGGGAGAAGAACAGCACATTTTCATGCCACCCAACACGTGGTACGAATTGCTGTTCTTCTCCCACTGCGTAATTTTAGATATCACTATCTCTCTCTTATATTGGCATTAAACTATTGTATGTAAAAATCAAGAAAATGTTTCCCACAAATTCATGTAGTTTCATTAGGTTGAAAATGTTCTCGTTGTATAGTTAATATCCATTTCTTGCTTAAATCCACATTTTTTTAAAAACTGTTATAAATATGTATATATACAGCGTTCAAACCTAAAGTGACATATTTATCTGTCAAATGGAACACCGTCTTTTATAGCCTGTTTTTTACAGTTAAATGCACAGCAGGATTTTACCATATTTGATATATTTAAATATGACATAAATAACTGACAAAATTCTAAATGAGGTACAAAAGCTCGCACAAAAGTCTATTAAAACAGTATTCTACTTATACGACAAACATCAAACAAAGTTCTTGTCATCTTGCCACCCGCCACGTCACTTTCATCTTTCATCTCTCTATCTCTATCGCACTGTGCTGGTTACAGTCTATCTTTGTCTATACTCCTTCCATACATATTATTAGTTCTATGGATGCAACATTTACTTTTCTTTCATGAATAAATTACTATGGATACCAGCTATAAATATTACAGTACTGTTCCTGATAAAATATTATATAAGTTTTCAATGTTAAATGAACTTGTCATCATAATTTGCTGATTATTATAAACATTTTTCAAACTGACATTTACCATTAATGCCCAGAACTATTTTTCTTTAAACATTAATTTTATATTTCTTTATGTTGGGAACGTGTAAGTATAATGGGCGCATGAACTATAAACGAAATATGATAAATGTATATCAAAATTGTGTAACACTTATGGAATTACTAGTAGTAAAGTTTTTTTTTTGTTTTAAATATTCTGCAGTAAAGCGATATAACGAATTGAATATATTTTGACGTCACGGGTCCTCGCATTGATGCTATTGGCCAGAAATATGAAATGTGCAAATCGCGCGTCTTCCATGGCGCCCTACGCCTATTGTGGGCTAAAATAGAACTGCGAAATGTCATTGCATTTGTTTTGTTTGTTGGTATTTAAAATTATATTTGTTGGGCTTCTATTACTTGTTTTATAATTTCACTGTTACATTTTGCTATGTTGAAAATCTATTGAATAAAATTGTGTGCTGAGGTTATGTTACATTACTACCAGCGCCACTGTTCTCAAACTTTCGTATGTTATTTACTCGAATATCAAGTAAAATACTCTAAAGTTGCCAAAGGAATTATATCTGAATATATACTTTAAGTTAATTGTTGTAAATAAAGACTTACAATATGTAAATATGATTTTTACATTAAAAAATATGTAATATCTATTACCATGAAAAATCGTTGTTTTAGTGCCACTGGAGCAGTACCCGTAACGTCACACAAACTTTAAAAAATCATATCTCTATTCTAATAGTTTCATAAAAAAAAATTGATTTATGGACCCTAATGTATAAAATATTTTACTTTTAAATGTATATTGAGCAATATCAAATGAATAAATATGGCATAGTTCATCCAATTTGAAATGCCATAGCCTGGCAAAAACATAATCTTAAATTGAGACATGTTATATTATACGCTGGACATTAATGGGTTTATGACAAAAAGGTAAATGTTAGTTACACCTTAGCTAAAACTCACGGTATAAATAGAAAGCATAACAGTTCAAACAAGTGTATTTTTAAATTTATTAATAAAAATTCCATTTTAAATAATTATAATGTACCACATACAGTAGATATAATAATTGTGATTTTTAAATATTTTTAAATTGTCAAAGCTTTTTTCAATCTTTCTAAATATTAAAGTGATTAGAAAGAATAGGATTAGGGTTTATTGTCAAAATGGTTTCGAAAAATGGAATTAGTAAAATGTGTTAGCCCCTAAAAGCATCTACGAAGATGATTTGTCAAAGGTTTCTTAAATTTCAACTTCACAGGTTTGAATTACTTTTGTTCGATTTTTTAGTTCACAAAAACGAAGTCATTTGAGAGAAATGCGACAAATATTCTAAAAGTTTAAGTTTAATTTTTTTTAATCTTTAGGTTAGTACTTGAAGAGATATCTGCTCCTTGCACCTATACATGTACAGGAATAGTTGAGTACGTTTGGCCAACTTAGGAGATAATATGGTTGTTGAGAATTTGCAGAGTCACAACGTCTCCTCTCTCTGTGCACTACAAAATGTAAAAGTATTTCTTTTTGTAACGGTAACTGTAACCTAAGATCGAAGTTTGCCATTGTAATTTTGTAGAAATTTGTTTTCCATTTGTGATCCGTTTCCATGTTTTTTACTCTATTAAATTATATTCACTTCATAATCAATTTATCTCCAACTTTCACGTATATTTCATTCAAGATGAAGATTGAGGCGAGAAATTAACTGACTACATATGTCCTAAGCGAGAAGAGTTATTTTTCATTTTCCCAAATTTGCCATAATCCATTCTACTTATATTAAATATAATTGTACTAGTATGTCAATATATATAAAAATAGTTCTGTGTTAATAAAATATTACGAGAGTTGAAAAGGTGAAAAATTGCTAATTTGCTAGACCGAAACAAGAATGGTCGAACTGGGAATTTGAGACGTAGATCGGCGTCGGAGCATCGCTCGTCGCCTGGGTCCAAACTTGCGACACTATAAGGAAAGTCCCAAACCCCTGAAGAGCTACCCTCAAATATGTGTGGTATGTCCACGTGCACATGTTGTAATTTAGATGGTCATCATTTGTGGTAAAAGTTTTTTATTTTGTTGTACAAAGTATAGATTGAGGTACAGACTTTGGGGAATTATTAAGTTTTTTATTGGAATGTCGCTGTACAAGGAAATCTTTTTAATTTGCCTACTGTTTTTAATTAAGACAATTTTTCCTGGGATTCAACTTTCCTGCATTCTTCTGTGACTTTTTGAAATGAGACAAATTTTAGTTTTATTCTGTTATACATAAACAAAATAGTGAATTGATTTATGCAATATAGGAAATACAATGTAATTTTTTTTCATATAACGATAAAATCTTGTAGATAATTTAACTCTGCATATAAATCAATAACAAAGTTTTTATTTTGAAATTTACGAGTATGTAATGTGCAAAATCAAATCAAAAAATTTATGAGAAGACTCATATGTAATTAACTATAGCTATAAAATTTAATTGAAATTGTAAACAAATGCAAAACAAATTAAATTTTAATCATTAGGGAAAGACAAATCGTTGCATGAATAAATTAACATTATTTTTCCTATGTTGAATAAATCAGTACACCACCGGGCATAAAGAATATTTCAAAGAAACTATTATTTAAATATATGCACAAGCATAAATATACAGGTTGAGTTTTTAAAAGCAGCGACTCAGTTTTGTTGGCTAACCAATAACTTTAGAGAAAAAATAAATACACTGGCTTATGTAACAACGAGGTAGACATAATTGTATGGCTGGTAAAATTATTTTATTAAGAGGATGTAGCTGAGGGAAAATTAAAGTTATATTTTCTTAAAATTACAATTTATGTCACAATTTACATTTTTAATATGGAAAATAAATCTTGAGGTAGGCTGTTGAACAAAAGATATTATTGTTTGGTTTACTGATACTCCCTGTAAACAATGGTTTTGCATCGACAAGAATGAACAAATGAAGATTATTTTAAAGTTGCTGTTTTGTATGGAAAGGAATTTATCTGCTTCTAATCGAAGCTTTTTGGAACTTTTGCACCAGAAGACTCGCCCAACACACCAATTATTGGTTCATTTAATTTCATTTTTGCAGATGCCATAGCAGTATCATTTAAACAAACAGTTGTTAAACAAACAGTTGTTCAACAGCCTACCTCAAGTATTTTTTACACTTTACCATTTACACAGTCGAGATAATATCCAGTTTAAAACAGGAAAAGTTTACTAAATATTTGCACAGGTGCATAAATTTTCTATTTCCAAAATTCATATCTAATTTTATTTATTCTTTTATATTAATATATTATACATTATATTTCAAAAACAATTAATGTTAATTTTTTTACATAAATCAATTGATTACTTACTACTACTATTTAATTTGAAATTGTATTTTGTGTATCTAAGATATAAAAAATTTCATCCAATGCAATTTAAAACAGTATAGTACCCATAATCGACTCTGCATTACACCGTTGCAAATCTATACTTAATCTATGCTTTAAAAACTCGCAAAGTCCCTTTTCCTCAGTCTGACAGTAAATCAATTTACCCAAATTTTTCTGCAAATGGACCAAGAGAACCAAAAGTTTCGTAACCAATTATATTAAATTGTTTTATATTTTCAGTTACATAATATATATTTTGATAATATTTTTGTAGTAATGAAGTAAAAATGAAATCACAAAAAAATTATTATTTTTCTTATCATGAAAACATTTGTTGATTCCGTTTCTTTCACAGGGGATTTGTGTACATATCAAAAGCAAATATCTTTGTAAACGAGATTTTGTTTGTACAATAAATTGAAGCTTACAATTATGTAAGTATCTTTACAACTTTTTTCTATTTCCCCCTTAATTCAGTAATTTAGTTAGAACTTAATATGATTATATTATTACTAGTTTTCAAAATAGTAATTCAATGATGTGTATGTCAGAAGAAAATATGGCGATATTAAAAATATGTAATATATATATATATATATATATATATATATATATATATATATATATATATATATATATATATCATCACGCCTTTTACCCATTACGGGTGTGGCACTCTGCTTACGCAGATCTCGGTAAGTGATATATTTTTTCGTATGAAGTGCGGTTACCAGCCGTCAAATCATAGCCCCCAAGGATGTTAGTGGAGGGGGAACCACAGGGGTAAATTTAAATTTGTAACTGTCGGCATTGGGATTCGAACTGAGGATCTCACGATCCACAGTCCGACACGTTAATATGTAATAAGTTATTCGCTTTATTTTGGGTTTTTTTTATAAAGCTGTAAATGCTTTCAAAACTAACAGATGAGTGACATATACCATCAAAATGTTTTAAGTGTAAGTTTTTAGTGTCAAAATATTAGTTTTAATTAAAAGTCTTTTAGCGCGAAGTGCCAGCAACATAAATTGTAGAAAAAACCAATTTCTATTTTTTACAGGTCGCATTTCTTAAAATAGAATTATAAAATTATCTAAATAATAAAAAAAATACACGATATACATATTTTATAGGGTGTGTTATCACACTCGTGTTTTGTAAAACTTGGATTGTCTTACGAAACTCGTTTTTTACGTTACTATTTTTATTGCGCAGTTTCAATTATATCCATAAAGTTATTTGCTATTTTCAAATGATATGCAGTAAGTCACGAAATGACAAAATGACTTACCTTGGCACTGACTTATACTCGATTATCGGACACCTCAGAAAACCTGAAAAAATAATAAATAATTGTTTAAAAGCATGCTGGATTTTATTTTTATTTATTAGGTATTTATGTGTACCCCGAAACGTAACGTTAAAAATATGTGTTCAGCACATTGACAAAAATACTATGTGGTACAAATAGAAATAAAAATGTGTATTTATGAAACAGTACACCAAAAGAAGTACCTATCTCTCCCTTCGAAATGCACTTTTCAATTATAGCATGTTAAAAATTAAAATTTTTTTCTTACTCTGTTTTACTTCTTTACACAGTACAGGCGCACAGGTATAAGGGAATATGTCAAAATTTAATATTTCTGTATCATAATAGGTATTTCGTAAATGAAGATACCAACGGAAAAATATTTCAACCAGAAATAGCAAACTATAACATTTGAAATATTATTCCATTTACAATAATTGTCACCATTTCCGATTAGTGTATTATCACCAAAAACAAACAAAAAATCAGCTAAGGGAATACAAATGTAAAACACAAAATATAAAATTTTTAGTTCATAGACATCATCGCGAAAATATGAAAATCATATTCAAGTGATCCTAAAACGTACTTATCCATTGAGAACTCACTACCGAATTTTTAGCATGATTCGTATATCTGTTGCTTACAAGATGTGGTGGGAGTTTTTAATTTATTTTTATTTATAGCAAGACTAATTATACTGCTTTTCAAAAATATTTACATTTCGCTTTACTACGAGCATAATTGTTCTCAATTCAATCAAATCCGCTTAATAAGTATCAACAGAAAATTATATATTAACTTGTTATTAGTATTAAAATAGGTCACATATGCTCCACATACTGAAACAGTGGAATTAATGTTTCAATGATTAAAAAAAATGTAATGTGAATTAATATTGTTTTGCAGAATATCCATTACTTAAATGTACATACAGAACATTACGTATATAAAAAAATGAAGAAGAAATGCCGATCAAACAACTTAATATTCATTACAATTTTTTAGAAAGAATAAAGTCTTTATTTTCTTTGTAGAAAACATCTAAAAATCAATATTTTCCTGTTATTGTCAACAGAAGCAGCAAAACACGAGAAAGCCGGTGGTCAGTAATAGCTATCCACTAACCAGACACTAGAATCCGCTACATCACATCGGCCTTGCACATGGCCTGCTATATAAAAGCGACGGACAGCGAGTCGGACTCTGCTATCACGAGTGAACCGCGAATCGAATAACATTGTGAGTAAACCGCGCGTCAGACAACGTGAATTTAGAGACGTGTGCGCTATCGCAGCAGAAATCAAGCAGGCCGTGGAACAAACAACACACTATCATGAGGGCTGACATCAAATTGTTGTGTGGGTTGATGCTGGTTGTCGCTGTTGCTCAAGCTTTACCAGGTAAATACATTATGAATATTTCAATAAAATACATACAGAATTACTTAGATATTAATATTTTTTATATTAAGACTGTTTCGGTATTTCAAACTAATTAACTACAAATTTGAACAGTTGAAATGACAGTTCGAATAATGAAACTATGTTAACAAATTTCTGTTCTTATTTCTTCTCTTAAATTTAACCCTGATTGGTAGATTTTTAATTTAATAAATTTAGTATGAGCCATGAGAAGATCGTAAATAAAAAAATCTAAATTTGAAAACTAAATTCCAATACTATTTCAACTTTCAGCTACCATGAATACTAAGTTTTTTTTTGCCAATTTCAGTTGTTAATAAAACAACCTGCAATTCTTTATAAAAAATATATTGTATCTACGACCGTTGTTAAAAGTGACTTTTAACTGTTGCTTAGTAAATTAAAATAATCACTTTCTGATACTAGTGTTAAAAGTAACATAGCAACGTGTTTAACGTGATTTTATTGTTACTTTTAACACGTTGCTAATGATTTGTATCAATAAATCAACATAACCCTACCTGTCAAAATACCATTCTAAATTTTGTATGATATACGTGTTAAAAGTGATTTATTTCGATCGTAGGGTTGTTTCACTCGGCTTTGCCTCGTTTCACAAACTTCCCCACTTACTAATAAAATGTTACTTTTAACACTTATATCATAAATAACTATTTTAGGGCGTAACAGTATTTAGTATGAATATTAGAAAATTGAACAATTATAAAAAGGTTTATTTAAAAAATGTAATACATATCAACAAAAATATACAGGGATGTTTCAGTACGCAGAGATAAACTGAATAGGTATAAGATTACTTGCACTTTACTCAATAATAATAATAAGTAATCAATTACTCTCCAATTTTGAATAATATATAAAAGCGTGTAGTATGCGTCTTGTAAAAACACAAGTAGATTTTACTTTTAAGTGGTACCTAATCAGTTTTTCATGTACGAGTAGTATCTACCAATTGGTTTCTTTCTTAGAACTATCTGTATTTAAGTTCGTAACTGAGATTACCGAAGGTCAGAATACCTTGAATGAATATCAAATAAATTTTCTCTTTTACTTCCAAGAAAATTGTTAACAAAATTCCCAAATCTTTATTTAAAATTTATATTTGTCGGAAGCGCATATTTTTAGCATTACTATTCTATAAAATTTCTGTGCGTGGGAGTTTACTAATTTTAGGTAGATTAAATATTACCTACACGTTTCAATTTTATATAAAATAATATCACTACTCATATCTAGATAATACAATTCACAATACCAGAAACCATAATCAACTTTTGTATACTTCATTTAATCATATATTGTCATTACCGTTATTTATTTATTTACAATATTCGTTTAAACGACTATCGATATATTGGTAAGTAATTGATTTTACGCGTTTAATTTTTGTATGATGGTATGGTCTATAATAATAGTTTGTTACAAGAAAGAGATAGCAATAGTTTCTATATTATTCTATAGTGTGTCACATATAAAATTAATATCGTGAAAGCATAGGTGCGGTGGCAATGAACATCAAAAAGTAATTAAACTCATGTGTTAATTTCTAATTATTCTTAAGAGAATTGTTAGCTGACGTTTGTTTACACATTTTTTAAAAATGTATTCTTACAAATTATTTGTATTAGGGAGCTCACTTATATCTTGTTGAGATATTTTTGAAAACTGTATACTTTGAAAGAAAATAAATAGAACATCTGATTAATATCTATATTTAAAGTGCCGAAAATATTCTGAATCATAAACTGCAACTGAGTTAATAACTTCAAAAATAAAATTGCGGGAATTGTGTTTGCAAAAAAAAATCTGGCGTGGGCACCACACGACTTACACTCTTATACACATAGTTTTCAATTAAATTGTTTAATAATTACACTTGACTTGACTCATGTTTGTTATATACCGGAGGCAAAAAATCACACTAGTTTTGAAGATTTAATTTAAACTAGAATAGATTTTTCAGTTATTGATTTATTGTCTAAATAGGGCCTTAAAATAAAAGGGGTATAAATGCAGGTTTTTTTTTGATTTGTGTGCATATATGTGCATATATGAAAATTTAATATTGATATTTGTTTGTAGCTAAATAGATACAAGTGAAATATTTTATTTATACTATTATAATGTTCAAAATCATCATTTAATAAGAAAATAATAGATTTTAAATAACTGAATTGAATTGAAATTAAATATCTCAAAATAGTTAAAAATTCACTTATACGCCTTTTATTCTAAAGCCCTCAATTAATAAATAAATCTTACCTTGTCAAGTGAAAATATATGCTATCAGCCTACATGAATTTAATTTGATATATTTGAATAGAATTTGTTACTATTATATTAAATGCATAAAATACATAATTCACATAACACAAATCTAAATTTAGAAAATATAAGCAGGATATTTTGCGCTAGATGAGACTGATATAGCGTATTTAATCTGTGGTGGGATTCAGTAGACAATTGTAAACTGATCCATAATTAACCTATCCAAGTTTATCCGCTTTCGATAAACAATGGCCAATCGGAGGTACATTTTCCGTCAAATATCCGGTCATGACATTGCCGGGTATTCGTGTATACGAACCTTTCAACAAACAACGTGATGTGACAGAAATAGATGCCAATTACTTCCAATTTTGTTTTAATGAAATTACTCAACGATATTTGAGATGCACGCTAAATTTTGTAACCATGATGAAGTCGTGTTTAACATGCGATTTAAGGCGATTCTGACCATAGACGCAAACAGGAAATTTTTGAATATAATTAAAAATATTGTTATTAATATGTAGTGTGTTTTAACTTCCAGGTTTACGTTTGAGATCTCAAGAACTATAAGAGCTATGACTTCGGTTAAATTAGATAATAGTTATTTATGTATCAAGGCACGAAGTTCAATTTTTTTATCACGAATATGGAATTTTGTAGCCGAGGTATTTAGGGCTGAGGGAAATAAACCATGTGAGTGATAAAAAGGAACTTCAGTGCCGAGGTACATATTAAGTTTTGATTGAAATCTAAAATTCGAAAAAATTGTAAAAAAACACAATATAGGTTAAGTTTATACATCTGTCAGTTGTCAATTGATACTGACAGTCTGTGTTGCCAACATCGAGAAGTGAAGTTATCGTAAATAACACTCAAAAATATGGGATAAATAGCTCCGTGGAAACGTGTCGAATCCCACTGCCGACAGTTACAAATTTAAATTTACCCCTGTGGTTCCCCTTGCACCAACATCCTTGGGGGCTATGATTTGACGGCTGATAACCGCTCTTCATACGAAAAATTATATCACCTACCGAGATCTGCGTAAGCAGAGTGCCACACCCGTAATGGGTAAACGGCGTGATGATATATTTATTTATTTAAATATGTGTTTTGTCCTCAATTTCGTCATCGGAAATAATTAGTTAATTCTTCTTGCAAATTTTGTTTCATGTTACGTCCAAATTTACTATAGTAGGTGCGTTAATATATCTGCCAAAATTAACCTAATTGTATAATAATTATTTAACGGTTGCCAACATTGGGCTGCTCAAAATCGTCGTTTAGTGACGATTTCTGAGCTTTAATGACGATTTTTGAGCACTTTAGTGCCGATTTCAAATAAAAATTATAAGTTATATTTTTCTTATTTCGACTGGCGACAACTTCATGAATTGTTTTTCCAGAAATAAGCCAAGTTACATTTGAATTAACAAATGTTATTAGGTCACTTAGTAGTTTTAGTACCATAACGTCTACCTAATTTACTTAAGATGTATTTATAGCTTCTTCTCGACTAATTACTTGATTTTTCGGCTGGTAACCGCACTTTATGTAGTAGCATATTTAATACATAGGTCTGTATTTAGCAGAGTATCACTATTTGTTTACTTTGGGAAAAATTAACATAATTATTCAGAAAACTTAAAGACAATGTTTTAATTAAAGGGTAGTCCTATAGGTAAAGACAAACACATTTATATTTTTAGTACATATAAGATGTTATCAAACATACTCATTATGTATATTAGTTTTTTTTTTCTATTTTAAATATTGGCAGTTTTTTTTAATGTTATTATTTCCTGTTTTTTGTTGAACATACATAGAGATACATTGGCTATTGTATCGAATGAACAATTAACATTGAAATGGATAATTAAATAAACAAACATGAACATTCTCCATTTATTTTATCCGGAAGTTAAACCTAGACTTTTGCTGTGTGCTATGTGTTACAGACTGCGGTACTATTTTTAATGATAAATAATAATAATAGTAATATATCATCACGCCTTTTACCCATTATGGGTGTGGTACTCAGCTTACTGAGATCTCGGTAAGTGATATATTTTTTCGAAAGAAGTGCGGTTACCAGCCCTCAAATTATAGCCCCCAAAGATGTTAGTAGAGAGGGAACCACAGGGGTTAATTTAAATTTGTAACTGTCGACAGTGGGATTCGAACTGAGGATCTCACGATCCACGTTACCACGGAGCTATTTACCCCATAATACTAATATTAAAGAAGAAAATTCATGTAAAAGGTTTATCGATATTAAAAAAATTACTTTGATATGCACAATAAATCAAATAAAATTTTTTTTCGGTGAAGTCATAATGGTATTAACTTATTTTTGTCATATGCTACTTTATGAGTGGCTGATTGTGAATTTATGCGTAAAACACAAACGATCATGCTTTTCAATGGAATTCGAACCCACGACCTCTGGTGTACTAGGCTAGTGACGTAGGCACTACGACACCGAGATCGGTAATTACATTGTTAATGCACAACGTGTTAAAAAGTACGCTATATTAAATAATTTATAATTCATAATTTAAGATTATCCATATTTAGGTAAACCATAAGCATGTGATAATGTTTTTAACAATTAATTATTGGTTTATTGCATTTTACCAAAGTTATAAAAGTTTAAATATTAATAAAATGCGTTGATTTTTATTGCACTTCAACTTTTTCCGCACATAGTTAACATAGTATCCAATCGGGTATAAGGGAAATAATTGCAATGGGCTATAAATAATTTATTTCTTGTTAACAATTAATAAATTCGTTGAAGTAATGAAATAAGTAGTTTATTAAGTTACAACTGCAATTAAATTTATTTTTAGCGTTAGTTTCATCATGTAACCTTAATGGAAATTGTAAATTTATTCTCTTTGTTCTTGTTCTTTTAAGAATGAAAGACTAGAGTAGTGAAATTGGAGCGTATAAAATATTCTCCTCTTATTATTTTAAGACAAAATTATTATCTTGAGAACACTGTATGCATCAGTGATTTTCATAATATTGTACAATCTATAACAGGATAATAGTTACGAATAAACGAAGCAAAAATGCATAAATTTCTGTTTCTTAAACAAATAAACTACATGCCTATATTTCAAACAACATGTTCTTTACGTCATCTGTGCAAACGTAACTGTCATGGCTACTTGAGCACAAATTGACATACGTTGTTTTGTTATAGATTATTTGCAATAGTAATGATAAAAACAATAAATTTATAGAATGAACTATGCACGCAGCGTAGACTAGCCAATGAAATTTTGACCAGATAACAATGTAAAAGTAACAACACTTATATAGTCGTTAACACTCAATTTCAAATGATACATATTTGTTGGAACCTATGATAAACTATTTACAACTTGTGTCCGAATTGCGATATTTTATTATTATTCATAGCATTAATTTTTACAATTTACAAACTTCAATCACGAGGAAACTCTAAAACTAAATTAAATGTTGGAAATTCGATTTCGTTTTCTGTGACTAATAAATTGAAAACCTCGCAATATAGTAAAGATATGTATATAAACTGAATTGAATTCAACTCTTCGAAATACGTACAAGTATGGTAAATTTCTAAAAAAATTTCATAGAGTGGGTAATAATTTTAATGGAATTTTTTTTTAAGTCCATTTAAGATTAACAGGCCTAAAATACTTTTCTTCGTTATTTTTCAGTTCAATTTACAATCAAATACTGGATGTGGTATTTATGACTATTAACCAGTTAAATCTACTGGTGTAATCTTCGAATACATATCTCAATTTTTTTGAAATAATACTCATTGAATCTATCAGATTAATTTTGGATACTCATAGTTTTGTAATGGTAGCTTCTTAACGTTCAATTTTATATAATCATAATAATCGCTGTAACTCGTCAATTAAAACAGAAATAATAACGAATACATCGGCATACCTATTATTCAATTCTTAATTAATAAATAAATATTTAATTACAAAAACATGAACGGTTTTAAGAAACTGGAAAACCCCCATGACAAGTGAAACTAATTGAGTCAAACATATAGAAACCTTGAAGATAACTAAACTCACGTATAAGTATTTACTATTGAAATGCAAAAAACACTTATTCATAACTTATTATCATATGCGTTTCTAACATCGTTGTTTTTATTTCTTGATTTTAGGTATAATATGTTTAGAGCTATAAGTCACATATGTTTTGATAACAAGTAAATTGCAGTGACGTAGAGGCCATGTTCTTCGATTAAAGTTTATATACTTAACTAACAAATAAAAAAAAAACCGCATCGTCCTTGCAACCAGGAAAAATTCCAAGGTGTGTCAACAAAAAAACAAAACACTGCATCGGTCAGTTTATTAGTTACCTCACTTTGCAAAACAAGCAACAACAACTCACTAAGAACTTGCATTGGGAACTATAATTTCATGTCTTATGTTGTTTAAATAGGGGGGAGAGGGAGGTATATACAGTTAAACCAATCGGATTCAATAGCGGTTTTAGTTTTTTTTTTATAATTATTATGTTTATTTATAATATAACTTTAAAAATATTGACCTGTGTTTTTTTGTAATAAAATTGTTAAGTTTACATAAATCAGTCACTCTTGTTACGTAGCATACATTTTAAGGTTTTAATTATATAAAGGCGACTTTTATAAAACGATCATCAAAAAGACGCATGATAAAAAAGCGTGCTTATACTTTTAATATTTAGTTGGGGAAAAATGTTTAATCTATATTTTTCAAATATTATACAACAAATAACTGCAAAATGTTACCAAAGTAAATTGTTTTTTATTATACCTGCATCATAATCCGAGTTTAAAACACGCTATAGCGTGCGTAAACGCAAGATTAAAACCCGCCGTGCTTTAAAGGTTGCTAAGCAACAACAAAAATAATAATTATTAATATCTGTCAAAATTGATATGGCAAATTGTAAAAAAATGAATCTACGTAATAACGTAAGCAATAAATCTCTATGTAAACGATATAGGTACGTCAAACGTCACACGCGCAAAATTATGAAATGAATCAAAATCAAAACGTTTCTTTTCAGTGTTTTTCCAGAATATGATGCAGATATAATAAAAAAATAGCGTATGACACACGTGTATGTGCTTTTAAAGCACTAGCGACATTAAAAGCACTCCGCTTCGCGTCGTGCTCTTTAACTCGTGGTACATGCTTTAAAAACTTTACATTCAACATCTAATATTCGCCTACTAGTTCCAAACACTCCAAATACCAAAATTAAATATACGCACTATCACTATAATATAAAGTGCATTTTCTGCGTGTTCATTTTTTATTCTCGCCTTTCAGAATGTGCGATATTTATATCATGCGTGTTTTTGCTGATCGTTCATTAAAAATCGCATGTATCAGAAGATCGACATTTTAGTTTGTGCTCAACATTTCAACTATAAACTGAGAAGAAAACAGTAAGCAACGAATGAAGTCATTAGCAAATATGCTAATATAAAATACAAACCACAGCATGAAAATAAAATACGAATTTGTTGTCTTTCTCAATTATTTATTTCTGTTTCTTAAACAAATAAAATAAATTTTCCTCAATAAGATACTTCAAACTATAATCATTAAATAACGCGTTTCTTCAAACCACATTACACGCATACAACTTCCCACATGTTCTACGTCATTAACTCATGAAATGGCAATCGTTTGGATGTAATTTTCATTTTAATATTATTATTACAAAACATATTTGCTCATTATAATTTCCCTAAGACCAAAATAAATATGCGACAAAATATTTAGATCTAGAAACCTCTTTTCCATATTTGGTTGACAGTTCTAGTGAACAAGTAGACCCCATAAACTTGCTTTAATTGCGGGATAGCGCAGTGGTAAAAGGGCTTGCCTCTGGACACATAGGTCATGGGTTCGAATAGCGATTAGGTCTGAAAAATTTTCACAGTTTGATTTGGATCGGTACTCACTCTTCTCACCATTCCAAGTTAAGATAAAATTAGCTTGACAACCACAAAGCTATCGGGCACCGGCTTGTGGTTTTAACAAGGGCTTGCACTGGATTTGCAACACACATACGGCATCTATGTAACAGAAAACGTGGCAATGCAATGAAATTTAAAGATGTTAGTGTGTCTGTTCATCTCTGGAGGGTTGAAATTTCCGAAATATATACATACATACATAAACTTGCTTTGTGTGCGTTTTAACCACAGTGCCACATCACTTGTTATATTAATGGGCATTTTAATTAAAAAAAAATCTGATGTGTCCAACACATAACCTCCCGCTCGATACTACTCTTAAACGATACAAAATAGTATTTGATGATAAAGAAACATACCTTCTTATTTGTTTATTTTCTATTTATATTTGAGATATTTAATTTTATTTCGTATATTTATATAATTTTTTGACATATATTTCACCAAGTAAATTTCTTCACAATCAAAATGACATGTGTCACATTTCGTACAAAATTGAAAATTTTTAAGTGTTTCCATGGTGTACAAGGAATGCAAGATTTATGAAATCTAATTCCTTTATATTTTATTATCTCTAAATCTGATGAAAATAATAAAATTCGTGTAATCAAAACACCTGTAAAATTTAATATTCTACAACTTTCAAAATAACATAAATTGTTGAAAAAGGAAATTTAACCGTGCTTTTCACGAAAAACTGTTAAGGGCTTCAAGTAAACTGCTACTTGCGGTTGATCAATTTTATCCAAAATCAAATCAGCTCTTCATTTAAATATAAGAAGCAAAAATTCACAAAATTGTTATTTTTGGTATTATAGTATTTGAGTTATGTGAGACGAAAAAATTGCCACAGACTACACACACTCATACATACAGACATCATGGCGAAAATAGTAAAATCGTATTGTAGGGACCCGAAAACGTTCTTATTCATTGAAAACTCACTACCCAATTTTTTGACCAAAAACAATACCTCCCTTACCTAGAGCTAGGCGGGAGGTAAAAAGTTTTGTCTTTGATATACATTTAGCGGATTTTTTTTAATGACGTTAAGGTTGTTGGGGGATATAACGCGAGCTTATTGTTTTAACAGGAAACAGAATTTTTCATGTCCATGGTTTGGAATTTAACAATGTATATTGCTGGACAATTTAAATATACGATACAGGTTCATTTTGTTATAAATTTTATATAATAAATTGCGAAGTAACTAATATGCAACCATGAATATGAAAAATAACGTTAAAATATTCTCACGGTATTTATGTAATAGTTGATTGGTTTAGAAATTTATACATGTATTTTATATTATGATAAACATGTAGTTGTTTGAACAATACTCTCAATATATTCCTATTTGTTGATATAGTTTCCCAACATGCATGTCGTCATCTTATATCAATTAGAATAGGCCTCCTGAAGCAACAAACCTGCAGTAATGATAATATACTTGACCGTTCAGTCAGTATAGTATTCACAATTCGCTCACTTATGGCAGCAATGCGGGCCAGTTGGCAGTCAGCAGTCAGCCCTGCTCGGTTCGGATTGAACGGTTTTATCACGACCCGTTGTTAGAAATCAGGTCACTGACCTTTCATGCTCTGCATTGCGATGTATTGTCATCAGTCAATTATTTATTCATGTAAAGATGGTACACGTATGATGTAGTGTATCTCTGTAGGGCAGGTTGAGGTATGATTTGAAGGAAAAGTAGGGCGACTCGGCGACGAGTGCTACATAATTGTAGGTGTGGAAGAAGATAATTGTAATTGTACAAAAATAAATGTAAGACAATAAAACCGTAATTAAATTTCTAGTTTTAATTGGTCGATACGTTTACCCGTTTTAAGATGGTACTCTGCCTCGCAGATCACGGTATGTGATATATTTTTTGGACAAGAAATGTAGTTATCATGAGTTAAAGTTAGTGCCGGATACAAGAGAAGAGACAGATTTAATCTTTAAACTTTTAATTTGATTGTAAAATTACAGACCAATAGATAAAAATTACGTATTTCGTTTTATCGTATAAAGGTATAAAGAAAAAAGTTTATAAATATTCAAATAAAATTCAGTTTTGGTGTGATAATGGACGGTATTCTTGCATTCCACTCAAAATAAATAAAGTAAACTTTATGCTTAAAAAAATTGTTTACTGTATACCCCAAGAATCTGCAAAAGATATGTATTTTGCGATAATACAATCAGTTATATTATGGGGTAATTCGACATTTACGAAAATAATTTTTAAACTACAGAAACAATCCTTGAGAATAATATGTAAAGAAAACGCTAGGGAGCACAGTAAACAACTATTCATAACTATAAAATTATTAACATTACCCTGTATTATCATTATACACTGCTTATTACATATTAAACAGAATTTTATTAACTACACAAAAAATGAAGATTATCATAATACTCGAAATAAAGATAACCTCAGGTCTATAACTACTAAATTAACTATATCTAAAAGTAATATTGGCATTAAGTTACTAAATCACCCACCGACAGTTATTCGCGCACTTCCCGAGGAAATGTTTAAAATTTTTATAAAAGATTATTTATTGGAAAATGCCTTTTACAATGTAAATTAATTCTTAATTTGTGAAATGTAATTAATTTTCTTATTTTTGACTTAGTTTATATACCTACCCATGTATTTTTAAAACAAAATTAATTCTAATTCTATACTATTGTTGACGAAATTTTATAGCAATGGGCCCATAAACCAATTTTTTTTTATCAAACTTTATTAGATATTATGACGATCAGTGAAAACCCGATGTGAAAATTCCATGTATTACCAGAGATTTGATTTTTTAAAGTTTGTGTAATGTCTCTGGTACAGCTCCAGTGGCATTAAAACAACGATTTTTCATGATAGTAGATATTATATATTTTTTAATGTAAAAATAATATTTACATATTATAAGTCTTAATTTACAACAATTAATCTTAATATAAATAAAGATATAATTCCTTTGGCAACTTTAGAGTATTTTACTTGATATTCGAGTAAATAACATACGAAAGTTTGAGAACAATGGCGCTGGTAGTAAGGTAACCTAACCTCAACACACAATTTTATTCAATAGTTTTTCGATACAACAGGATAAAACAGTGAAATTATAAAACAAGTAACAGAAGCTCAACAAATATAATCTTAAATACCAACAAACAAAACAAATGAAATGACATTTTGTGGTTCTATTTTAACTCACAATAGGCGTTGGGCGCAGTGACAGACGCGCGATTTGCAGTTTTCATATTTCTGGCCATTAGCATCAATGCAAGTACCTGTGACGTCAAAATATGTTTAATTCGTTATATCGCTTTACTGCAAAATATTTAAAAGAGAAAAAAAATACTTTACTACTAATTATTCAGTAAGTGTTACACGATTTTGATATAAATTTGTCATATTTCGTTTATGGTTTATGCGCCCATTGTCATTTAAGTGGTGTGAAATTACAGTACTTTCCGTAAATGTAACCAGTGTAACCTGTACGACCGGTTTTGTGGTTGTTAGTTCTTTAAATCCTTAAAAGTGGCAAAATCTCAGTTTGAAATGCGGTTCCTGAAAATAATTTCTAACCGATTTGACCGAAACAACCAGTAAAAATTGCTGGTATATGCGGTTCATGGAGGCCTTCGCGAATTATACCCGGTAGGGGTGTTACTATCACAAACAAAACTAACATCAAATTTCCAAAGTCATACTTTGTTTTTATAGTCATAACTGATAAATAAGGAGCAAGTAAGAAATATAAAGCCAAAGAAATAGTAATGGAAGTATAAATAAAGCAAAGAAGTACATGAAATAAAATATGGTTTTATTTTAATCCGATCAAATTATTCTCAGATGAAAATATAAAATAAATAAATAAATATATCATCACGCCTTTTACCCATTACGGGTGTGGCACTCTGCTTACGCAGATCTCGGTAGGTGATATATTTTTTCGTATGAAGTGAGGTTACCAGCCGTCAAATCATAGCCCCCAAGGATGTTAGTGGAGGAGGAACCACAGGGGTAAATTTAAATTTGTAACTGTCGGCAGTGGGATTCGAACTGAGGATCTCACGATCCACAGTCCGACACGTTACCACGGAGCTATTTACCCCATATATAAATTCTTCCAAAAAACTAGTGTCACTATCGGTATCCAACGTTAATTTTCATTTATAATTTTTCGTTGAGTACCAAGTGTTTCACATTTCAATCAAAAGCACAAAAAAGGCTTGAGGTTATATGTTTTCTATAAATCAAACAAATGAAATGAATTTAGTTCCAACAGTACCACGGTTAACCACAACCCGGTTTTGATTCCATACATATTTATTTACGGATCATACCATTAGTTCTGTTGCAAAAAATGTAATTCGCCCCTCTTTGAGAGATTTACTGGATCCACCAGTGAGTCAAGTCACGCCTCCAGAGAGATATTAGTGATAGGGGAAACACAGCAAAGTTTTAATGGCAACTGCCGGCTGTGGGATTCGAATTGAAGATCTCTTCTTCCACAGACCACAGACCGATGCATTATAACGGATACATTACACAAATAATTTTATATATTCTGTATTTGCCAATAGTGTAGCTTTCATATTTCAGGTTCCCAATAAGCTGTCAATATTATTCAAATTAAAACAATAGGAAAAATAAACAAATGTATTTGAACTTGCTTAAAAATTTCTACAAAAATATTCGAATATTGTTGCTCCGGTTGCACAAAACATTGTCAGCTTAGTCATGTTGTTCCCTACGGAAAATAATTGAATTGGACAGAAAAACAATGCATGTAATAAAAGTTTAAAAATTACTTTTCAATATTTACCTGTGTCATACATGAAACTAATATTTATTGTTTGAAACATTATCGCGTTATTACTGTTTTCCTATTAAATTGTACATTTAGTTACTTGCCCCTATCTTTTATGTAATAGAATACTTACATTTTTACCCGTAATTTAAACTTGTTCAAGTATATGGTAACGCAATTCATTATACGAGTATTTGGGTGGGCAGAGTTAACACACATTCATTCCGGGAATGCTTATCAGCGTGTCAACCTTTTCGAATTATTGGAAACGAAAAAATTATGGGTACAACAGCCATGTTACGTTGTGATTATGTGTATTCGTTCATAAAGGTCGACGTTTCGGCCCTATTTGAGCCTTCTTCACAGACCAAATGAAATTCACATAATATAGTCAGTGTTGAGATACCAATACATTTTATATCTCAACGCTTTGTAAATAAAATAAGTATTAGATTGTAATTTTAAAGTTAATAAAATATAACTTTGATTTACAGAGCAAGAATTCAGTTTATTTGTAGCTATTCCCAAAAGAAAGAACATAAAACAACATTCGATGTTTATTATTCACAATGTTGTTCCCTTCTTTACAAATACTTGAATGAATTACACAGTTAGATATTATAGTGGATATTGTTTTGCTTCTTGTCAATCTAATCTGTCATTTGCACATTTTGGGATCTAGTTTACTGACCATTGTTGTGTGGTAGACAAAACAAATTAAGGAAGTACAATGTACTTTCCTTACATTTATTTAACCAAAATCACTTTTTAAATTCTTCACATTTTTTGCTCTGAAGGAAATAGTAAAAAACATACATATATACAATATAAAAAAAAGCATTTAAATCCCTATGCATCATATTTAAAATCTACACCATATATAAGTAGTTAATATTTTTGCAGTATAAACAAGGAATGTTTAAAATAATAATAACAATTTTAATAAGATTAATAAACAACTTAACAGTTTACCAAACTTATTGGCTGCTAGTATAAACGCTTGAATTTCAATTAGAGATGATTAAGTAATTATTTCTTTCCTAAGAAAAAAATGTTATTTTCATTTTAATATTTATGTAAATTAATTTAGAATCATCTTATGCGTAAGTGAAATAATAGTTACTCGTTCGTATGTAGCGGCTATTACCATATTTCAGCAAGTTAATTTTTGTTATGTATAGTAGGTAATTTAACAAAGTTTATTGTAATACTAATTATTCTACTTCTGCACCATATTCTGCAGGTTATTGAATAAATAAACAGATACTAAGTTGATAAATTTAGTATAACGGTAATTGATAAATCGATACAGACAGAGATGAGAGTGAGGAATAATTTACGTCATCATGATCACATGTCTGCTTACGAGGACTCGGCTCCAACTGCTCTAATAACTGATGACAGTTAATTGTTATGGTTTCCAAAGTGTAAATATCCGTTTGTTTGAAGTTTCAACATGGAAAAATAAATGATCAGAGTTGAAAGACAATTTGCAGTTGTTGACTTTTGCTTTTACATTCTTCGCATTTTCCACTATCAAATAAAATAATCTACATTCTGGTAATATTTAGGTGCTCATAACATTCCTGTTTACTTATGTAAATTAGCACAGTTAATGTTTTAGATAAATAGTATTAAACGTCAATAAAGTTGTCACCAGAACAACAAATAAAAACAGATTTTGCAATGGATTCTGGTATTTAACGCTAGCACATTATTCTAAAAACTTCAGGAAGTATTAAATATTTTTTTACGAATCTTTTGAAGAGGAGGGTACTAATTATTGTTAAAGACTAGACGCAATAAGTCTAACTATAGAGTTGACTTTGTACCTGGTGAAGGTCAAATAGGAAAATTGCGGAATTTTTTGTACTATAATTTGTTGTCTATAGTTGTATCAATTTATTCGATTATTGTTTAACTTTTGGCGGCCTTATTTGAACAATTAAATAGTTACCTATTAATTAAAATGATTGACATATTGTGCAATATTTTTATAAATAGGGAATAATTAATGTTTTTTGCATAAATTAGATTTATCGAATGTTTTCTGTTTAATTAATTGTTAGTAAGCAATTAATGCAAATACAATCAAATCAAGTAATTAATAGAAGTTTTGTTTTTTAGCTGAATCAAGGACATCAGACACGAGAAAAGTAGGAAGAGTGGAATTGGAGAAGGATGCAGAAGAAATCCCTCTACCAAATCTGCCGGATCGCCCAGTTATTTACGACGGATTGTTTGGAGGAATCAATGGTAAGTACCAGTAATTAATTCTATCAATACCCTGTCATACACACGTGACCTTAAAACTTAATTAGATAAATATTTTGATAAGTTTCTGAACTTTAAATTAACACCTAACTAAACTGCTAGTTCCAAACTTTAAATGAATAATTCCCATATATTAATTATTATTTTTTTATTTACAATCCGGCTTCAACTACTTTGGTTATTAGCCGGGGTGATGGGCGATTTGAGGATGGATGTGTTTTGCGTTGTAGTCAATCACAAACACCGATTTGGTGATGAGGATGGATGTGTCTACGTTTTAATCAATCGTAATCTCCGATTTAATGCCAGCTCTGTCCGGGAATCAAACCCGGGACCTCTGAGTCAGAGCCTAGTAGTCTAAACCACTGAGCCACAGAGGCGGGCATTATTTAACTCATGTCATTACAATATTATTTAAAATACCCAGCTTTTTGTGGTGTACCGGGATTTTTTTCTATCAATATACAGGGGTGTCCCAGATTTAAACGGCCTAACTTAATCCATAGATTAAACACGCAAAAATAAGGTGACAAGTTCATTTGAGCAAATGTCCGTAAATGCTTCATTCCAGAGATATTCATGTTTTTCTTATTGAGTTGTGCTCCTTTAAAAAATCAACTTCCTAACGAAATATTCAATATTATCTTATTGAGGTATGACAATATCTAATTGAATTAAATTAATTATAAATTGTTTATTCCCTAATTTCAATACAAAATTTAGTTTGCTTGCCCTGATGCCTGGGAAAAAATGAGAAACTATGAATGAATTTAAGGAAATTTTTTTGGGATGCCATAAAAGGAACAGTCTATGATGAACCGATAAATAATTTAGACTCACTACGAAATCATATCTCCCAAGCAATGTCACGCAGCATCCAATGCAGTAGCAGATCGTTGTCGTGCCTGTTTACGTAGGTACTCTAGGTGCACATTTTGAACAAATATTATTTAAAAAAATAGTTTATGAAGTTATGTTACTACTTTATTATTTTAAACCATAAATTTCTGTAAATTCATTGATAGTTTCTCATTTTTTCCCAGGCATCAGAGCAAGCAAACTAAATTTTTTATTGAAATTAGGTAATAAACAATTTATTATTAATTTAATTTACTTATTATGGCACACTTTTATGAGATAATATTGGATATTTCGTTATAAAGTTGATTTTTTAAAGTAGTGCTGCTCAATAAGAAAAACATGAATATCTCTGGAATGAAGCATTTACGGACATTTGCTCAAATGAACTTGTCACCTTATTTTTAGGTGTTTAATATATGGATTAAGTTAGGCTTTTTAAATCTGGGATACCCTGTACATATAGGGATGTGTTACTCGTATACCGTAGTTACAGTTAAAGTGATTGACAGCAATTTATTAATTTTTTAAAAATGAATATAGGGTTAATTTATAATAATTAAATATAATGATTCCTGCCAATTAATGTAATTTATTAGTTACTGAAGCAATTAATAGTTATTTGTTTAACTAGACACCAAAATACCAGATTTACAGCAGAGGCTGCCGTTTCATTGACGAGGCGAAGCTGAGGCAAATAATGCTGCCGAAGCCATAAAACTGTGTTTGATGCCGAGTTGAACATATAATTTTTTACCGATTTGGAATTAATATTAATTCAGTGATTATTTTATATAGATATTTTGAAGGTTATCGCTGTCAAATTTCGTTATCATGCTATGCGTTTGTAAAATATTTTTACAGCCTAGGCATAAAAGTGACACTTTACAGACTGTTAGCAGTTCGTGAAGTGTCATCTTTAATGTCAATCGGCAAAAAAATATATTTCTTAGTGCTTAAACTTCCATTATCTGTTTCATGGTAATTGTCTATTATTAATACTAATAATAATCCGTGTAAATAATCTATATTTGCTTTTAAAAAATGCTTTAATACATTGCTATCAATGGCTTAGTATTGACACAACTCCCGATGCATAAACATGAAATGTGTTTACTAAACGTCATATCAGAACCCCAAAGATGTTAGTGGCACTGAAACCCTATGGGTAGTTAAAATTTATCTTTTAATGTAAGTCCTAAAAAGTCACAAAAGCAATTTTTCGATTTTAATCTGCAGTAGTTTTTTGTAAGCGAAATCCGAAATCATTTAACTCTCAAGATCAAGATCTCAATGGTCACCTTCCCACAGCAAACACCTTATATAAAAATTTTGTTGCCTACTTGATAAAACGCACTATTACAATAATCCAACCCATACAAAACATGACATATAGACAATAGCTAATATTTTATTTGAAACATATTCGACTACTAACTGTCACATCCCGTTTTGTCTTATGATGTTGACACTGTTGACAGTGATCCGTGGTTAACATTGTTTAAGCAAGTGACAACAATGACTTTTAATTCTATAATTATAGTTGCTACCTACGTCAAGATAAATAACCGCAAAGTTACGGAAATTCATTCTAACAAATATATCACACAATATTTCATTTTTATCAATAGTGTACAATTTTCGCTAGGCATTATCATTGCGCCAAGAAATATTTTAAAACGAATTATGAATACCTGTATTACCTAATTGGAGTTTATTGCGTTTATGCTGTGAAAATAATTATCTCGTGTTATTAGTAGAGGGTTAAATATGGACTCGAAGGTCACATGTGGGATGAAAAAGTAGGCGCGCATAACTATCGATACATAAAATAGCTCTTCGGAAATGTTATATCATTATTACAAGATTTTGTGAAGCTACAACATGGCTACTTGCAGAGAGCGAATTAATGGTAAAAACTCTTAAAAGCATTTAAAAGTAACTACTAATAATTTTTTTTCTTATTTCTACCATAACAAACTGTTTTAAACATATTTATTTTATTGATTATTTCCTTTATTACATTATAAATCAATTAGAATGCTTTTTTGTACCAAAAGGACGATTTTACAGCGATAAAACTTTGATAAAATCTCTGCACTATATTCTAGTTTGTTTATTTTTATTTAATTCAGGAAATAATCAACTGAATATAACTCAAGCCTTGAATTTATTTGATAAAATTTTTGCATAGAAACGGCAACTCGTTTCAAAAATGCTCTAATTATGTTATTTTCCCGATAAATTCTTGGCTCTCTGTATACTAACTATGATAAAATGGTACATCAATATGTTTTGTTATGAATGTGTATTTTTGTCTTTGATTCATAATCTTGACATTGCGTTATTCACATTTTTTGTCTCTTAAGAAATCTTTCGCGGAATTCAGTGTACTTTGGAATACATTAATTTTATTGGCAAATTTTAAACGAGTGAATCTATGTGAATCATATATTGTCCTCAGATTCCTTTCAATAACAATTTCCTTTTAACTTCATGTTCACATAGTTCTTTATAATTTATTACATTTCAAGTTCGTTTGACATTTAGGTTACGAGATATTACCAATATTCTTTGACATTTAATAATGTATACCTATGTTTAAATGCACATTTTATTGACCATATGCAATTTTTCAGAATTATTTGAAAGAATGAGGCAACAAATGCTGTACCTCATGAGTCACGTCCCGAGAATCGGATTCGGTACTCCAGAAGGAGGAAATACGACGTCAGTGACAAAGGTAAGGAAGTGCCTTCCAATTCATAGACTAGTTATTTGCTGACATACGAGAATTTCGCATAAAATTAAACGTGTGTCTAATACGTAGTTTTATATTTCTTAAGGCTCTTGTTAGTGATAAGCAAAATTTTATTATTTTTACTGTTAGCAACATACAAGGAAGAAATTCCAAATATTTCACTAACAATTTTGTAATTCAAGAAATTTTAAAGATGGAAATAAAAACCACAACTTTTTTTCGGCGACATCAAACTGACACTAATGCAATAAATCACGGGGAATTCAAAAGTACTTTTAATTTATTTTATGTTAAAGGTCACTTTTCAATTTCGTTGAAATTATTGTAAATTTTGCGGAAGCAGTTTTTATCTCCCGCACATATACCGGGTGCAGAATTGGAATCTGGCTTACACGGATTTAAATGTTATTTTATAATATTGCTGTATTTTTTTTACCTATTCAGTTTAAATACAAAAGTTGTTCAGAATTTAAAAAATGCATACAATAAGGTCCATTTCTTTATCCAAATATTATAATTGCACGATATGTTAATTAAATTAAAATTAATATATTCGTACAGTTTTATTTATTTAAAAAAGAGGAATGAACTCTGAAATTCGTTATTACACAACAATACATTACAACAATGTAATATATAAATTTACATCTGACAAAATTTGCGGTAGTGAGATTTCAACACAAAATCACGTTTTGGGGTCCTTAAAAATACATTTTCACTATTTTCATGATGACATCTGTCTGTGTGTGTAGGTGTGTGACAATATCTCGGTAAATAAATGAGATAGAGTGAATTTCGTTGTATTCAGAAAGATGTATAATAAATAATATCTACAATATTTATTTAAAACTTATTTTATTTATTTTGTGCCGTTTAGAAATTAATGTTTTCGGAAAGTTGTGTGGTCAAACACATGAGATTCTAATGGGAATATTATTTTCAAATTTTATTTCATTCAATAAGGTATTTAGAGTATATCTCAAGAAATAATTCAATTAGGGTAAATTTTATTATAACAAAATAGTTATTTATGTATCAAAACATTTAAGTTTAACTTTTTATCACGAATATGGAATTTATTTGCCGAAGAAAATAAACCATGTGAGTGTGAAAAGGAAATTCAGTGCCGCCTTATATATTAAATTTTATTTCAAATATAAAATTAGAAAAAACTGTAAAAAAATATTACATATATAGGTTGAAAGTATACAACTGTCAGTTATCAATTGGAACTGAGACTCACTGTTGCTAACCTCGAACTTTAAAATTATCGTAAATAACACTCAAAATTATGGGTTTTGTCCTTAATTTCTTCATCGAAATTAATTAGTTAATTCTTCTTGCATGCATATATTGCTTCATTTTACATATAAATTTACTACAATACGTCATATTATATCTTGTACTTGTACAATAATTATTTTACGGTTGCCAACACTGCTTTGCTCAAAATAGTCATATAATGGGTTACTTTAGTGACGATTTCTGAGCTTTTAATGGTGATTTCAAATAAAAAATGTTAATATTAGTTACATTTTTTGTTTGATTTTTTTTCAATTGTGTATTGTTTAACAGTTGTCTGGCGGGTACTTGTGTTGAACATAAATTTTATCTAAAATCTTCAGCTAATTTCACTCGTTCATACTTATTTGTCCATGCTCTACATTCACTACGCACTAACACACTATTTTATACATTTTATCGAAAATTTCTAGATAAATTCGCGTTAAATTGGAACAGACGAAATTTCAACCGCTGAAGAATTTTTAAATGTGTTGTAATTTTTGTAAATGAACTTTGTAGGTACATAAAATATATACTTTATTATTCCACGCAATATTTGTAACTAAACCCATCATAGTCAACAACATTTCATCGAAATGTTAAAAGTCAACCTACGAAACCGTAAATTACTCACAATACACTGTCACGCAAATTACTAATAACTTAAAATACTCATGATCATGACTAATTCCGCGTATAAAACCTCTTCCGCAGATAATCGACGGCCACAAAGTTGTGATCAACGAAACAGTCTACACCTCCGGCGACGGCGAAGACGCTGCAGCTGTGTTCAAGGTCCGCGTAGTGGACATCCGTCCCGACAGCAGCGAGAGTGACTCGGGGGACTCCTCCGCCGTGTTGCCCCCCGCTGACGGCGCCAAGGGCTCTGTGGAGAGTTTGGAGTACAGCCAAGAGAACGAGATCTCCAAGAACTCGAATAAAGTGCATCAGCAGGTGGGTGGGAAACCTGAACGTCTTCAGGACAAAAACTAAGGGCGCATGAGCTAACAGGATGATGTAGATAGTTAACTGGGGCTTGTATTGTTACCTGGGTTCAATATTGCTATTTTTATGCTGGAAATTATGAGATCATATTTCTATATTATTTTTAAAGATTTCACTATATTATTTAAGCGTCAAAGATAAAATATTTTAATTTGAAATATGATTTCGAGGCTATAATTTTCATTTAATGGATAGATAAACAATTGACCGCTAGCCGCAACATATTATTTTGTATTCTATATCTCGTAGATAAATTATAAAAAGAAAAACTTTTTTGAATATAATATATAGTTCTTGCTTCTTCGTTTATATTTAATTTAAAAGTAAGAAAAATACATTGTTTATTAATTTCAAAGACAGTTTATTAATCAAAATCTGTCAAAATTTGCTAATACTATTTTTTGTATTATAAGCCAATTAGAATACTTCATATGAAAATTTATATATTTAAACAATTAGTTTGTTATTTTTATTTAAATAATCAACGGAATATAACTCGAGTCATGTATTTATTTGACAAAATTCTTTATAATTCTTGTGTATTGTGTAGAAATGGCAACTCGTGTCAAAAATGATCTACGTTGTCAAAATATCATTTTTGACACTCATGTGTCCATTTCTATATAATAACTATTCGAAATTTTACCGATAAATTCTTGGCTTTCGGTTATTACCTATAATTCATTAACCTATTTTGATATTTAAGTTACAATTTTAGTTCACATATTTAAAGGCTAGCTTTCCCTTGGCCGTGCTGTAAATTATTCGACATTACTGAATTTTAAACCTACAGACCCTAAGCAATAATACTTTTTATATATTATTATCATTATGAAATTTATATTATACTGTATTTAAAGCAATGTAGTTGCCTCGCTATTATTTTCTACTGATTTATATTTTCATACAAAATTTACTTAAAAAAAAAAAAACAAAATAGGAACTATTGTCAGCAAAGTTAAATACTTAGCAATTAGTGGAACAATTATTTAGATAATTTTGACTGAACCATTGTTGTAAAAATAATAAACTTGTAATTTTGATCACAGACGAAAAAGAATAATATTGCTAAATTTATGTTTTACAATTTTATCATTTCCTCATCATTGCGCAAGGAAATCCATATCATTAATCGTTCCAAAAATATGAAATTGAAACTATAAAGAAAGCAAATTGTGATGGTAAATAAAATTCACTTTAAATTCCTGCATGGATGAATAATATAATGTGCAGTACAAAAACAAACCAGTAATAAGAGTTCGACAAAAACTAATATTAGCGCATGAGAATAGCAATACAGAATCCACAGTTCCAAGTAATAATTACGTATAACCTATAATAAGTAGGCAATAGTGAACAGGAAGTGAGTTTAGCCATAGTTTGAGTCACGTCGACCTTGGTGACATGCAGAGGTGACCTCGTCATTTCCCCTCGTACCGCTTGTCACCAAGTCTACGTTTACTTAGTTACAGAAACTTAGGTGCTAAGACGCATGGCTAATTAACAAACCATGATTAATTATCGATTAACAAACAGATTCGTGGCGAACGAAAACTTAATAAATATTCAATTTTGGTTTTGTTGACTGTCGAATTTTATTTTGGTGATTCGTAGGATGCAGATAAGGAATGAACTGTTCATTATAAAAGGATTTGCATGAATTTTAAAAAGGAGAACAGTTTTGATAATTTGGAAATTATGCATAATAAAATAAAATATCGATGAATTTTACGATTCAAAATTTGAGGCCGTTTATTCGCCATGCGATTTTATTAATATTAGAACTATATTAATTTGTTTATTATTTAGGAATAAAAGTATGGCTGTATATTTGTATTGTACAGAAATAAAAAGGGGCTTGTTTACAGTATAATGCATGTAATATTTGACAAATAACAAATAAATTAGCATAAATCAATAAATTGATACTGAGTTATAAATTTATTGGGAACTTTGCTGCTTTCTAACACTCTTTTAACATAAAAAAATGCATGAACTAATTTGTTACTAACTTACTTATATGTTGTATATACACATACAATTTCTTTGTCCAAAATGGTTTTGAGATAAACTCAATGATGGGCACAATTAAAAATATGCGTTTATCGTTTATTTATGTATCTTCTGGTGATGTCACATCTAAATTGTATTTCAAATTCATGAAATTTTTTTAACTCGATTATTTCAAATATTGTCGAAAATATATTCAAAGTTTATTTTACATGAAAATGTCCTCAAGTTTTTCTACCGGGTGTATAATTTTCGTGTAATGATATGCAACTTAAAATCTTTTACAAGTACTATTCATGTTTTTATCAATAAGTAATCAAAGACAGAAAGTATGCTATGAATTGTGTGCGAATTTTTAAACAATTAGACTAGTTGCTTTCAGATATTTAATATTTGATATTTAGGAGCAGAATTTATTTTTAAATTTATTTATAGTTGTTAATTTCATGGCACATTTTCTGTGTGTGATTGTCTATTAATTTAAACATGTATAGTTTCTGTACTGATCATTTTAGGATTATAATGAATAAAAGTGGTAAATAAAAAATATAAAGTTACATGTAATTGTGTCAAAAAAAAAAAACACCCGGTAGAAAAACTTGTACTGGAGATATGTGGGCATTTTAATGTAAAATAAACTTTTTTCGTATTGTAGTAAACAATAAAATAAAATATTAAGACAAATTTAATATTTATCAAAAAGTAAGAACTTGTTTTAATTTTAAAGCTTATTTGAAATGTACATATTTTACCCACGTAAACGCAAAAATTATTATGCTCGGCACTGGATAAACCCATGGCAAAAATGCAGAAGGGAGTTGGCGAAATTTTTGTAATTATAATGTTTCGATTGAAATTCCGGGTTCAACTCCCGAAGTTACTTAATGCAAATAAATTAACAGGTGGCATCTGAACAATGTGCCAAAATAAATTAGCATATTCCTGCAGATTTATATCTACAATATTAAAATAATGTTACGTAATGCTCCTGTCTATAAAATTAGCAATGAGCAACACGATCCACATATATGTTCAACCTGTCAACAAGCACAATACAACCTCCTACGCACAGTACTCTCTCTCTTACGCTTTTTCTTCTCTTCTCTCTATCACAGAAACGCAAGGTCAACAACATGGAGAACCTGGACGGAGACCTCACCAGCAACTTCAACAATCTGGAGTCATTCGACGAGCCGGACAACGGGTTGGAGACATTCGACGAAGTACCCAACAATGATCTAGAGACCTTCGACGAAGACGTCGACGACAATAAAGAATCTGCTGAAGATTGCTTCGACAATGAAATTGAGCCGTGTGATCACGAACGCGGCCCAGTCATAGATTTAAGTAACGATATTCGTGTCAATAAAATCGCAGAGCAAACCGGCAGAGCGCCAAATCCCGACGCGGAGTTTCTCCCCGATTTCCAGCCCCCGAGAGATTTATCCCGCGATATTTACATCAATAAGATCGCGGAAAACTTCGGTCGGCGTCCAAATCCCGATGCTGAAGTGTTCGATCCATCCGCACCTTACTTAAACAACGCGAATGTTTACGATTTATCCAGAGACACGTACGTAAACGAAATCGGCAACTTGCCGATTAACCCTGATGCGGAATTCATTCCCCCATTTCCGAGAAGTCGCTATTATTACAGAACAGAAAACAGTTAATCTAAATCGAAGGAGATGAAATCTTGCCAAAGTTGTAACCGTTCGCGTTTTTTGCAAACAGGACGGCAGTATTGTTGTGTTGCATTTGTTATTAATTTATTCACACGTAGGTTAGTTGTATGGAGCAGCAAACGCTCGAAAGAATATCATTTTTCAATGTTTTTATCTCAGAAACTATTAACGGTACGGCAATGAGACTTGGGGCCATATGTAACCTTATATTACAAACAAAATGGTAACAGTGTTACAAAAACCACCATATTATGATAAACAGAGTAAATATTTATTTTTCTTCGTTTCGAAGCTGTGCTTTGTTAGTTTAAGAGATACAATTTTTGATTACATGTTCTTTTTGTCGATTCTGTGTATTTAAATATATTGGAAATGGATGTATGGGTCTGAAAGCGTGCAATTTGTATTTATTAGAACGCCACCGAGAATACTCAAAAAAATAAGAAAAAAGATCAAATTTATTTGTGACTATGACTGTGTTATATATTTTATGTGACTATATTATATGTTTTGTACGAAAACGAAATAATAATTATATATTTTACTGATTCAACAGAGCGTTTGATTATTGTGCATTTCTTATGTTTCCCAACAAAAGATTGCGAACAAGTGAACATCGTGGGTGTTATTGACTGGTTCGACGGAAGTACCATCTGGCGACAATTTAGGAAACTGAATTCAATTTCAATATTGTTTGTTTGCTTCCGTTTGAATACACTATTTTTCAATAATATACAAGTAGGTTATAGGTTACATACACTATTTTCACTACACATTTCAGTTTTCAGTACTATTACTAGCATTGTTAGACGGCAAGATGTAATAGAAATGATTGAATAGGATGAATAACTTCTTGATAAGGCAATGACATTTGACCTGGAAAGTTCCGGGTTCACACATTATTCACAGTGTTGCTTCACTGAAAATATGAATCAGTTCTTATGATAAATTAAATATTTTAGTTATATTTGTAGCAATGAAATAACCAATTAAATATTTAATTTAAAATTAGTGTATCTAACTAAATAAATAAAAGAGGCAACTATTTCAAGCATTTCCTTTCGTTTTCAAATACTCTTACTGATCAATAGATTCGAATTTCGACCAATAATTTTTGCTTGTAAATAATTTCCAATAATATTTCAAAATAGTAAAAATAAAAATTTTAATTAAAAAATAGCGAAGGTAGTTGTTTTATTATTACATTTACACTACATTTTCGGAATTCAACACTAAATTGTGCTTTTTATCTCTTGGACATACCGGGTGATTCATCGGTCTTTATTATTAATTTAATTAATTATTTTATTAATAAACAATCACACATATAAAACATGCCATGGAATTAATGAAGAACAATAAATAATTTTACAAAAATATTTTCAGCCGATCTCGGTGGCATATTGGCCATGTTACTAACGCTAGAGGTCGTGGGTTAGAATTCCACGAAAAGCATTATTCTTTGTGGAGTTTATATAAATTCATTATCATCACTCATGAGGCGGCATATGACCAAAAAAGTTGATCCGCTTCCCATCTTCATAAAAAATATCATCAATTTAAAATTACAACGAATTAAATAAAATATAATAAAAAAAATTGACAAACTAATTGAAAAAAGCAAGTAATGGGGTCTTTACCATTTAAAAAAAAATTATAAAACTATTTCTAAATTGAAGACTATTTGCACTTTTAAAAAGTCTTAATTGTTATTCAGACATAACGATTCTTTTAAAATGTTGTGACATAATAGTAAAGGTACTGTGGATCTCAAATAGTAGGAATTGTAAATAATTGTAATCACATGAATGTTCTAATTTATTGTACAGAAAAATATTTAAATGGAATTTAAATAACTTTCCGTGGTATGAATTCCATTTATTTCAGGGAGAAACATAAACTGTAAGATTATTTTAGTCAAATGTTTGATTACCACTGATAAATTTTGCTAGTCTATGTCATTCTACAAAGTCTTTAATTTCGATGAGTCGAACTAAAGTAATATTTATTAGTTATAAATAAATAATATATTATGCATGTATTTAAGATATACGTACGACGAACTAAAAGTAAAACAAAAATCTTCAAATTAGTTGGCAACCATTTTGACATTTCGACAATCTGACAGCTCAATAATAAGAGAAGTAAAAAGAATTTAGAATAGAATAAAATATGAGACATAATACTTTGACGTCATTATAAAGATCTTTAAAACACAAATATCTTTATAATTAATAATATTTTTTTTAATTTTTGTTACATTTAGAACGATGTTTTGTGGTCTAGTCATAATATGACTATTTTGTGACTCTAGCAAACGACCCCATTATTATAGAAATAACAGCAACTAGTTTAATTGTTTAAAGATTTATACTCATTGCGTGTATGATTATTTATTAATAAAAACAAGAATAGTTTCTGTATTGATCATTTTAGGACTATAATAAAAAATCTGATGTACGGTACAAAATAGTATTTGATGATGCAGAAACGTACCTTCTTATTTGTTTATTTTCTAATTATATTTCAGAATTTTTATTTTCTTTCGTATATTTATTTAATTTTTTGACATATATTTCACTAAAAGAATACAACTTCACAATCACAATGACATGTGTCACATTTCGTAAAAAATTTTTAAATGTTTCCATGGTGCACTAGGAATGCAAGATTTGTGAAATCTAATTTCTTTATATTTTATTATCTCTAAATCTAATGAAAATTAATAAAATTAGTGTAATCAAAACACATGTAAAATTAAATATTCTACAACTTTCAAAATAACATAAATTGTTGAAAAAGGAAATTTAACCGGGTTTTTAACGAAAAACTGTTAAAGGCTTCAAGTAAACTGCTACTTCCGGTTGACCAATTTTATCCAAAATCTAATCAGCTCTTCATTTAAATATAAGAAGCAATAATTCACAAAATTGTATTTTTTGGTATTATAGTATTTGAGTTATGCGAGACAACAACAATACCTCCCTTACCTAGAGGTAGGCGGGAGGTAAAAAACAACAGTTTTAAAGAGATAGAGAAACCAAATAACTTTAAATTTTTGCAAAAATATATAGGATATTCGTTAAAGAATATAAAGCTGTAAAGAAAAACCTATATTACAAGTATTTTAATTATAAAACTTGGTTTGAAAATTGTTTTTGGCAAATTATAATAAAATAATCGAAGAAAATAAATAATACAGATTCTAGACTACGTTGTAATTACTAATTACGTTTTAATTACCATTATTTAGTAGATTCGAAATCTAATTATATGAATTTGAAATTACTTACTTAGAAATTGAATGTTCAGGTAACGAGCTGATCATATTATGACAAGAATTGATGAAGTGGTAGTTTACTTGCAAACCTAGTCGGTATCTGGGCATTAGCACCACCCGGTATAAGGGGTGAATTTACTAGCTTGCGCTTTAAAAGACACCCAACACCTAATAATCAAACTGATAATTTCGAATTTCTTCAATAAGACGGGGCTCGTATATATATTAGCAGACGCAGCAAAAATAAGTTAAAAGTATTCGCAATAATATACAATAAACAAATATATGAATTGACCTTGTAATTTGCGTCCAATGTATGACTCCAACCGAAATCCTTGTTCAGGTAACCATGGATAAAAAACACATACCACACGTAAATTAAAAAATGTCAAGAAATACAAAAAAATCCAGATATTTATGATCAATCATATATGTAAATTATTACAATAACATAAAATAACGTCCCACTTGAACACAATTCCGTACTAAACTGAATAAAACAATTTTACCGACAGTAGTCAGTTCTACGATTACGTTAAAACTTGTTGAGACTAATAATTAAATTATAGTTGCATCGAATTTAACGTGCAGAAACTGTTGCCATTACAAATCTAATGAACTGTAGAGTACAAGAAATTAAAATCTGGTTAATAAAAGTGTACAGTTCAAGAAATTAAAATACAAATAGACACAGAGTACCTTGTTCTTCTGTATTGTAATAAAGTCAGAGTATCATTTATTATTTTACTATCAAAACAGCTTCGAAAGACACAAGTGGTAAAATTTGTTATCGCATCTTCGAAGTTGGTTTTTATTTATTGTCAAACATATATGTCCTGTGTTAATTTTGGTATGTATTTAGTATTCACAAAAACGAACTCATTTAGAAGTAACGCAGTTCACATTGTAAAATTCAGTCTTGCGACATCATCTATCCATATTGAAGAATTTAAAGTTGATCATGATTTTTCTATTTCTTGCTTATAAATAAATAAATATTTATAAGCAAGAAAGCTTATAAAATTATAATTTCTTGCTAAGAAGGTAGTATACAGGGTGTATCTGGGAAAACGGACCCCCCCCCACGCATAGCCACCTAGAACATTTGAATAAAAATAATTTCCGATATTTCTCAATTATCTTATTTATCTCGAATTTTTTCATATTAATTTATGACAAAAAATACATCTTTAAAAAGAGAAAAAATGCAGGTTTCTATTTTAGTAAAACAATTTTAGGTTCCCATTTGAAAAATAAAAGTTGATAGTTGTATCATGTAACCCTTGTGTAAAAATTATATACGTGTCATGAAATAGTATATTTAATATAATAAAACTTCTATATGAAGAAAATTTTTCTTTTCCTTATAATAAAAAAGTTAAGAGGGGGGGGGGAGGGGGAGGTCAGTTTTCCCAGACACACTTCATGTTGTTGGCTTAGTACCAAAATCTAATCTAATCACTTCATAATTTGAACATTGAAGTTCTTAATACGAAATTTGAAAATGATATTGTCATTAAAATCCGATGTGGGCACCGCATAAATAACAAAGAAAAAACAAGAATTATAACAAAAATTACTTTACATTTTTATTGTTATAACAAAATTTACTCGAACTGCCACTTCCGGTTGATAGATTGCTGCCAAAATCTAATTAGCTCGTAAAGTCGAAATTTTAAATTTGTCATTAATATTTATTTGGTAATACTTCGGATTGGGAATTATGAGATCTTCAGTTTAAATCCCACAGCCTTCAGTTGCCATTTTTGACTAGTAACAGCACTTCTTGTGCATAAATACATCAATTCCAGAGATCTACAAAAGAAAAGGACCCCGGTAATATATTTTGAATGATTAACGAAATTTAAGTGCGGCGAAGAGCTATGTGGTAACGCATGGACTGAAGATCATAAAATAAGAAATTAAATTTCGAAAATTTTCACCCCAAGAAACTTCCTGAGTGGCTCCTAAACCACTACCATCTTTGAAGGCCGTGGTTTGAAGGCTGGTAACCGCACTTCACGCACAAAAAAATATCATTATACCGAGATCTGCTTTGAGCAGAGTGCCACACCCTGAAATGGGTAAATGGCATGATTTATTTATTTAGTAACCAATTCCAATTTCATGATAATGCGTAGAATAGAACAGAATTTTATTCATTAATGCAGACTGAGAAAATTTTTTTGATACACAAAACAATAAATTTCATATATGAAAATAGTTAAAAACATAATTAAAAGCAGTCTGCTCCCAATTTCTAGAAAACCAAATTATTTACTTATAACTATATTTGTTACTAATACTAGTTGTTGTGAAAACAAGAAAACAATTGAAGCATCTGTTCTTTATAATAACACATATCACGTGTAATTATTAAATAGTTATTAAATTTACATTTATGAAACTTGTTTAATACTCAAACAATTAATATTTTATAAATAGTCTATTATCAAATGTACGAACAAAACCATTTTTGTTGAATGAGAGCCAGGGAATAATCCGTTTAGTTTATTTGTAATTCTCGAATCCACTAGACCAGCACAAATCATTCAAAAACATATATTCTATTAATAGTTTAATCCAGTAAGGATAAATTATTCATATTCATATTTTCAATACAAATCTCGTTATTATAATATAAAGTGCGGTTACCTGCCGTCAAATCAAGGCCCACAAGGATGTTACTGGTAATTTTATATGGTGAAAATTTTCGAAAATTTGTTGACTGTGAGGATCGAATCGAGGATTTTGTGAACCACAGTACGATGTGTTACCACGAAGCTGTAAATTTTATATTCTTAAATGGCAAAAGAAAAGGAATTCATCATAAAGTAATCCTAAAGAAGACAATGTTGAGGCCTCATTCAAAGTTGCGTCTGGACTATAAACACTCTCCTCATCACTTGTGGTAGAGTTTGGGGTGATCTTCGGAGCATTTTCCACCAAACAGTCGTACAAAAACAGCCATTCGAAAAACATTAAACGAGACATTTAGAAAATCAACACTCAGAGCAAAAACAAATCGCCTTGTGCAATTACAGTTTATTAATATCATAATTCTTAATTAAGTGTTGTAAATATTGTAAATAAACCAGAAATTATACAGATCAGTTTAACGGCATTCATTCCGTATTCTTACAATGGTCCTTCGAACATCACATCCTCCAAGCTCACATAAGTCCACAACAGACAATAATAATTAAATATTTGTTAATAACATAGACTAATAAAATGTATGGAAGGAGTATAGACAAAGATAGTCTGTAACCAGCACCGCGTGATAAAGAGATGAAAGTCCACCCGTCACGTAACTTTCATTTCAAGATGACAAGAACTTGGTTTGACATTTGACGTGTGAGAAGAATACTGATTTGATAGACTTTTGTGCGAGCTTTTGTTCTTAATTTATAATTTTGTAAATTATTTATGTCATATTTAAATACATCAAATAAAATCCTGTTGTACATACAAAACGGACTACAAAAGACGGTATTAAATTTGACAGGTAAATATGTCACTTTTAGGTTAGAACGGTGTATATATACATATTTATTAGTTTTCCGAAAATGTGGAATTATACAAGAAATTGATATTAGCTATAAAACGAGAAAAATTTCAACCTAATGAAACTACATGAATTTGAGGAAAACATTTTTTTTATTTTTACATACAGCAGTTTAATGTCAACATAAGGCAGAGCTAGTCATATCTAAAATTACGCAGTGGGAGAAGAACAGCACAATCATACCACGTGACGGGTGGCATAAAAATGTGCTGTTCTTCTCCCACTGCGTAATTTTAGATATGACTGTCTCTCTTTTATGTTGGTTACAGATTACTGTATTAAAAGCATAGGCAACGATCCGTCCACATATATTATTAAATCTTTGGTTAATACTAATAGTTGTTGTGCAAACAAAAAAACAATTTAAGCATCTGTTCTTTATATTAAAACATGCCACGTGTAATTATTAAATAATTATTAAATTTGCATTTATGTAACTCGTATAATACTCCCACAATTAATATTTTATAAATAGTCTAATATTAAATGTACGAACAAAACCATTTTTGTTGAATGAAAGCGCACGGGGAATAATCCGTTTGGTTCATCTGTAATTCTGGAATCCACCAGACCAGCACAGTTCATTCAAAAACATATATTCTATTAATAGTTTAATCCAGTATGAATAATTATTCATACTAGTAGGTTGGTGTAACTTCAGATTTTCGAAAATTTGTGGGCTGTGCGGATCGAATCGAGGATTTTATGAACCACAATCCGATGTGTAACCACAAAGCTATTATTTCATATTTTTAAATGGCCAAACAAAAGGACTTCATCATCAAGTAACCCTAAAGAAGACAATATTAATTCAACATAATTATCTATTCTCTGTAAACGAATACCTGCTCGTGTAATATCTCGGTACGTCCCGTGTTTAAGAGGCTAAAATTTAGTAATTAGTAGTGTAGTTTTTCTAAAAGAGATTTAATTTACGATTTGACAGGCGACAGAGCAGCATGTCGAAAACACATCGCAACAAAACAACATATTTTGCTTTGAAATTTCAAATTTTCCCAAACTCTCCGTGAAATTCAGGGTCAATTTTTAGTTGTTTAGTATATGCACTCCCGTCTAAAGTGAATCACGTTCTATGTAATTAGTTAAAAATACTCTTTATAATTTTTCTAAAAGAGATTTAATTTACGATTTGACATGTTAAAGAGCAGCAAGTCGAAAACACGTCAGAACAAACAAAATATTTTCCTTTAAAATTTCAAATTTCTTCAAACTGTTCGTGAAAATCAAGGTAAATTTTTTAGTTTTTCTTATTACATGCACTCTTGTTTAAAGTGAATTGTGTTCTATGTTATGTGACAAGAAAATAAAGTACATGTTTTTTTTTTAATCTATGAAGCAATTTCGACAAGAGATACATATCTTTTACCTAAAACTTTTACTTAAACAGTAATATATCGATGTACAACATAAATGCGTTTACAATACATAATATGCTAATAATAAGTAAATAAAATTTTAGGTTATAATACGAATTTGCTCCGAAATCTTTTCAATTTGTATTTAATTAAGTTCATAAATTAAATAAAATCTATATTCAAAGTTAAAGTTCCTTATATTTGTTCCTTTTTTAGTTGTTTATTTCGTTGATTTAGATCAAGAAACGTACAATTAACCTATAACAGTACAAGTACAACAACGTAGCAATTTTCATCCAAAACCAGCCGTGCAGGAACAAACAATACTCATCACTTGTTAATCTCCTGCAACTTTCCTATTAATTTGATGGGGATCACCTCGTAAATTTTTTTTCCCGCATTTATGCCTGGTTGCACCAACGTTAGATAAATTTTAAACTTGGTTTAAATAAATAAAAGCAAATCGAAGTTATATGTTATATGGAGTAATTAACATTGATGAAAAAAATTAAATACGCTTTTATTTATTTAAACCAAGTTTAAAATTTAACTAACGTTGGTGCAACCGGGCATTAATCAATTGTCAAATATATAAAATGCGATCAGCTTCTTTAAAATTTAGTTTGCAGGATCTGTTGTAGCTCATTCACAAATATTATTAATCGTGAGTTTCATTTTTTAAATTTTATACGCAAACAGGACAAATGTCACATTCGAATCTTCACCCTAATTGACGCCATCTTGGATAAGCCACGTCCCCATGTCTGATGCCAATTGACTTGTTCAAATAAATTCTGAGTAATCAATCAACAATCATTAAAACTATGCCAAATGTCATATGTTAAACTCAAACAATACGACTGTTTGCATGTTTTGTTTACCATGGCACTCTGGAAAAGCTAAAATTATAAATTTTATTTTACATATACCTCATGACAGAAATGTATCACATCAATAAATTTATGCTCATTTGGTGCAATATTTAATTCTGAACATATTTTGTATTGAAAGTTTTGTTCTAAAATTCATAGAGAACGAACTGTCCCGTAATTAAAATTTTAACATTGTATTTCCTATGTCCTATAAAAAAGTAGACATACGGTATATCTAATTCAAATGAAATATGTTCACTGATTCAGATGCAAATATTAAGTCTCTCCAAGTTTCATTTGATACATTTTTCACCAAAATGATTTTGTTCTGAAAACGTACTTTGTAATTCCCACCTTGTTTTATTGAAGTGTTTCTTTTCTAATTTGCATTTTATAACTTTGGCCTTAAACGGGCAGATGTTTTAAAAATTGTGCACTGTTTTTACAGTTTTTCTAAAAGAGTCCATAATTACAAATTAACATGTCTTGTCACACATAGTTCATGGATGAGAAAAATAATTTCGTCAAACAGTTCGTTAAAATCATTTTTACCTTTTTAACTGGCCAGTTGAAATATGAACGAACAAACACCTGTATTACAAAGGAAATTTTCCGGAAAATGCAATTGTGATGAACAATCAAAGTATGGATATAAAAAATTCATTTTTCGTGAAAAACAAATTCTGTTTTGGTACGCAGCACAAAAGTGAATCACAGCAATAGAATGTCGGTTGGTCCTTACGGGCGAGGGGTGCGTTCTATAATTCAGCGCGGTTCCAATTCAGGGCCCTTGAATTTTGCATCGCGGACCACCGGGGCTGCGAGCGCTCGAGAGCGGAGCCCTAACCGCAGCAGTTCTCGTTTACTTGTGCATGACACGCGTACCACACACTCTTCACTTGTTTTTCTCATTTGTTTGTTTTTATTTTGAGGTGAAATTTTTGTAGGTTATAAAAGTGTTAGGCGCAGTATTTGGATAGAATTATTTAAACTGTGCTGATTCTAAATAACACGCAACAACACATTCACAAATTATGTTTTGTTTTCCCGAAAAAATGCATAGGTTACTAAAAATGGACAAAAACATATTTTCAATGTTATTAAAAATTTTTAAATAGTTGCGAAATGATCGCAGAGGTATTTAGAAATAGGAATGGTACATATTTTACTATCTAATCAGTGGCGTAGAAATATACTTTTTCTTTGGCTCATATTTAAAATATAGCACAAATATTCAATTATTTAAATAAAACCAACAATGAAAAATACCATCGTTAAAAAGCTTTTTTTTCTGTTTTTAATAATATATAACTATGAACAAAGAAAAATAACAGTTTTTTTGCCCATATCTATTAATCAATGAATTTTTTACGAAAACAAAATTATTATTAAATTGGCCTGCTAGTAATGCGTACACGATAACTTCAAGCCACCAAGCCTATCAGTTTTTTAACGTGTACGCACTCTATCAGTATGGCAACTTCTGTCTAGTTTAACCGAAGTCGTACTCTTACAGTTTTCGAGATCCAAAGTCCGAGCCTCGAAATTAAAACATACTGTATCCCAGATCAGAAATTAAAACACTGTATCCAACTAAGTATATAACGAATATCATTAACGTCTACTTGTACAAGTTTAAATTGTACACTCAGAGTCAAAAGTTCATTATTGTTTTCCCTGTTTTATATTCATAATTTAATATTTATATAGTTACTCCTTCTGTTTACTTATGTCATTCATATATTTCCTGATGATAAATTTTGATCAATAGTTCGAAACGTTTCGATGTTTTAAGAATAGTATATTCTACTACAAGTAATGTAATGGCATATATTCCACACGAGCAAAAAGTGTATAGTCCAAGCCGACGTAACCATAGTAACTGAATCAAGATAATTCAGTATATCGCGCTAATATGTGGCTCTGATTCGTCAAATTTATTCCATACGCGGCGTATGGAATAATAGTTATTCAAATACAATTTTTAATTTTGGAATGTGTAGTTTCCAAAACAGTGTTATAGAATAGTATATTCTACAAAAAGTAATGGAATGGCACATATGCCACGCGCGCAAAAAGTTTGTAATCCGAGCCGAAGGCGAGGGCTACGGTTTGCGAGTGTGGGATATGTCATTCCGTTACATGTTCTAGGCTATACTTTCTATAACAAGATTTTGGAGTATACAAAAAATACAAATGTAAAACTGTTGAAAACGTCAAACTTAAAAATTAAATTAAAACAAACAGACGTAACCATAGTAATTGAATCAAGATACTTTATATATCGCGGCTCTGATTCGTCGAAAGTATTCCATTCGCGGCGTATGGAATGCTAGTGATTTCATAACAATTTTTAGTTGTAGAATGCGTAGTTTCCAAAACAGTGTTATAGAAAAGTGTTTTAGCCTTATTTCATCGAGAAATACTTTAAATAGAAGTGATAAATAATATGTTTCTCTGACAATTCTATTCGAAACATTAAAAAAAAAAAAATTAAATATCGTACAGCGCTAAAACCGAGGCCAAAACACTTCTCTTTAAAACACCCAAAAACAGAGGTCGTGATCGTGATACAAGTCTTTGTTTTTAAATAAATATATTTACGAAACTATAATCGAAAAGTTTTTTACAAATATTGGAAATTAATATGTAAGTGCATGAAAAATATTTTTTGAAATAGAAATGAATTTTTTCTTGTATTGCTCTGACTTAAAACAATTATTAAATCCAGGATGCACAGATGATACAACAGCCTTCGAAGTCACAACTGTCAAGGAATCACAGGGGTAAAGTTAAAATAATAACTGTCGGCTGAGGAATTTGAATTGAGGGTCTCAAGATTACAGTCCAATGCGTTATCACGGAGTAATTTACCCCCATTCAACAATAAATACCTAAGTGTACAATTTATGAAACGGGTTGCATAAATTGTATCTGTGGTTTTTTGTAAATTGTACCACCATTTTGATTTTATTTTGAAGTCAAAATGGTAATTTGTTGGTGTCGAAATACTCATTACTATTAATTTTGATTATTTTATCCTTTCCCTGGATGATGGGACTAAGTAGAAAATAAATTTTTTTCTGTGTCAGTCATCAATGAATTTTTACAAACGCAACTGATAAATAAACACTAATTGTTGTCGTATTCGTCTTTCGTAAAACTTGGACAGATTACCTTATGAAACTCATTTTTTATTATATTATAATAAAATAAGTATTTCTAACTAATTTGATCTAAATATATGTATTGTTCCATTTAAATATTATCATTCTTTTCTGTGTTCTATGCAAAAAAGTAATTATAAAAAGGAAACGGAATCAATGACAGGAAGAAACTTATGTTTTATTTTAAACTATCTACTCGTATGTTGTAACCTCCAATTTCGTACATTTTAAAAATATTCATATTCGTGTTTAACAGCACTTCACATAAAAACCGATTTTATATGATTGTATATCGTGTGGTCCTCGAACACATTTAGTGGGGGAACAGGGGATAGTACTCGACATAATCAAAATATAATCACCCCACCCCCTTCAACACATGTGCGTGGGCGCTAAGCTGTTTAATACGCATTCGTGTCAAGGGCAGCGTTAAGTGCTTCGGCGTCTTTAATATATTTTATATACATACACCATGCCCATTATATATAATATATAATGCGCAATCTTACTGGGGATGGGGCGAATTAAATTAACATCTAGTGACCCTAAAGTTGTTTATGAAAGTAAGAGAAGAAATGATTTCATTTTTTACATTTATTTTTTTATAGAGTTTCAGTGGAGTAAAGTGGAATTACCCACTCGATAAAATTATCACACTCAGCCTTCGCCTTCGTGTGCTAAAATTTCTCTCGTGGGTAATTCCTCACTTTGCCCACTTGTAAAGTAAATAGGTAACTATTTGTTTTCTTACGTTGATATTTTCGCTAATACATAAAATTGTAATAATTTTATCTGTGGTCAATGCGAATCATAAAATATATTTGTTGATTCATTTATTTAAATGGTTACTAACCAAATATATATATATATATATATATATATATATATATATATATATATTTTTATTTTTGTCAAAATTTTCTTTTTCTTTTAGTATAAATGCTTGAAATACACATTGCACATAAATACACATATTTTTCTGCAACTTTAATTCAAATGTTTTTTCTATAATGCCTATGGCACAGGCTGTTCTATTTCACCAATGACGAATGCGGAATACAGAGAATTTCTTTGTAACAAAAAAAAGTTACCGTGAAATGAAAGACAAAAGATAAGTCTGAAATGAGACACGCTTGTTTCATCGATGCTCTTCGTTCATCGTAGTAAATTACAAAAATCTGATAACCAACACATAAAGCTCCCGCTTAAACAACTTTTAAACGAGACAAATAGAATAAAAAATTTCAAACTAATGCGTATTATTTAACATGTGAGATAATCTCAAAATACTTTTATAGGTCTTCAAGTAAACTATCATCAAAATTTATTCAGTTCATAATTTGAACATCTAAGGTCTAGATATCAAATTAAAAAATGTGGCCATTCTTTTTATCACTATTCTTCTATATTCTGTCTTTTTTGTGCGTTTTATGTTGGTATTCGCATGTCAGTTGGTAGGGTGTTGTTCTTTTCTTCATTGATGCATTTAAATTTTGCGATTAATAACGGGTTACTTTTATTTGAAAGAATTTATTTGAGGATTTCATTAGTTTTTATATGTTTGTCTTTCATTAAGTTTTCATCCTTTTAAACTGTACTTGTTTTTTACTTTCCTAGTCTTTTTTTTTGTACGAGTAGTGTTTCTACTTTCTACATTTTCTTTATTCTGATCTACTATATCAGTTGTTCAATATTCGTAGTATTTCTTTTGTTCAATTTCTCATTTTATTAGTTTATTTCTATACTTTTCCCCTTTCTTTATCGCGATCTTGCATTCTTGAATTATGGTGGTATCTAAAATGATCTTATACTCGTATTTCTTCGCTCTTTTCTCCGCTTCTATTCTAAGTATTGTTACTTTCATCTGCTCCATAGCTTTGTGTTTCTCGATTGCAAGAGCTGTGCCCGTTTTTTCGCTCAATGAGCGTTTTCGCCTAGTATGTGCATGTGAGAAAATTTTTAGAAAACAGCAACAAAAGGAAACAGAAACAGTGTTATTTATATGACGTCCCGACCGACCGCATTTTCCAGTTACCCGAGTTTCCAACCCCGGATTGATTATCGGTGAATGTGTGCGCGTCCGTTAGAGGGTGGCAGCGTCGCGAGTTGTTGGTGGTTGCAGCGGCGCTGGCGTCGTTTCGGGGTCAGCGGCGGTGCCGAGGGGAGTCAGTGAGTGACATGGCACGACGAGGTGACCTGCTCGGCAGTCGCATCACACCACCGTCACCGTCAGCACAAGGTAGCAGCAGTCCCCGAGTCGAGGTCGTGTCCGTCGTGGTGTGAGGTGCTCTAGTGTGGTGCCTGGTGCAGTTGTGCAGTGCGACGCATGGGGGGATGATGTGGCGGCGCGACTCACGATGAAGCCGCGCGCGACGTGGACGCTGGTGTTCGCCGGCGGTGGAGCCCGGGGCCCGCGCTAACACCGTCGCTCACGCCGCCGCCCGCCGCCGCCGCCAGCCGCCATGCCGGGCGGCCGCAGGGGCCTAGTGGCTCCGCAGAACACCTTCCTCGAGAATATCATACGCAGATCCAACTCACAACGTAAGTTGCAATCTTTCAATTTTCTCAACCTCACAAATGTATATTCCATGCACTTGTCATTTTTTATTTAAACGGCGTACAATCGGTTTGGTGAATTAATAAATAAATAAATAAAAAAGAAAACTGTGGTTAAAATTGGCATACGCAGAAACAACCCCTCGAAGCCCGCAAATATATATTTTCATTTTGCGCGATATTTTTTTATTTATTCGGCGAATGATTGGTTCGGAGGATTAATAAATAAATTTAAAAAATCTTGTAATTAAAAGTAGCATAATGCAGTGCATTCCTTTAATAACATTTCGCTACTGAAGATGGCTACGCGGTCCAAACATTGAACAAAGAACAATTTAGTAATTGACTAAAATTCGGACTATACTTCTTCACACCACTGCACGTCTACGAGTTTACATCCTCTTTGTATGCTAACCACATACTCCTTACTATCTTCTACCGTCTCTTCGTTTGCTCAATGCCGGTGTCTTATTAACAACTAAAATTATGTTTCTGTTACTCAAAATAAAAGTTAGTTAAGTACTAAAACCATTTTTAATATAATCCTTAAACGCTTAAAGCTATTCTGTTTACTGTTCTGGTTCATTCATAATTGGGTTAAATTTAATAGCTAGTTATTATCCTCATTTTTATTCAGAGATAAAATACACCAAATCCATCTTAAAGACGACAAAGTGTACGAAAGAGGATTATAAATATTAAAAACTGTATTCGCAAAACCAAGTTTCCTTTATAATATATTGCTTGTAAATGTTTAAGAGAGACACCCAGTCTGCTTTATTACTCATTGTCTGATATCCTGTCTCTTCTAGACATTTGGTTTTCTAATAAATATAATGATTTTACAAAAATCTATACTACAAAAGGGAAAATGCTCTAGTATTTTATATTTGCTCGAATATCACGTATCTATATACATACACATAATAGTAGGGAAATTAATACGCAGGTACTACAAACGAAATGTGTATTAAGGTCAGTGAACGATGCTTTGAAAACCAAAATCTATGTTATGCTATTGAAATGTACGATATAGGCATCAGGTATGGTAGTAATTTCTGAGAGTGCTATTTTATCTGAATCACACAAGAGATCTTTTCCACTTTTCCGGTACAGTCACCGCTTTTTCCACTTCCATCAGAATATGACGACGAGACCAAGAGAGTATTCTTCTATAATAACATCCCATCAAAAACACGAAACATATTTATACAAATATTAAATAGGAAATATGAAACGTTTACAAAATGTACACTATTCCATAAAGTTTTAACTCCACCATTATTAATTTTAGCATTGTTTTCAACGTACTTGTAAAAGAACTGAAACATATTGCTCACAATGTAAATTTCAATACAAGTATTTAAAATCAGTAAAATTAGGGTATACAAAACTGTCCATTAGCAGAAAATATTGATAAAAAAATCAAATTTGGTTACACCTGAATATATTAAATATTAATCGTCTATTTGTGTTTATAAAATTATGAGTTAACTGTATGTCGACTCAAAATATATTGCTAAAAAAAATTAGTGTGGGCACCACACTACTTTCTTATACAAATAAAACCAACTGAACACGTATGACTTGCTCTTTGCGTATTTTTATTTTGATAAATATTATAGATGATAAACCTGTTTAATTTTTTCCTCTCGTAACTATAATTTTATTTTAAAATACGTATTAATTAATATATAGCCTTTAAAACTTTCTAACTGACAATACAAATATTGCTTTTATAATATTTCAAACGACACATATTTTTGACACTTCACAATTGACATATTTGACAAATTGATGCACTGTTTACTAGAATATTAGAAGTTAAAAAGTTTTAGTTTTGTTCCCATTGTAACTAAAATTATTGAAATATATTATTAAATATATAATTTAGTTTTTCTAAAAACTGGAAGCATGTACAAGAAAAGTGCAAATAACATTTTATATTCCAAATATTTTTGCTAAAATCTTTCATTTGAAATAATTTTTCACAGCTTATTCTATTTTTGAAAAAATGAAATTTATTGTTTTGTATGTTCAGTAAACTTTCTCTTCCGGTTTTTCAATTTCATTCAAAATCAACTCAGCTCTTCACATTGTCATGAAACTTATAAATTCAAAGTTTCGTTTACATATCTTGTCTCGTTAATGAGATATTGCGCATACGGACATCCATCCAAACTCACGCACATACATCACTGAGAAATTGGTTTCCGCAATTATATCGTCAACGATTTTTTTCATGATTCCAATACTTCCTTATACTTTGTATAAGAAAATAAAAATGGAATATTTTTTCAACGTCTGTAACTTTGTTTAAAAATAAATTAAATTAACAAAATGTGTCAAATTTTATGCTAACCAATCTTAACTATAACTGCAGTTAAAATAAATATGTTCTGAGGAGGGAAAATGAAGTTACGACTAATAATAAAAATTGAGTTATCGCTATCCCTTTTGTGAATCTACTTGGAAATGATTAAATAAAAACTTGAAAAAAAAAATGTCCCATTTTTGTTGCCCATTCATTTTAATATTTATGACAGATATCTTTGGTGGAAATAATCAAGAATGCACTCATCTTTTACATATTATGAAATTTAGTAACACAATTGTAAATAAAACAATTATAATAATATACATAAATATAAATAAAAGAACGTCAGTGCAATTTGTTCAATTCTTTAAATAGTTTTATATCCAGAAACGTACATACATCAATTAATTCAAAACTGTAGTCTTCCGTACACTATTATGGTAGTACATTTTATCAAATAGAGATATATCGAAATTAAATATGGATACAGAAATTTAATTATTGATATTAGTGGTGTAATTTTATATTATTCTAAATTTGTATAAATGATATAAAATTTGATTATTTATTTAATGTGTTATGCATGTATTTAAAAATAACTCAAATATAACCTAAAGTGACAAAAAATAATTGCAAAATGATTTGTGTAATAAATTAAAATTAAATTAAAAACTGAATTACAAAATTTGCCATCAAATGACTAATATAAAATAACTACTGTTCGCAATCACATTTAAATTTTTTTCATGTAAATTAAAAACTGAATATTCATTGTATACACGCACATAAAATATTTGCACGACATTATTAATGAGCCGCAGAACTGTCAGTGAGCGAGATTAATGAATTATTGAAAATTCCTCAGTAGAATCTTTGAACAACTCGTTTTAATCGACCGATATCTTACTTGAAAACGACTAAAAGTAAAAATAATGGGCCATAATAACGAATCTCCGTTTTTATCGATGTGGGGTCAAACATGATGTTGTAGTGAAACGGATACTAATTTCAGGATTTAAAGTTTCAACTCTAACTCTGGAATATGCTTCAGGGATAATTAGAACTTTCGAAGTTAACTTCAGAGTCAACGAGGCAGATTTTTCAACAAGACCACAACGTTCAGTTAGAAAATATATACTTTTATTATATAACTTTTAACGAGTATCTCATTTCTTTTATTTGACTTGTTTACTTTAATAATGATATATTATAAACATGCCATTTGAACCACTGTTAAATATAGAATAAAATTTGTTTGCAAACAATTATTATTGTTTGATATTAATTAAACTAGGGTCACCCGCGGGCATACTGTGTTCATTACTATACGCAAGCATACCAACTTTATAGACAGTTGGGCGGTTACAAGTTAAATGTTGTTTTTCCTTGCAATGACAGAATGTTACCCTTTTTAATTCAATTTTTTTACGCATATTTTTTTCTTTATAAAAATTTACCTCGTTTGTCATAGACACATGAAATTTTGTCCAGCACTTCTTTCAAACCATAAAACTACTACTAATTCTAAAAACAGATGACAACAACCTTAATGCGTTTAGCTAAAAATGCTATTTCAAACTTATGCCGCCATTTTGATGTAAAATGGCAGCGAGTTATTTTAAAAATTATTTTAACAATGTCATAAAATATAGAGATTGATCTGTTTATATACATGGTTTAATAGAAGAAAACAATAATTATTTAACAAGAAAAGCTTCCAAAATGACCTATTTTAACTATAGTTATAAATTTTGCTGCTATAGTTCCTGTATTCTCTGCTTCTGTGGCAGTAATATTCTATTAACTTCATTTGTTTACTGCTATAAAAAAAAAAACAAAAAAAAAACAAAAACCTTTGAAATCATTGTCTGTCCCTAAACAAGGTTTAAATTCAGTTTAAATTCAAGCATTATGTACAGGTAAAAAACTGTTCTATTTTATTCTTCTTAATTCAAGTACCATGGCAAAGATTTATATCTCACTTTTTTGTCATTCGAAAAACAAAAAGCTGCTGAAACAGCGAAAACAACGGTGTGTCTCAACTCCGTTTTACAGTCAATAAATTTCAAATTACAATAAGAGAATTTTTAGATTTTCTTCTATTCGGATAAGTAGAAATAATTGTATCTAATATCTATTCATCCATTCTTATAACGTATTAAATGTATCCAATATACTATTGTAATATACTGGTTGTTCAAAAATCTCCGGGACGGTGAAATATATCGAGAAATACACATCGAATTTAATATTTTGCAAATACCTATCTTATGTCACCACCCTCTGGGGGTGGAGCGCTGGCCACTTTGAAATCTTAAATGGGAACCCCCATTTTTACCTTCCGCCTACCTCTAGGTAAGGGAGGTATTGTTTTTGGTCAGAAAATTGGGTAGTGAGTATTCAATGAATAAGCACGTTTTAGGGTCCCTACAGTACGATTTTACTATTTTCGCGATGATGTCTGTATGTATGTATGTATGTATGTATGTATGTATGTATGTATGTATGTATGTATGTATGTATGTATGTATGTATGTATGTATGTATGTATGTGTGTGTGTGTGTAGTCTGTGGCAATTTTTTCGTCTCGCATAACTCAAATACTATAATACAAAAAAATACAATTTTTTTAATTATTGCTTCTTATATTTAAATGAAGAGCTGATTAGATTTTGGATAAAATTGGTCGACCGGAAGTAGCAGTTTACTTGAAGCCCTTAACAGTTTTTCGTGAAAAACACGGTTAAATTTCCTTTTTCAACAATTTATGTTATTTTGAAAGTTGAAGAATATTTAATTCTACATTTGTTTTGATTACACTAATTTTAATAATTTTCATTAGATTTAGAAATAATAAAATATAAAGAAATTAGATTTCACAAATCTTGCATTCCTAGTACACCATGGAAAATTTTCAATTTTTTACGAAATGTGACACATGTAATTGTGATTGCGAAGCTGTTTTCTTAGTGAAATATATGTCAAAAAATTAAATAAATATACGAAAGAAAATTAAAATTCTCAAATATAAATAGAAAATAAACAAATAAGAAGGTATGTTTCTGTATCATCAAATACTATTTTGTACCGTTTAAGAGTAGTATTGGGCGGGAGGTTATGTGCTGGACACATCAGATTTTTTATTGTACATTCGGATAGTGCGACTAAAACTAAGTAGGTTTTGTATGAAACTTTCCTCCGATTCGATGGCGCTGTAATAAGAAAAATAATTATTGTTATGATTCCGGAAGAAAACAATTTCAAACTTGATTATTTATTTATATAATAACTTATGTTTATGGTACCGATAATCAGGGTTTTAGTATAGCTTAGGTCGTCAGCCAACGTAGAGTTATAAGTAAATGAAATATTGAGCAGCAATTTATTTTTTTTTTATGAAGAAGCGAACTAGCAACTTTTGGTCATATTCCGCTTAATTAGTTGATGATTTTGAATTTATGTATACATCACAAACAACCAAGTTCTTTAATAGGATTCGATTCGAACACAAGATCTGTGACGTGCTAGGCTACTGACATAGGACTTACGCCACCGAGGTCGGCGCAATTTGATTTATTTCATGTATTATTAATTTATTTAAACATTCAGTCCAGCCGACAGATATTTTGGCTCCAGAACTAGGAAAATTTGCTGTGTCTATTACGTGGATTGAATTAGAATGCTGTGCCGTTGGAAATTGATCTTCTTAATTCCTTTCTATATCCGATTATTTTATAAGAAAAACATTCAAAAACATGTAAAAGATTTGATAATGCGTCTACATTAGATAACTCAATAGCATTTTATTTATTTATTCATAAATAATATAAAGTTTATAAGTTACTAATGCTTTGTTTACAATGCTTTGCTTTACATTGTTTCAAATTACTTTGTTATTTTGAAAGTGATTTATAAAATGTGTATAATAAAATCCATTCAAGATTTGAATGTAAAAGTCTATTTTAGTTTTTAGCATGAATCAATGCTGTGCTGTATACGAGTATTTAAAAAGTCGGTGTCAGTAGTATCAACATTTTAGAGGTGGGAATAGAATGCGACCGAAAAGAGGATCTTGATTTAAAACCCCCCAAATATAATAACAGCTGCGTGAAAAAATATGAAAAAATATATACGAGTATATTGCTTATGGATTGGCGAAAAGATCAGGAAACAAAATCCTGTTCCGAAAGTGTTCTTATGGCTTATTTTGATAAAAGATAAAACAACTCACCATTAATAAAAATGTATTTGTAGAATCTGTGAGATACGAAATACATTTCTACATTGTCTTCTCTCTACGGTAACTGTGAAAATGAAAATGTGTATGCAATATACAGTATTTTTTGAGCAACATTAATTCTTATCAACTTTAACACAATTTTTTTGCTCGGGTAATAGTTAAAATCATTTTCTATAACACTGTTTTGGAAACTACGCATTCCACAACTAAAAACTGTATTGGAACAACTATCATTCCATTCGCCGCGTTTGGAATAAATTCGGCGAATCAGAGATTAGCGCGATATATGAAGTATCTTAAGTTCGGTTGCTATGGTTACGTTTCTTTGTTTTAATCTTATTTATATGAATTTGATGTTTTCAATAGTTTTGTATTTTTTGTACAATTTCCAAAATCTTGTTATATAAAGTATAGTATACAACAAGTAACGGAATGGCATATCCCACACTCGCAAACTTTTTGCTCGTGTGGAATATGTGCCATTCCATTACTTGTAGATTATACAATTCTATTTGCCTGATACAATCGTTTTAAGACACTCTTTTCTGCATATAATTATAGTACCTATAATACGAGCCCAACTCCAAATATATTTGTACTTGCGTACCACCTGAAAAATATGCTATAATCAAATAATGTAGATAATTACTTTTGCCTATTTCACGTACACAAAGTCAATTTTGTGACACTGTTTTTCTCAAAAACAATGCTACAAAATTGAATTTTGTGCAACTATTTTTGGGGAATTTATTATTTGTAAAATGAACAGTCTGCCAAACATGGGATTGTCATTGCTTACGTAAAATTATTGAATCGGAGCCCATGCGTCGAGGTTGCGGCCTGGGACCCGATAGGCCCCGCGGGCAAAGCCCCTTGGTGGCCAGTGGTATATTAAACATGCCGTACAATTTTATTTTATTTTTATTTTTATTGAATTTATGAATGTGAAATAGGAAAATTAGTATGAACAACTCGTGTTACAATGCCTAATTGTAATACTCGTATTTTGCGTAACTCGCCTGCGGCTCGTTTACACAAACTATACTCGTATTACAAAAAGGTCATTGTAACACTAGTTGTTCAATATACTATTTCACGCTGCTACATGCTACAATTGCTACACAAATCTAAATTATTCCGTCATCTATGTATTACACTGTACTCTTAGGTAAATGATACTTCTACGAAAGATATTTATAAGATTTACCGTATTAATTGTATCACTATTTATTCGAAAACCCTGTATCTAACGCTCTTCCACGGACCACAATGAAAATATTTTGCATCCATATTTACAATATTGAGTATGTCATAATTAAAAACAATATATAATTATTTGGTTACTAGCTAATAAATTAGATCTGTTTTAATGTAAATACCAATATTTGTTTATTTGACGCAGGTTAATTATTTCTGAACAAATAATATATCTACATTCGTACACTCTGACAATAGCTTACGTAATAATTTAGATGCATAGCGATAATAGAAGTGCGAAAATAATTAATTATAGTTCATTAGAGCAATTTTTTTTGGTGGTTGGAATTCATTTGGAGTTAGGCTCGTATATCGTATACAATAATTAATACAATAGTGTAAATATCAAATAACATCAATATAACAGAATATTGTTTTAGTTTATAAAAACAATTTATTGTTTAATTATCTACTGTTCTAGTTTCCACATAATAGCTGAATATCGACATTGTCAAACTTGTTAGCTTTGCCCGATATCTAATTTAGTAATTTAATTATTAATAGTAATAATTGGATACCATGGCTCTTTGCTAATGTCAATATATTATTTGAATTATAAATCCATTTGTATTAAACTTACAAAATTTCAGTATGGGTGCAACAATTTTCAGGCTCTGATACATGTTCAAGATTTCAAAATTTATAAGGATTATGCTCTTGAATTTGAATGTTTATGATAACAGAGTTACAAAAATATATTTCTGATAAAATAATGGGATAAAAGGTTTACAATATTGCTAGTATCTTAGTACATTCCTAATTTCACCAGTACACGTAGAGAATTAGAAATATTTCTCAAGATTGATGGGTAGGGTAGCAACAAAACCTGAATCCAGATCAAGTGTTTCAAAAAGTTACCTAATAATAAAATAATAGGATAACGAAATATGTTTAAAACATTGTTAATATTTTTATAATACTCTTATACAACAAATTTAATTTTCAACATATCATACGGAGAACCAGGAATGATAACAAAAAATTATCGTTTTGGGTTTCGGTTTTGGTCATCATAAAAATAAAATGCCGGTTTTAATTAAGTTTCCGGTTCTTACACAACAATCGGTTTCGGCGAACCGGTTTTATTGAAAGGGTTTCGGTACTGTAAATAAAATTAAAACTTAGAGAAACATAAACAATTAACTCAATATTCTTTTATCTACAAAAAAAATATTCTTGTACAATATTAATGAACTCAATTTAGTTTAAAGCAATTTTGTTAAATAATTAATGTTGAATCTATCTAATAAAACATCTTCTAATGTCTTTTCATCCATGTTTGATCGTACACATGTGTAAACGTGTCTAATTCTAACAAAAGCACACTAGATGAAATATGGAAATTGAATTGATACTTTAAAATTATTTTAGAAATATTAATTAACACTTCACATTTACATAGCAAGAAAACCTTTTTGCGTTTAACGGTTAACCGAATAATAATAAAAATAGGTTTTGCTTTCGGGTCCGGTTTTGTATTTATTTGAAATTTCGGTTCAGATTTCGTTTTCGGTCCTGACCTTTTTTCGGTTTATTTTTGTTAACGGTTTTGATTTCGGCACCGGTTTCCATCCCTTCGTAGAACACTACAAAGATTTCGCGAAACTGGTGGGTATGCAAGTAAACCTGGTTCCAGACAGAAGACCTACAAGAGTTCTTCAATGAGTTCTTTGAGAAAATAAGATTACATTCCTCAACAGGATCTAGTGCCTTATTTTTGAAATGCCACGTAGGATGGAAGCTAATGTAAGGAATCAAAGAGGAAATACCCTATACATTGTCGTGTTGAATGGACTTCAACCGTAACATAAGTAGAGCCATGTAAATTTTTGGCTTACATTTTGCGCATTGAATAATGGTATCGCGTCTTAATTGTAAATACAGCAGCTTAAATTTATTAATTATTACTTTAACGATTTTTGTTTTTGTGTGCACTCATACTAAGGAAATTTTTGTGTTCTGTAGAACGTTCTAATAGTTATTTTTGTATCTAGAACGAAAAGTGAAACTTTAAGGTACTACCAGGTTGTATACGGCCGAGGAGTTAGCCGAGATCGGAATTACTTGCGAGGACCTTAAAGTCACTTTTCGTTCGAGGTACATACAAAATTTTATTTTATACTGGTTACTAAAGTTGTTAAATTATAGTATTTATTAACAGAAATTATCAAAAATTCGTAGAAATATAAGTTGATATAAGTAGGCTAAATAACAATTTCTATAGGAACTAGTATTTGTTTATAGATAATGAACAAATTTAAAATCAAATTTTACTTTAAAGTCCTACGACTTTAATAATAAATGGTTAAATGGATAAATGGCTGATGATATATTTATTTGCAAGAACTACTTGAGATTATTTGAATATTTAATTTGATAGAAATTGAAAGCAATATTCAAAACTAATAATTAGTAATACGAAAATAGAATGTTTAATAATAAATTAGCACAGCTAAACAGTATTAATTTAAAAAATAGACTCAAGTTATTTATAGATTTTATTTTAAATTGATTGTTTTTAAATATGATTAGAATGCTCTCTCAGATTGAAATAATTAAAAAATTAATAGAAAATTTTATCTCAAAAAATCTGGTCACATAATAATCTGCCCTTCAGCACATAATTGATACATCATAACAGAATTAACGTGTCAAATCAATGTCAATTTTGATGAAAGAACCTCCAACATCGATGCTTGTCGAACTAACTAATCCGATATATCTTTAAGCGTAACGTGAACATATCCAAACAAGGAGTTATCACAAAATATTATTAATAAATACAACAAAGCATGTAAAGTATTCATGTTTTGAATTATAGGGAAAACTTTAATTAAATTAGGTAGCAAAGGGATGAAGACAAAGATGGTGCATGTAGCAATCGTACAACCCGCATGAACTTTGTATTTAACATTAATTAAATAGTTATTAATTTAATTAAAACGCATTAGGATTCATTCGTGTTACATGAACATTTGCGCATGCTATTAATAGAACCATTTTTCTTTTATTCACATAAAAAAGGTCGTTTACATTAACACTAGTTATATTTTTTGGTTGTTTAATTTGGTAACACTTTCTGTGTAAGTCACTATAGGTAGTTTTCCACAGATCATTTGGTATATAGTATGAATAGTAGAGTAGTATTATAACAGAAACTTGTTATGTACCATTTACAGGAAGGGGTCTACCCCAAAACCCTGAATCCTAAAATCCCGAATGCTCAAAATTCCGAATTTGCTGAATCTTGTGCTTTTTATCACTTTTCGCACGATATATTTGCTGTTATTTATAAACTGTTTTATATTTTTGTAATCAAAAAGAATACGACCTAAGTTTATATAATTTTTTTTATTGACATTAGGTATATTTTAGCCACAATTTGTTTATCACAATTTTTGAGATATACATATAGGGTAAATTTTAAGGCTTTTTGAAATTGAAGCACGGCTTTTGTCTTTTTATTCGTCTTTTTCATTATCATCTATAATTTGAAAATTTTCAAAAAAGAACCCCATTTTACGAGGGATTTCCGAAAGTCAAATTTTTTTTTTCATAAAAAAAACATTTATATTTGAAATTGCAAACATTATTGGAAAGCCTGGACTTTCTCCTTTTTTTCTACATAATCCCTGTTGCGATCGATGCGTTTTTGGACGCGGCACGCAGGTAGCATATGACCTCTTCTTTCAACTCCTCGGTTGTCCTGAAATTCGTCCAGGTGTGCCTTCAACGCAGAAAACAGATGAACGGTACCGAAAATTTTAACCCACAATTATTATTATTATTTTAGCCCTTTATTTCTACATTTAGCGTACATATTCTTTTACAATATGTTTATTTCTGTGAATTGATGGATAATACAATTATAAATATAAAAATGAAAAATGTAATATAGGTTAGATTGCTAAAAATTCTTAATAAGGATTAAATATTGCAATTGGCATTTACATTTAAGTTGAAATTAATCCGGTGGATATCGCCCCTAACGGACATAGGCCTCGCTCAAACTTCTCCTTTTTTCTCGATTTCTCTCTTTCTGTCGTCTTTCCATCTTGTTTTTTGTCTTCCCTTTTTTCTTTTTTCGTCCAATGGAATCCAGTCTGTAATTATTTTATCCCAACCGTCCTCTTTCCTCAGAAGGTGGCCTGTCCAGCTCCAGTTTAGGTGTTTTATTGTTTTGGTTATATATTATATTATATATTTCTTCCATTGTCTTTTTGTGATACCATTTTACATTCAATATGCTTTTCTGCATTTTGTTTCGGCAAATTTTTATTCTTTTTAGTGTTTTTTCACTTAGTGCCCATGTCTGGCAGCTATAAATGATTGTAGGACTAATGCATGTATCAAATATTATTTCTCTTTAATTTCAGTTATGTTTCTGTTTTTGAAAATATGTTTCATAGACCAGTATTTTCTCTATGCAATGTCAATTCTTCTACTTGTCTCTTTTTCCCATCACAATACCCTCCCTCCCCAAATAATTTGCAGGCGTAAACTAGCACTTACGGTTCATGAATTGCTACCAAATTTAATCAGCTCGTAATTAGAACTTTTAATATTTAAATAAAAATATAGGTAATAATTTAGTGTCATTAGATTTTAAGTTATCGTGAACGAAATAATCGTCATACACATAGATCATCGTATCCTAAAACGTGCTAATCTGTTGAAAACTCACTATTCTGATTTTTAACCCTTCACAATGCCTCCTTTATGTAGGGGAGATAAAAATATAAATAAAAAGGTGGAATATTGCTCGCGAAATGTTTGTCAAATAATATGTAAAGAAACAAAAAAGCATCTCCATCCCAGCAACACGCCTCGCAGTTTGATGTTCTGTGCGGTATCTTCGCTGCGCACTTCGCCATCATTTAATTCTTCATCTGCCCTATTTCCGGCAAATCGCACAGTTATATTTTATTCAGTTTTAATTTCTGTACCGGTCGCTAATTCCATGGTTTATGCCGGTGGATTCACAATTGCATTCTGGTGCACATTGCTTTCATTTGTTATTTTTACATGCAAATTCTTCGGGGATTCAAACGTTTTTTATATCTATTTATGTCATGAAATCTTTTTCTCATTTCTAGAGTGGTGTCCTAAGTTTTACTATACTAGGGACCATGAAAACTGGCTTATTGATACAAAATTGTTACAGACTCACGTTCTCCCTTCGCCCGTCAATAATTATAGAGTATTGCCATTTATAGAAAATATATCTCACTGGCCAATGGCAAATAAAGAATTTAGGCAAGGTTATACTGGATGATTCATAACGTACGGAAAATAATGAAAATGTAACGAGAGAGGCTCAAAATCAGAGCTGGGCGTGTATTTAAATATTGTACTTATAAATCACGACTTAAATACTTTTCAAAGTGATTGTATTTGTACTTAAATACATTTATTATGAAAATACTTTGTATTTATACTTAAGTACAAAATTTGTAAAGTATTTGTATTTAAATACTCAATTCAAGTACAAAATTTGCATTTTGTATTTGAATTGAGTATTTAAATATATGTAAAAGTAATTAAGTACTTTTCGTGTATTTAAGTTAGTATATGCGCTACTGCGTAGTGTGTAGCAACATGTTCGAACCTGCGCATTCAGTGTAGGGAATTTAGTCGAAACCAAGATGTTCATGGAAATAAAATATACAAATATAGAAAAAAATTAGTGACGATGACAATATGCGTGACTTTAATGAAGAAAAATCAAGAAAATGCGAAATCTAAAGTTGAATTATGGGTACTACAATATTTGGACGACTCTAGAAAACATGTAACAATGTTAAATACTTATCCCATTTTAAAACAATTTTTTTATAAATATAATACTTGCCTCCCGTCATCAGGACCCAAAAAGTGAAAGTGATAATAATTTTGAAAAATTAGTTCTGAAAGCTAATAAAATTGGAGAAACAGTATAGTTTTATTTTCTTTGTTTCTCTATTCGTTACCTTACTTATTATTCATATTATATTTTATTTAAAATATGTTGTTTTTTTCCTGTGTTCAAATAAATATTCTTTTTAATTTACAATGTATTATTTATATAACTAGGTAGGTTTGTCTTTGTTTATTATTGTTGTAGTTTTATTTTATTTATTTCCAGTACAGTACTTCATTATCAATACCTACCTACAAGCTTGCCTTTCCTTAAATGTAATTTATTTCAATATTTTTTAAAAGTATTTGTACTTAAAAATTGAATAAGTACAAAAATATTTGTATTTATACTTAAGTACATTTTTCAAAATTTTAATTATACTTATACTTAAGTACAAAACAAAAAATTTAATTGTACTTTGTACTTAAGTACTTTTTTGTGTACTTATGCCCAGCTCTGCTCAAAATAATGCTTTTTCGTTAATAAACTTTTGATGAAAACTCAATAACCAGAAAGTTACAGCAAATTAAAGTTCATTTAACCGAATACCGCTGAAAATCATAGGAAAGAATTATTATTTTCTTGAATTTTAAATTATGCACCCACTAAAAATAATGGCAAAAGCGGTGAATTATATAACTCTTTGTAATTAATAAAAATTATTCCATATACCATAATCATGTCTAAATATTACTCGTTACTGAAAGTGTTAACCAATTTGCATTTAACAAACTTTGACGTTTAATGAATTGACAATTAAATTAATTTCAACGGCAATGTGTTTTCTAGTTGTGTTTTTGTTTCTAAGTGGCTCTCAACCATGTGGACAGCAATTTTTGTGCAATGAAAGCAAAAGGATACGTTACAATAATTTTTATAACTAAACTAACTAACTTTAACATTTTACCAAGTTCTATTTAAAACATAATTAACCGCTATAGTTTGTAACAACTGTTTATTAATTGGTTCAACTTTAATTTGCTATACCTTTTTTCTTATAGAGTTTTGCCTAAAATGAATTAACACGTTGACTGCCACGGCAATTTTCAGAATTCCGGTCTAAGAAGCCAACTTCATTTAATCATATTATATTATAAGTAAACACAGTACGAAATAACTCGTAGTCGGCGTGCTAGCAAAGAACGCAATCTACGAGTTATCTCGTAGTTGGCAGTCAACGTGTTAACGAAATACATTATTTTGGGCTCGCCTAGCTACACTTTTAATTTTTTCCGTACGTTTTGAAATTATCACACATCAATTGAGTTATCGCGGATCATACATACACAAAGAGTGGGTTAACTAGAAACCCCAAATCGAGATTATCTGTTGAAAATTAACTATCGAAAATTTTAACACGTCCTAATACCTTTTGTAAAAAAATACGTTATAATTAATACTGCCTTACATATGCACTCGTACATGTGTCTGTGGTAAAAATTTATAACATACAGAAAAAGTTAAATTTATGTCTTTTCCTTAATAAACTCTTGACAAAACATCAAAGAGTTTAAAGATGTTTTAAATTAATCATTTTCCGATTGTTATATCATGAAAATATTTCTTTATATTATGTATATGTGTTGACTTTCAATATTTTAATGTCAAAATGTATCGGTTAGATGGAAGAGCAGCGTATGGCTGAACCTCGCCGTTGACTTGAGTCAAGTCAATAAAGAATAGTAATTTATTGTACTAGTGTGGAATGTGACATATTAGTCACGAAAGAAAAGTTTAGCCACGAACCCGAAGGGTGAGTGGCTACTTTTCTTGAATGACTATTGTGCATTCTACACGAGTGCAGTACAACGTTTTATCCAACATCACTCCTAAAACGTCTTAAATCGTTTGTATATATTCGTTTTTTGTTTGACAATGACGAAATATTTGATATCCTATTTATAAAATGTAGAAATTACAAAGTGGCTATGGAATGATTGTTTGTGATCTGTCACTGTAAATAGTAAACACGAAAAAAGTTAAAAAATAGAAAAAAATGTGGAATATCACAAGAAGAATGTCTAAATTTAATTCCGAAGAAGTCCAGAGACATTTATAACATAGAATTTAGTGAATTTAAACAGTAATTATTTTCTCCGTGAATTCTCTATTAGTCTCTCACAGCGTGAGGAATGTTGGACATTATTTATATCAAATTACCATCAGCGTTATTATGAGTCGATGTTGGATAAATATTATTAGTATTAATTTTAAAGCATTTATTATCAATTTCTTCTATATATAGCCACATACCCCTATCACCTTAACACCCCCAAACTTCCAATTAATCCGCTACCGCCACCCTAGAAAGATTCAGTACCCACTAGTGGGCGGTCACGCCCACGTAGGGAACCACTGCTCTACAGTATCCCCAATTTCAATTGAATACCCAATTTGATATTGCAGTTTGCTCTTTATGCTTATTAAGAGATTCAATATTAATTTGCTGTATATCTGTCCGGTTATGGAACAGCCTGTATGTGTGGGAGGTAAATTTCTACCGTGCTCTGGTTTGTATTTCAATGATCAATGATTGCACTTGACACATGTTTGACATATGTTATACATGTTTCAGTTATTTGTTTGACTATGATTGTTGAAATTGGAAGCACATGCAACTAAATTATTAATATAGTATAATGCAATTCTAAACAGGGATTTATTGTTATTTACACGTGCAACATAGTTATTAGTTATTCAGTCAACTACTAGAACCTGAGTAATAAGAAGATGTTAATATTTGTCATTTTATTTGAAGTGATTTAGAAATATTATTCGACTACGTAGTAAACTTTCGAGCCATAAAATATGAAAAAAATTGTTTTTTTTTTCATCCTGGTTATCCAATTACAGTTTAAATTGATTCAATAAAATATTCATTGTTCTTCAAGCTAAGCAATCAGTCAGCTACTTAAAAATTAATTATATCATTCATTTAAGTAGTTCTTCATAATTATATCAGAGTACCATTCAAGTGTATAAATTCTATAACAATTGTTGCAACATGATACACATACTAAATGTTCTATATCAGGAATTCCCAAATTATTTATCATTGCGACTCAGTTTTTAGAAACTCAATCTACGAACCCAACCCCAAATGTATTCGTACCACTTAAAAAATATGCAATAATCAAATATAATATTTTCCCGCTGCCATTTTCGTTATACAAGTGTAAATTATTACGTAGTCATATATGTATTGTACTGTATTCTAAAAGCTGGATTTGTAGTTTGCATAGAACACAGAAATAATTTAACATATAAAAACAAAACTTCATTAGGGGGTTGTATAAATTGCACAGAACGACATACCTAGTGAAAGATGTTTTGACAGATGATTTTTTTTTAAATATACACTTATGGTTTCAGTTCAGTTTAACGATTTTCTGAAGGGCATTACGCCTGTAATACAAAGACGCCGGATTAAAAATGGTATTTGCCTTAAAAAAAGGTTGGCATTGACACTGCAATATGTATTTTTGTCAGAAAACTATATTATCTCATTTCTACAAAAAAATAAAATTTCCCCGAAGTAAGAAGAAATATAACGAAAGTACACGGAAAACAAAGAAGATACAGAAGACACAGAACATTGCACATTGTTCAATTCGTGTGCTGTGCAAAATTATACCTGTGCATTATGCAAACTATAAATAGAAGTATACATTTCCATATGTTCAAAATTTTAGGTTTTTTTGTGTTAAATCTTTCCTGTATTCTGTGCAAACCATACATCTAGCTTTAAAGACCTTAATTAATAGATATTTACGATATAAGTGGGATAAGAGATTAAGATACGCACGTGAAATTTGCACGAGGCGAAAGCAGAGTTGTGTAATCACATAAATATATTAAAAATGGATTATCACACGTGTATTGTATAATATTTTATCTTCACCCCCCCCCCGCCCCCCCCCCAAAGTTAAGAAATTAAAATAATTTTATTTTATTTTTGTTACAAGTAGAAAATTAATAAAATGTTTTTAATTCATGACGACTACAATTTGACATTAAACAATTATACAGATGTTTTTCATAAATACATTTGAAGCATTTCGTGAAAATGGGTAATTTAGAAAGTATTTCGTCGGATATAGAAGAACAAGCTTAAAAAATTATTATTTTATTAAATATTAATTAATTTAAAGAATTGTAAAGATTGTATTATCAACATTTATAATAAATAGTACCTTAATGAATACGAGCGCGGTAATGAAGCTCTTAACTCACGCAAAATGAATGGGATAAGTGACATTTAACTCATGGGCGTAGATAATATATTTTATCTACGATAGTGTGTAAAATTGATGTTTAGTTAGTTTAAGTTTGTAAAACGGTTGTTTAGTAACACTTCTTTAGTCACGGGTAGCCGAGCAACGAGTGGTTAAAATTTTTAAACACGCTAAATTTGCAAAAAAATTTTTATCATGGCAAACTTCTCACTTAATATTGTGATCCAAATTCGTAAATAAATGTGTTTATTTTAATATTTATTGGGTTTTTTTATTATATCGTAGATAAAATATTGTACGATACAAATACGTAAAGCGTCTTTAGTCACTCAGAGCTTTACGTACTTGTATCGTAAATAACTATTAACGATATTATTTATAATAAGAAATTTGTAATAATTAAAAACAATATTCAGCTATTTGGTGACTAGATTTTTTTACTTCAGCTAATAAATTAAATCAGTTTTAATGTAAATACGAATATATTTGTTTTTCTTCAAGCGTATATTTTACAATCAATCGCTCAATTTGCATAGCCTCGGCCGCAAACATATAAACTCAACACAAAAAGTTATGTTTTAATGTTAATTATTTCTGAACTACGCATAAAATATTGTTGTAACGAGAAATTTGTCACTCACAAAAAAGCTTATATAATAATTTCTACAAATACAGCGACACTAGCAGTGTAAAAATAATTTATTATATTTAATTATAGCTAATTTTTTAGGTGATACGAATACATTTGTTTTTAGACTCGTATATTGACCCACTTCACCCCAGACGCACACATATTTGATTAGCTAGAAAAATACATCTCAAGAAAAAATGCTTCACATTTATTTTAACCTCACATACGAACAGCACACATCCTTGTCGAATTGGTTTTATAGGATAAAAAGGAACTTATAATATACATAAATATAATTTTACTAAAATATATCTAACAATAAGGTGAAGATAGCTTGTTTACGATTGCTGATGATGAAGGTTCACTACCAGGTGCTGGTTAATTAAAATTATTTTCAGACGAAAGGAGTTCAATATTTTCTGCTTGTTTTGATATTTGTTTTAAATTCCTATTGTGGAAAATCCAACTTTGCAAAAGTATGACATGGGATGTGGCATAATTTTAATTTTTTTGTGTGAATCTTTATTTAAAAGTAAATTATACGTATTATTAATTTCCCTTAATTCTTATTAGTTTCGAAAAAAATATTACTTAATATTTAAAATAAAATAAATATATCATCACGCCTTTTACCCATTATGGGTGTGGCACTCTGCCTGCGCAGATCTCGGTAGGTGATATATTTTTGCGTATGAAGTGCGGTTACCAGCCGTCAAATCATAGCCCCCAAAGATGTTAGTGGAGGGGGAACCACAGGGGTAAATTTAAATTTGTAACTGTCGGCAGTGGGATTCGAACTGAGGATCTCACGATCCACAGTCCGACACGTTACCACGGAGCTATTTACTTAATATTTGTGGTAGCCATATGTTACGTCATCACAGGTTACCGAATAAAAAGAAATATACACCCTGATAGAAAGACATTAGAAAAACAACAAACATTTTATCATATAGGCATAACCTACAAAAAACGTACCTACGTCTTTCATTTTCTAAAAAAATGTTGGGAAATATTACTTCTCGTTCGATATTATTCCGATTTTATTCAAAAAATTCAACTTATTTTAATTATTATTAAAACGAATTATAATGGTGAAAATAATCTTGTGATAACGCATCGGATTGTGGATCGTGAGATCCTCAGTTCGAATCCCACAGCCTACAAAAACCATTTTAAATTTGTCCCTGCGAATCTCTCCATGATGGCCAGTAACTGTACTCCATGCGCAAAAATATATGCATGCTGATATATTCATTTATTTGTATATTTTCATTATAAAATTATACGTAAATAAAACAACAATCCCTTGAAGATATTTTCATATGGTAGCTGGCATTTACTAGGACCACCTTTCAGGTTCTCGTGATCGAGTCATCAAATCGCGGCACTTAAAATATGTAAAGTTTCAAATGTGAACAAGATTAAACATAATTTTTATTTTAAGTATAGGACAGAAAAATACAATATTTTCTTGCTATATCATTATTTTCTTTAAATTCTACTTTGGTCACATACTATTATTACATTAATGCTCATGCAAACTGAATTTAACGGCTCTTTATAGTTGGCGCCCCCACCTGCTCGAAATCGCAAACAAATTGCTCTAAAATTTCATGCTAATTACGTGCTAATATCGTCCTAATTTTAAAAATTTAGTGCTATAAAGAAACTAATGTAAACCAACGTCGAAAAGTGCGGGTGTTAACTAAACGTCAAGCAGGCGGTTAACATCGGGAAAATCGAACCTAAGGACTAAAGTAGCCATGTAATAATTTCGTTCTAATTTCATGCTCGCCAAAGGCAGCAACGATTCTAGTTTACTTATAGATAATTTCCATTAGAAATGAGTATTGTGATTCGAGTTTCTCGAGAGTGAGTTGTGCAGGCTTAGGGATTGTATGTTAAAAATACTAGCGAAGAAAAAAGTTGTCAGTGGAAAAAATATCCAGTGGTTTCCTTTAAAGTACGAAATTTTCAAACAGGACCAAATTAGCACGAGATTTTGGAGTGAACGTTCATAGCAAAAAGAAGAATCTGGTTAGGTGAACAGGGTCTAAGATACTGCAAAGAAACGTAACTTATTTATAACATAACCACAAAATCATCATAAAATTATCGACATCCACAGAGATCACATAATTTAAAATTCTAAAATTAATATATTTTATTTTGTTTTTACTTTCGCCTTATCTTATGAATTTTAATTTTTAAATCTTAAAAATATACATTTATGATATTGTCACGACCATAAATCGATAGTTTGGGAAACGCTGTATCTACGCAATATGAATTATATTATATAAGCATTCAGCGCGATCAAGTACAATATCCTCTGGAGAAACACTGGAATAGTTGAACACTTCTAGTTGCACGAGTATAACAATATTTATTTCCCTACTAAACATTGGTAAATTGATTAGGCTTTAGTAGCTATACTGTATATATTATTTGACAGATATGTTAATCCTAGTTACATCAAGCGTAGCTAGCTAATTGCGTGGTTAACTACAGATCAAAGTTGAAGTGAATTAACACAACGCACATGATATACATACAAATTTCGATTTTTCAAAATTTATATCATAGCTTGTCTTCAAGCATTTGTTCAATAGACTGAAGTTCGGTTTATATTCAATACAGTTTTTTTTTTTACATAACATTTTTTTGAAAATATTTTAATTTAAGCACAAGAATAATATACATTTAGTCAATTGCAATATTGTATTTCTATTTTCTGATTTCGTTATGATACAAAATTTTTATTTTTTTAAAGAACAGTTTAAAATTTGTTAAATTTGCGTAATATATGTTTCAAGTGAAATTGTTTTACTGTATATTATTGATACGTCATATTCGTTATATTAAGAGTTAAATATAAAGAGTAAATGACAGGGTTCCAACTTTTTTTGAGTCCAGGGCCATATTAAAATTTGTTCAATAAAATATATTAAAATAATAAAAAATTACATTCATTAATTTTAATAAAAAAATTACAGAAATTTTACCAAAAATCTTTTATTTGAATAATGAATAGCCAGCAACATTATCGCGCTATTATTGCTTATCGAAAAATCGTTTATTTCAAACTCTATATAATAAAATATAAAGTAAAATATCAAAATGTGTGAAATGTGCTTATCATTCGCCTTAGCGACCGAAATTTTAACTAACTCAAGGCTGTATTGCATTTTTAGTTTTTATCATATATATTTGAACACTGCCTTGTTGGAGATATTGGCTGGTACCATGAGCTCTGTTTTTGGGTGTTTCAAAGCACTGTTCGAGGCTCGGTTTTACTGCTGTATTTGTATATTAGTTATTTATGTATCAAGGCACTGAAGAAATAAGAACATAAACCATATGAGTGATAAAAAGGAACTTCAGTGCCGAGATACATATTAAATTTTATTTTAAATCTAAAATTCGAAAAAAACTGTAAAAATATACAATATAAGTTTATACATCTGCTAGTTGTCAATTAAACTGACAATCAGTATTGCCACCCTCGAGATTATCGTAAATAACACTCAAAATTATGTTTTGTTCTCAATTTCGTCATCGGAATTAATTAGTTAATTCTTCTTACAATCAATATATCTGCCAAAATTTTCCTAATTGTACAATAATTATTTAACGATTGCCAACACTGGGTTGCATAAAATCGTCGTATAATGGGTTACTTTAGTGACGATTTCTGAGCTTTTAATGACGATTTCTGAATACTTTAGTGCCGATTTCAAATAAATATATTTATATTATAAAAAAAGTGCTTCAAATAGTAGTTACAGATAAATGTTTTATCTACCACTTTTATTTGAAGCATTTTTCTTATAAAATAATTTTAGAACATTGTACAGCGCTAAAACCGAGCTTAAAATACTGCTCTTGAAACACCCAAAAACAGAGCTCATGCTCCAGCCATTGTTTTAATAGACTTACTTCGAATTCCTTATTTTATATTCATTTAAAACTCACTATTGCACTATCTAATAAACCGAATGACCAAGCCATTGATTTAAAATCGCTATCGGATTTTGTTCTGTGTGCATTTAACTTGAAAATTATCTCATCCAATCAATAGAGCTCACTTGTTTCAATTTGCGAGTTACATAATTCCTCCTGGTAAGGTCAATGGATATTTCGATATTTAATTTATAGTTGCCGGAAGTTAGATCCCTTGGCAACGAAAATTATGGACTTATAAAATAAGTGACGCCCGATGAACTAAGCTTAGAATCCTTATGTAATCATTTTAAGAGTTCAGCGAAAACTACTGGACAAATCGAAAAGAGATCCATCACTAGGGCAATCCATCTCTAAAAATCTGACACGAGGACGAAGGCGACATTATTCAAAATGAGCCTAAGCTACACCATCTCCATCGAACACTGAACAGTTCTGTACCTTATCATAAATCCACGTGTATTAACTCTAAGAATAACGACAAGAACTAATGTGTCAAGCGTTGACGACGACACTCTTAGTGAAATGATTACTCATTCATAAGTAAGACAGATGGCGTCAGAAGGTGTTCTCTGCATATTAGAGGTTGACAGCACTGCAGAACTACCAACATTTGCAAGCGCAATGTTGCCAACAGATCAATAAGTAGGTTAACGACGCAACGTGTGACTTAAATATGCAAATGCATCGCGTGAAGAACCTTGAAAACTTTGATACGAGTGCATCTGTAGGTGAGATTTACCGATTTGCGACAAATGTAAGATTTGGATTTGTAAACCTTGAACTTGATGGCGGATTATATTTATTGCTTCTGCAGATAAATCGGCTTTTATTCTGGGATTAGGATTTTGTTGCGGCAAATGCATTAAGTATTTAGATTCGATTCTGGCGTATTTATCAACAGACACAATTTTTATATTTTATAAGAAAATTCAAAACATATTATAAACTTACTAGTATATGGTAAAAGAAGAAAACTGCTGGAGTTCAGTCAGAAAATATTTATTTACTAGTTTATACTCTCAATATAATTTTTTGCGACACCTGCTCGGGAAATACGCTTTAATGTTCATATCTCTGGCTTAAGACAGAATATATACCGGGTAGAACATCATACCTGTGTACATAGGCGATTAACATGAAAAAATAGTTTTTCCTTGCGCATTGCTCCCCAAATTATTTTATGCAAAAATGCTTCAAATACATGTTGTAAAGCATAAAATTCTGTATGTAAATCAATAAACAAAATTAATTTCACATGCTTTGGAAATACAGAAATTAAATATGAAAACACTGAAAATTACGTTGAAAATATCAAATAGCCATGGAATTGAAACAAAAATAAATAAATGCTTGTCGTTTTACTGTCTATTTGATATTTTACCCGTCAAATTAATCATTCACCTGTCAAATGTCAAGCATTTATTTATTTTTGTTTCAATTCCATGGCTATTTGATATTTTCAACGTAATTTTTAGTGTTTTCATATTCAATTTCTGTCGTTACAAAGCATATTAAAGTAATTCTATTTATTGATTTAGATGCAGAATTTTATGTTCTACAACATTTATTTGAAGCATTTTTGCATAAAATAATTTGGTGAGCAATGCGCACGGAAAAACAGTTTTTTCATGTTAATCGCCTATGTACACAGGTATGATGTTCCACCCGGTATAGTAACGCCATGTTTACATTTGTTAGACGTATTCGCTACTAACGAAATAAATGTTTTTCTACTTCCGGTATTAAAATGTCATTTAACATACTGGTTTCCATGGTGCTAAATAACATCTTAATCAATGCTTGAAAAGGTGTGAAATTAGCCTGACTTATTAAGCACAGGCTGAAGTTAACTTAAATGATATCTTTCGATAAGTCATATTTTTCAATTTATTTGTCAACATACACCAGACTGTGTAGAATTTTCTACAATACATGGATTATAACTTAATTCATCTTAAAAATCAAATAAGTAAAAATATTACATTTTCCTGTTTGCGATCGTGCTGCATCTGTCATTGTGATGTAAGTATTAACCTAAAATGTTTGCTTTAAAAAAAATTTTTTTCTGTTATCATCTGTCGTAGTGAAATAGTTATTTGTATATCAAGGCACTAAAGTATTATTTTTATTACGAATATGGAATTAATTGAACCGTATGAGTAATAAAATAGCATATTACTAAATGAGAGATTATGATAGTCATTGTCATTATCCACAAACCACGAAGATGAAGTTTGCGTCACAATCCGTAGGCGAGTGATGCAAATCATACATAATGACCATAATCCCGAATATAATACTATACTTGTTCTACTCCTGTAAATTCGGAAATTACTTTTCAAATTAATCAAAATTCGATGAAAGCACACTGAAAAACGTCAATGATAACACAATAACAACTGAGTACATAACTGTCAGACGGCCGTTGCTTGGTGATCCATATCACGTCTTTAATATAACCGTGAATTATGGATTTCTGGCTCTGTGATTGGTCGAGAAGAGTAAATTATGGGTAGTATAATTATAATTCATCGAAAAAATTGACATAATGGGGATATATTTGTACAGGAGTAGAAAAAATACTTTAGGGCCGAGGTGTACATTATATTTTTTCTAAAATCGTTAAACTATTAAAAAGTTGTAAATAAAATAAATAGTAGTTATTTATTTCCATTCCCAAGAGAATAGTATATTGAACAACTAGTGTTACAATTAGGTTTTGTAACACGAGTTGTTCATACTACTTTTCCTATTTCACGTTCATAAATTCAATAAAAATAAAATGAAATTGTACGGCATGTTTAATGTATCACTGGTCCCCAAGGGGCTTTGCCCGCGGGGCCTATCGGGTCCTAGGCCGCAACCCAGACGCAAGGGCTCCGATTCAATAATTTTACGTAAGCAATAACAGCCCCAAGTTTGACAGACTGTTAATTTTACAAACAATAAATTCCCCAAAAGCAGTTGCACAAAATTCAATTTTGTAGCATTGTTTTTGAGAAAAACAGTGTCACAAAATTGACTTTGTGTACGTGAAATAGGAAAGAACATTGTATTTGTAAAACATTAGCGAGGTGTTGAGACGGGGACGGCTGTGATAATAAAAGTATTGTCAAAGTGTCAAATTTGCTTATAATTTTTTTTTGTTTTCAAACGTAGTCTGCTTGTGATTAAATTCATTAAATCTGAAAAATTATTGTGTAAAGTAATTCATATTAAATTAAATGTATCAGAGAATAATTTGTTTATTATTTTAGGTTTGTAATTCAAATTTGTGAAGTAAAATTTTGACATAAGAGTGTGTAAAGATTAATTTAACCACTATTTTAGCGAACTTCGCGTAGTAATATTGTGTACTTGGAAAAATTAAACTATGTGACTCGTTATATAAACTGTTTTAGAAACTCGTTTTTATCCATTCGCTTCGCTCTTCACTCATTCCTGAAAAACTTGTGACTAAAGAAATGTTTATAAAGCTTGTCACCTAATATACTATTATGTAAGAGTACCTATGTTATGCTTTTAAGAAGTATGTTCCTCGCAGGTATTGCAAAAAATATCATGTGCACTACACTACAGACCTCACACTGAACATCGAACACGTTTCCTGCTGCCAACTTACTCCTCAGAAAACATCGGTTTTCAGCCCTCGGCGCACAATATACTATTTATTCATTTATTAATAAATTAATTTTTTTTAAACATGTACTTCATAATGAAATGAACGGAATGTGAAAATTAAATTCAATCACTTTTTGGATTTATTCATTTAAAAATGAATAAGTTGTACTATTTATTTTTTAAACAAAAGTATTAAGGGGCATTATTTATAATTCAACCTTAATAAAAATTTCGAATTTATCCCGGTAAATATAACAGTTCCTATAAGTTGGAAACCCTATAAAAATCTATATTAAATTAGAGCACAATTCTAAATAAATATTCTTGCAGTGAATCAATTAACTTTTATTGGGTTCATTTAAGTATAGCTGTCGCACAATAACGTTGAAAATTGAAAAATCATGGAGTTTTGGATATTCCAAAAACACGGTAATATCGAAAGTACCATATTTATATCCCGGTAAATACTGCAGTTCCTATAAGTTGGAAACCCTATAAAAACCTATATTAAATTAGAGCACAATTCTGAATAAATATCCTTGCAGTGAATCAATTAACTTTTATTGGGTTCATTTAAGTATAGCTGTCGCAAAATATCGTTGAAAAATTACAAAATGATAGAGTTTTGGATGACGTCAAATCGTGAAAGTGCATTGTTGTATTAAAACATTTAAAATATTAAATTAGAGCAATAAATCATTCATAAAAGCTGCTATAGATCGAGGAATTAAATGCATGCGTCGAGAATTGCTCCATAAATATTTTATCAGCTTTCATGCAGAATTAAATGCACGTATTTGAATATTTTTCCTTGTCGGCTATAAAAACAAAAACTGTATTTTTATTGCACAGCGGATAAAATTAAGGATTATTATTTTATGAAATAATGTATGACAATGGAGAGCTAGTACATATTACTCGGCGACATTATTATTTATTTATCTATATTTATTTCATTTTAGAACAACTATTTCCCTTTTTACTGAATTAAATTGTTTATATTTATTTGTCGACTGATTGTGTATAAATAAAAATATATAGATAATTAAAAGACTTGGTTTCTCTATAAAAAAAGAATAAATATTTTAGAGTATTCTATGCAGAGAATTTAATTTTGATTAAAATTTCGAATAAACTTTTAAAATAATGTTAATTTTGAGAATAACATTTCACGTTTGTTCTTATATTTACCAAATAATATTAGATCAATTTCATTCAATTTTAATATATTATACACAACTGGAGACAGTTTCGAAAACGATGATTATGTAAAATATAATTTTAATCAATATCAAGTTATTTATTCTGTGTTGCTTTTACAGAAATTTGGAATTTCCGTTCAATTCCAAAGCTTCCGGTTCGATTTTAATTTCCTCAAAGGTACGAAAAAACAAGCGAAAATCGGCTGTCAAGTTGTGTGACAAAAAACGTCGCTGACCTGAGTAGGAACGCGAAGGTCAAAAGTTCACGTCAGCCGTTAATAGCAAAACTCACGTGTTATGTTTATCCAGTGGCGTCCCGCGGGGTTAGCCGTAGGATACGTGGCTTTGAGAATAAAATTACAAACAGCAGTTCTAGTTGCTAGTAGATTTATTACATTTAGAGAAATAAGAGTTTTTTTTTAACTTAGTTCAGCCTTTTATCTAAAATTAAAACTGAAATATTGTAGAAAAACTAAACAATAACATACATATACTGTACGAATGCGTCCCATTATTCGAAATTTATGAATAGGTACCTACTCGTTTTAGAAATTATATATTCGTAATCCAGTTAATCAGGATCGACATTAGCAATATTAAATCGATATATAAAACTGCTTTCGGTACTGATCTAAGATAGCTTTGGTGAATCTGCATTAAGCTGAGTACTAAATAAAAACAGGTAACCAAGTATTTATGATATTTATATTTTTTTCTACAACCATTTAGAAATCTGCTCATTGTATGTTTGTTGTTGCTATGGATATGAAGTAGTGCACTACAAGCATCGTACGAAATGAATTTTTTCTTCAAACGTCATAAAAGTACGTTGTTATGTATTTGTAATCAACAAGCAGAAGTTCAATATTGGCGCCGCCGGCGTAAAAGTGTTTCCTTGGCAACACATTTACTCCGGCGGCGGACAAAGTAAAATATCATGCAAAATAGTAAGGTTGTAATTCAATAATTTGACAGTTAAGAATAAAACAAATAAGCAAAAATAACAAAATAACATATTCTGTAGCAACTAGAAATACTGGATACGGTAGAATATTTGTTGAAGTTTTGAGTATTTTTTAATGTTTTAATGTCTATTTTCTATGTTTGAGCATGTGTTATTCGGAGTAAATGTGACTTTGTTTGCTTCGCACATAATTGTCCGACTCGCTTCGCTCGTCGTTCAAACTTACATGCTCAGCACCCAAAGTATCACATTTACTCCTAATAACACAATATACAATTTGTTTTGTGAGTATTTCAATACAGGTAACTTCATTTCAGTGCAGGTACCATTGTTAGGATACTTATTTAGAATTGTCAAATAATGGAATGGTGAAAGCGAAACAAATTTATTATTACATTTAAATAATATCGTGGTTGTAGAAAAGGTATAGTATACAACTCGTATGGAATGTCCATTTCATACTCGTATGATTTGCAGCATTCCCCTTTGGCTCATGCTACAAATTTTCATACTCGTAGAAAATTCCATGCTTGTTGTACAATATACTCTTTGTGCCATATTTTTCTTTGCGATTAATTATTAAGAAATATACTATACGGAATACTAATACTTTGTTAATATCAATTATTTTTACTGTGCTTTTATATCAAAGTATAATAGAAGAAACTTCGGACTAAAATAGGTTTTTGGAACGTTGCAATGATTTTTTGAATTTTATAGAGGAATTTGATTTTATCGGTTAAGTACAAACATTGATCGAAGAGAAAGATAGGAAGAACTAGGAAACTAAACTATAAAATAAATTTAAAAGGAAATGAGTATAAGCAAACAGGGAATATAAAATGGAAAGAATTGAAGAGGAATAAGAAAATCTAGACACTGATTGGATAAAAAGAGTTTATCGCAATAAATTTAATATATATATATATATATATATATATATATATATATATATATATATATAATTTTTTAAATAAATTATATTACCACATGATAATGTAAATATAGATTTTAAACACCGCAAGGTAAAAAATAAATATTTACTACTAAAGGGTTTTTTCCAGCGATAGCCAATTTGACAGCTGGCAACTGTTTTGTGCTCATTATGGCTTACCATTTTTCCATAAATAGACTTAAGCCAAAACCAAGGGGCAACTTGGCCAAATCTTGCAAATTTATTTCGACAATTTTATTCAGCGATGAAGCTCATTTTTGATTAAACGGCTATACCTTTGCGTTGAAGAAAATCCACAACCCTTATTGAGAAGGCGTTATATAAACAAAAAGTCACTGTTTGGTATACTTTACGGGCTGTTGAAATCATTGGTCCATATTTCTTGAAAAATGTTACAGTCGATGGAGATCACTATAATTACTGACTTTTTCGTTCCCCATTTAAATGGTATTAATGTGGAGGAGCAGTGGTTTCAACAAGACGCCGCAATATGTCACAAGGTGTGCTGCAATCGATTTACACATTTGATGAATGCATAATATCGCGCGTTGAACCTGTGGATTGGCTTCCAAGATATTGTGATTTAACACTTTTCAACCATTTTCTGTCTATATTTGAAGTCTTTAGTCTACGTCAATAAACCAAAGACGATGGACGACATGGAATCCAACATTCGTCACGTTATTGCCGACATATGGCCCCAGCTGTCTTAAAAAGTGATTGAAAATTAGACTTTATTTGAACCAGCCATGGCGTATATTTTTCCGAAATCATATTCTAACATTAATGGCATAAAATTATCTTTCTAAAGAAGACAATAACGTAGCCATTATCACAATTTTGTGTTTTATTTAATTTTTAAGTTCTATACCTCTAAAAAAACACCCGTTATAATAGAAGAAACTATACACAAGAGTGTAAGATGGTAAACTGTCACAAAGTAGGATTAAATATTTTGTAGGTAGGTATCTATAAAACAAATAAAAAAGACAATTACGTATTTAGGTTATAGCATTAATATACCTAGCCATATTATGAGTATCATAACAGCCGCAGATGTCAGTTTGAAATCCGAGCTCGTAGAGCGAGGATTTTAAGACATCTAAGGCCTGTTATGACTCATAACATCCGTTGTTTGTTCAATAGTTTACCGGTTTCAGAATATGAAGACGTTAATGTCATTAATAAATATTATTTTTTGAAATTCTTTTATGAAAAACGTTTCTTTTTATTTAACACCATGGTTACACTTCTTTTGTATCATATTTATAAATAATTTTTTTTTTTACTTTTAACTACTCAAATGTGTTCTTCATGGCTAGATAAAACGTGAATTTTGGCGATGCTGAATTGCCTGAAAATATTTGGAACGCAGCAGGTGAATCTCTAAACAGCTTAATTCCGTGTATATTAATAAATAGCGTTATAATATCATTGTGTTTTATTTTCATTTTCTTGACTGTTTTGACAGGTCAGTAAGGTAATATTACCGTACAGCATATAGTTATGACATACTTACTCTGCCTACTTTTGTGCATGTAAACATAGGTTTAATTTCCTGAAACCGGTAAAATAATTATCTAACACAATTACACAATTTTCTTGCCCCTACAAATTAAAATCAATGTTTGCATTTTCTTTAAAATATGTGAATATACCTTGGAACATCTCCCAAGGTACAGTCAATTCACTGTTCAGAGGTACAACAAAGCTAATAAATACAAGTTATTGAGTTAACTGAAATCTCAATGCAATAAGTATCCTATTATAAAAAACTTAAATTTATCCCTTAAGCCTTAAAGTTGTAAATAAAGCTAAAAGAAATCTAATAAAGAAATCTAAATACGTATTTCGACAACTAAGTTGTCATTATCAGTAGAACAAAAAGAGCGATACAATCAAGATTAAACAACTTGTGATCCAAGCCAGTGGTCAAGAATGAATCCAACTTGAAAAACTAAAAATACCTATTCATACTGAAACGAAACAATCAACCTTGTCAAACTAACCAATAATAATCACGAAATTATCTAAAAGCTTAATGCTTAAGTCAACTTAAAAACTAATTCACAATTTATTTAAGTTTTTTATTATTATTATTTCTTACTATTTGGACTTTAAGACAATTGAAGTTAACAAATATAAAAGATAATATTTATCATTAAAAAATCATTCTCGCGCACTTTTCCTAGTAGTAAAAAACAATTAAAATCGCACTGATGCAAAATGTTGCGTCATAAGTTCACCTGTGTTACAAAATACAACTTCAAATTAGTCCAGTTGACGTTAGCATATTGTCCTAAGGTACAAGACCCACCTTTTCCTACTATAGATGCAAACAAGAAGCCTGTTCAAGTCGTTTAAAAATTTGTTAAATTTGTTTCAATAGAAATAAAAAACTGTATAAAATATTGCTGCGGCTTCTAAGGATATACGAAATTATATATCACTCGTTCAAAATGTTAATTAAAAGTTTTTTAATTAGCTATTTAATAAATTAGAAAACGGGGAAATGTTTTTATAAATAATGTATTAAACTGAAAATAATTCATTATACCTAAATAAACTAATTAAAAAAATTGAAGCATGCTAGAAGTTCAAGCTCAAAGTATGAATGAATTTAAATTACAATAAGTCCTAATTACAAAGTAACTAATTTAAATATATACATTAAACTTATCGAACGCTATAATATTTTATCCAACACCTCTCAATAAATGCTCTGTAACTATGGCGATTTTAAACAAGGAAAGTAATAGATTACCCACTAGTGATTAATTTTTTATTTATAACAATAATAATAATAACACACAACACCTTGGTAACAACTTCGATTGACAATTTAATTTAAAAATTTAAGGCATATGCCACTGTCAAATAGTATTTCTTTAATAATTTTTTTATTGTTAAGGGATGTTGGATAAAACGTTATACTTCACACGTGGGCAAAGTGGAATTATCCACTAGATAAAATTATCACACTCAGCCTTCAGCTTCGTGTGCTAAAATTTCTCTCGTGTATAATTCCTTACTTTGCCCACTTGTAAAGTAAATAACTATTAAATTATATTTTGAAGTGAAAACGGATTTAAACTGCTCCATGCACTGTACCGCACGCATTTCAAATACCTCTTCTTGGATTTCTTAATCCTTATCAAAATTTAAAATAAAATTATTTGGTAATTTAATACTTTTAAATATTAATAAATATATTTTGTTCCTATCATTATGTCATATTTAATCTCCATTCAATGATATCGACAACCTGCACAACACAATTAAATTCTGCGAAGACAACAACATTCTCAAACTCTTGTAAAATATAAACGAATATTATATAACAATTGTACCGGGTACTAATAACGTCTGTAGGCGATGCACCGTTATCTTAAAAAAAAATCTCCATCCAACGTTTCTTTATAATTGTGTTATTCATCCTGATTATTTCTTCTTACCCGTGGAATTGCTTTCCCGTTTATATTCTTAGTTTTATCTAAATATTCTTTTTATGCTACATTGTTTGCCATTTGCCTATCTCATCCTAAAATTCGTCTTATATTTAATTTATTTAACAATTATTTAAAAAAATAATTATTTAATGTGTAAGAACATACTTATGTAAATTTAATTCAGTCATGTCTTATTGTTGTTAATTAATTATTGTTAAAAAGATGTACTATTATTTCTATGAATTATCTATTGATAATTATGTACCTACTGCTGGTTTTCCTAAATTAATTAATTTGCAGATCTTGATGGCATCGTGCTTTTCACTCTTCAAATATCATTCATCTTGTTCTCGTATTATATTTTTAACTTGCTTTCCTCTGCATATTCGCTTCATTATAGCGATTGCTTTATTGTAGGTTGACCTTTTCTATTGTTTCCTCTTTCCTTAGTCACCACTTTTTGTCCGCTCACCTTTCTCCTTATTTGAATTAGAATAATATTGAGTTTTCTATATTTATTTAACAGCAATTTTCTTTTCTTCAAATTTGTGAACTAAAGAACTGCCTCATAATAAACTATAATCTTCGTTCGAATTTAGTGATTATGAGAACATCTTGCTTCTTTTTATTTTCTTATACATATCATAAGAAAGTTATAAGTTTCATGAAAAATTAAATTTTCGCGTATACATTTATTCTGAGGCCCATTGAATCTATTTGGAACATTAAATCAATGACTTTTGTGTGGGTAGATAGATGGATTTGTGCCCGTGTGTTCAATAACTCACGAACGAAAAAAGATAAAATAACAATTCCATAATAGCAATGTGTTGAACTGAATTATTTTTGGTCAAAATTGCAAATCCTGAAATATAAGTTTACATGAAATACAAAACAACAAGATCTGTATAATTCGAATATGCAATCAAATGTGAAAAAAAAGTTTTCACATGATAGATGTTAGCAATATTTTTTTGGAAAAAAAAATTATTATTTGCTTTTTTCTTATAGGTACCTGCTTCAATTTTCAAGAAACATAGGAATATGTTGAACAGTATATTTTAATAATCATAGTGGAGGTAGTACACCAGAGGGCGTGGATTCGAACCCCACTGAAGAGCATGGTCGTTTGTGTTATTCACATAACCCAATCATCCACTCATGAAGCAGTATATGACCAAAAGTAGAAAATAAACATATAATTGAAAAATCTATACTCATTGTTTATTACGTGTAGAAAACCTTCGTTAACTAGAAATAAATACTACTGTCCACAAAAATTAAAAGCTTCTGATTTTTTACTTATATTTTATATTTTTATAAATATAAATGTATTAATCTTACTGTTATTTCTTTATTATCCTTATTGTTATTTCTTTATTATTAGTACGATATGATAAATTCTGCATGCTGTGTTAGTAGGTACGTACAATATACAAATAATAAACAACAGCTTACTACAAAATACGTTCTAAATAATCTTATAGTGACAAGAAGTACATAACAGTACAAAGAGATTTTCAAGACGTGTATTCATGATGCCTGAACGCCTCAAGTGCACTTTTCAACACTTCTTCAGTGCTATGTACTGAAACTTTGCTTCTCGTAAAGCTTTTCAGAAAATATGAAAGGAAACGTAGAAGCTTACTTCAGATTCCAGTTAGAAAAGAAATTGCTTCTAATTGTGTTACAAAGATCAGCTATATACATCTAAGTGTTTTATAAAACAAATATTTAACTACACATAAAGAAAAAAAAGGTTTATTGTCTTATTGATAAAATGGCTGCGTTTTAGTTTTTATTGTATTTAAGAACAATTCCATTTTATTCCTTTATACATAGTATAGGAAAGCATAGGAATAGGGGACACGCATGAAATTTAAAAATCAATGAAAGTTTGTTTTTTACAAACATTAATGTTGTTTGTTTCGTGTCGTAACAAATAAAATATATTTTGCTCATAATTTTTATAAGAAATTAATATTTAAAAGTTCATAATTTAACCTACAGCCGACCACTGTGCGTAGATTGCCGAGTTTACACGAAGAGTATGTGACGTCATCTTCCTAGCTGTCATTTATGACAGTTAACTTTATAAGTATTTGGCGGTATATTTACGTTAAAATAAGCTCTACTTTAACATTTTATTATAAATATATAATGTCAGAGACCGGCTTTATCAAGGTGCAAAGTGATTATTTGCCAAATATCGATGCTTTTACGCCTATGGAATTGATTAAACAGAATGATATTTTTTAGTGGGGAAGAAATTCTTGGTGTTAAAACACAAGTGTAAGTAATAATTATATAAACACGTTTCCTGTATTATCGGTCTCTAGAGACCGATGCTATAATTTCTTTTAAAAGTAGCAACATTAATCTTTAATGCTAAATACCTAGAAAAACATATTAAATCATATCAGTCCCTAGAGAACTATAGCGCTCTGTATAAAAAACATATAACTTGCTGTATCGGTCATCCCAGATAATATTTCCTCATTGTTTGCAATATATGTTAATGTAGTAGTAAACTTCGAGACTTATGATTATAAACTACGGGTTCCGGTGTAATAATATTCGTTTATGACTGAACATAATGAAGAAGATCAAAGTTTTCTTTAACAAGAGTTTTTAGTGCAGCTCTTTAAATAATTTTAGTTAAGTTATTTTAATTAAACAATTCAATTTTTGTTATCAACTACAGTTTTTCTTTACTAATAAATAAACTATAAAACATCATTCAGCGTTTTAATCATGTCTAAAATTATCACCCTTGTGCGGCATGGGTTGTCAGAGAGACTGATGTGCTTTTAATAGTAACATGGTGGAAAATAAAGAATACAAAAACTTCACACACATGACCTTTTGATTGCTGAGAGATATCGTTTTTATTTCGTCTCATTTAACCACAATATTCTACTTTTTAATTAATTTATTTATCAACCTGATATATGACGTCACTTTCGCATTTAAATAAACCATCAAAAACACACGAAAACAGTATGCTATACAAACACTCATGTTCTATGTGAACAAGGAAGATGACGTCACGACAGACAACGGCACACTCTACGATCGTTTTTGTGCATTTTTTTAAACTAGTTTTTAAAATATTAATATTTACCCCTTTATGATAAACAAATTAATTTTTAATTATTTTTCTATAGATACAGGGAGTATAAAGTTCACTTTAAAATTATATTTAAAAATTATGCGTGTCCCCTATTATGAAAAAATATGTAACGTTTTACTCGTAGGTCATAGTGTTCGATGAAGTTAAAAGAATAACACAAAAGTTTAATTATAACTAACAAAAAATGATTTATTTATTTCCACTTATTTATTTAACCCTAATAACTAAACATTTATTATCAAGCGTATTATTTATTTCTACTATTCATAAGTCCAATTTTTTTCTAAACACATGCTGACGGTTTATCACAGACTCACGGTTGATAAAAGACTCACTGTTTATCACACAGTCACGCGTTATAGAAGACTCACAGTTTATCACACCCTCACGATCTATCACTGACTGACTAAGTGACTAGTGACTAGTGACTAGTGACTGACTGACTGACTGACTGAATGACGTTAGCCTGGCAGCCTCTTATATATTCCTGTATGCCGGTTTCTCGAACGTTCTATACTTCTCTCGAAGCTACAAGAAACGGTCCCGCATACTGATCGGGCGTGACATTACTCCGACTAGTTCCAACATGTCTCTATTCATTTCAAATGCCAGATTTACAGGAGAGGCTACGGTTTCATTAACGAGGCGAAGCTAAATTCCAAATATCTCTCATAAATGTCTAACCATTAGTGCGACATCTGTCCAAACATTTTAAAACATTATGAAACGTTAGTAGAGATCTCTATATTACCAACAAAATTTAAGCAGAAAGAACTTTAATTTTATACATCGTGAACGCTGTTTTTAAGACGTTGACCACTAACCATAACCAGTAACCATATCTACTAACGATAACCACTAATTTAGAATTGTGAACGAAGCTTTAGTGGTACATTATTTGAAGGCATATCAGGGTTTTTGGGCATATCTTAATAAATAAATTAGATAGCGTAAATTTCATTGGAATGAAAAATATGTAGAATAATATTATTTACAATCTTTATTTGAAACACTTTTCTGTATTTTGTTAATCATCAGATTTAAAAATAGTGTTCGTGGTACCAGCCAATACCTTTGGGTAAAATTGTTTATTTGTTATTATTTCAGTTGTTATTTTTCCTTAAAATGTTCTTAAAAAGAACAGAAATTTTGATACAAATAAATTGAGTACAATAACTTTCCCTTTGTTAGATAAGAACTATTTTTTAAAGCTATTCTAAAAGATTTAATTGGGCCAAAAAGCGGGATTGAAATTAAATTTTGTATTTTTGACAATATCTGTTACCTTATCTGGTTCCTTTGATTTGATTATTATTGTTAAAATAATTCAAGCCCACCAAGAAATCAAAAGATAATAATTGTAAAATTGGGTCATTTTAGTTTTAGATTAATTTATGATAATTACTCAATTTGTAATAAACTTTTATAATAAAATTTATATATTTTCTTTATTACAAACTGATAAGTAAATCAAAGGAATAATTCCTTTTGATGAATGCTATAAGAAAATCGAATACAAATACCCCGAAGGTCTAGTAATTATAATTGAAATTTAAATGTTATTGATTAATTTATTGCCATACTTTGTATGATTCGTTTAATATTAAGATATTTGTAATTTCTGGGTAATGTTACGTGGGTGTGAAATTACGTAGATTACATAGAAGCAAATAATTGATTAATGTTGATACAAATGATGAAAAACAAGATGATTCCGATTACTTAATTAGGAAAAAGATATCTTACAGATTAATGTACAATCAATTGGAGTATCACCATTTTCAATATAAATTAATAATCAATAACTGTATTTCATGTCACTGTCCTGCTTTTTGTAGCTTTGTGATGTATTGTATTCATAAAGTATCATGCAATTACTGGCAAAACATAGGTATTATGATGACATCAAACCATCAAAGATATTTATGAGTAGTTAATATTAATACAAAGTATTGATTTGAAAGACAAATTATTTATTGATAAGCCGAACGATGTTAAATAAATCTAGAAATTTATAAGTCATAATAAAAATAATAAGTGAATTGTGGATTTTAAATCCTTTGATCTAATAATATTCCTAAATTGTCACCACATACCCTATAACGTTTGCTAAATTAACATCTAAGGAGAACAAGATAGGACAGCTCGTAACCGCACTTTATTTCATATATTGAGATCTGATTTAAGTGGGGTTTCACCTATAAATGAGTAAATAGCACGTGAAATAATTAAACTATTGGATAGCAGTCAATAAATTTGATTAAAATTTGGCCTCTACCGCTTTCGGCAACACATTTGTCTTCTTTAGAAGGTGATTTTGTTAAAAAATAAACCAAATATTTTTTAACAAAATATCCTCCTGAAGAAGGCAAATTGCCGAAAGCGGTTGAGGCCGATTTTTTATAAAATTTAATGATAGTTTAATTATTATCACAAACATCCTTTCAATTAAATCCTTATCCAAAGACTGAAAATTAGTAATCGTAAATTATAAAATTAGTCCCCAAAAGGTATGGTGAACTTACAAACATTCGGATACATTAGTATTTTTACTATCAACTTTGGAAGAGTTGATTAGTTTTTGGTGATAATCCAATAACCGGAGGTGATAGTTTACTTGAACCCTAGATAAAGTTAGTTTGAAATATATGAGTAAATTATGGTGTAATAAACATAATAGCCATTCTGATACAACTGTTTGTAACACGAATATAGCAGAAGTAGATTATAAAATTTAAAGATGAGAACTAATGTAATCAAATAATATTGCAAAAAATGTAGAACGATTTTTTCACTCTCAATAAGAATTAAGCAAAATTAATAATCTTTAAATAAAGCATTTTATAAAACAAAAATGGAATAGGTCATTTGAGCTATGACTGGTACTCGTACTTCATGCGACAACCAGCTTACCCAAAATGGCAAAATGGGTAGATGTAAGGATGGTGATATTTATTTATTTTTTGTAAATGCAATCGCATGAATTGGAAAGACCCATTACGCATGAGTTCTGCATACTAATCTACTCTATAACGCCTTCGTTACGGAGAAAATATTTACATATTGAAATTTTTATGCAATTTGACTCGATTCCTAGAAAATGTGTGAAACTGGCATGCGAAAAATTGATTCGCATTTATATTACGTATGTAAAGTACTACAAAAATTTACTTCAAAAATATAAACTCATCATGGAAATAGGTACCGAAATTGTTATTTATGGTACAAGTCCGGTAAATAAGTTTTTATGGTACGAATAAGCTGTTTCCGGACGAGGCGACGAAGAAGTGTCATGAAAATCATTAAAGGACGTATGACGAGCATGCAACGGTTTATTTTATTCATTTGTCGTATTTTTTAACGAAAGTTTGGTTTAAATCTTCCTTTTTTACCTGCCGTTAGATATCTTGTAAGGAAAGTGTAGAAATCATATTAACCATACGGTGCAGTGAGTTTTCAGTGGATGGTCATGAGCACGTTTTAGGCTCCCTAGAATACGATTTTACTAGTTTCGCGATACTGTCTGGGTGTGTTTGTCTGTCTATCAGTCTGTCTGTCTATCTGTCTGTCTGTCTGTCAGTCAGTCTGTCAGTCTGTCTGTCGATCTGTGTGGATCTCTGGATTTACGGTTTTACAACTATACAGAAAATTTTGATATTTTTTATATATCAATTGTATCAACTTTGGAAGAGCTGATTAGTTTTTGGTGATAATCCAATGGTGATAGTTTACTTGAAGCCTAGATAAAGTTATCTGAGTAAATTATGATGTAATGACAATTTTGTTATTAGAATAATGTTTCAAATATTATTATCTGCAATTGTTATTTGAAACATCTTTCTCTTCTTGTCTCCATTTACGAATTTCAACACATTAAAGAAACATTTTTTTGATATTTTCGTTTAAATCTGCTATCCTGTGCTTTCTGAAAATAAAAAAAAAAACAGTTGAAAAATTTAATTTTTTGACATGTGTCATAATCGAATACTAAATTTTTGGAAGAAATGAGCGTTTCTTGATAGTGGTCGTTTGTATACCTCTTTGTTTCGATAATAAATCTATGGCGGCAGGTATTGTGGTGTATGTAAATTTTACAATAATGTAGTTCTAGATCTTAATGTATAGTTTACTTTCCAAGCGGCTTGTAAGTACAAGTGCTCCTACTGATTCTGAAAATAATTCAACAATTCAAGTATTATTGATATGTCAAGTAAAATTGAAACAACGTAACTACACGACATGTCCCAAAATTTCCACTTGTCTGTCAAAACTTCAAAACCGAGACAAGACCATCACATCTCTCCTTCCGTTTGATATTCCCCAACACGTCTACGGATGCTGTCGCTCCAACAGGCCACTTCCGGTTCCGTCTCGGGTTCGTTCGTCTTTACGCCGTCGCCCCGCCCCCAGAGTAGGAAGTAGACGTGGCGGCAGCACGCTCGACGCTTGCGATACACTGGCTGCGGAAGGTCGACGTACGGAATTATATTTGTAATGCTAACATAATTATGTAACACCCGTGCACCCTCTACCACTTGTATTGATGTTTGTGCATATTTCCTGGATGCGTGTAGCTTGTATCTATTTATATAACTTAATCATATAGGCGCGATTTCATAGAAATGTAGCTACAAATCAAGTGTAACTGGTTTGTAAGGAAGTTCATAATTTGTTTATAGGATTTGGACAGCTTGTTACTTAATATTTTTATTGGGTATTATAGAGGAACTATAATGCGTTATTATTTATTTATTTCTGAAAATACAAAAGATTATATTTTTGCCAATTGACATGAAAAGTGCGATCTTTTTTTGACAGCTAACAGTCTGTAAAATGTTGCTTTTTTACAATGCAATACAATTAAATTTTATGAAAATATAAATAACAAATTTGTTTTACATAGCAACCGCTCAACAAACGCTTTGCAACATAATTTGATAGCGACAACTTCCAAACTAGATATTAGAAATAATAACTAAATTAATATCTGGTGTCCACGATGATAGAAATCGATGCAAGATCTCGGATATAGTTCTATATCATAAACAGGTAGCTAGTATGACTATAGATGTCAGATTAGTCGAATTTATGAAGTTAGCTTCAGTCAATTCTACCAATATTAAAAACTAATAAAACATAACTAAAAAATATTAATAAGTATTAAGTAATTAAGTAAATTAAATTAGTTTATCCAACACCTCTCAATAAATGCTCTATAACTATGGCGATTTTAAACAAGCAAAGTAACAGATTACCCACTAGTGGGAATAATTTTGAGGAAAATCACTAGTGAATATTTTTTTATTTATAACAATAATAATAACACAACACCTTGGTAACTACTTCGATTGACATTTTAATAGAAAAATTTAAAGCATATGTCACTGTCAAATAATATTTCTTTCATAAATTTTGAATTTATTAAGAAATGTTGGATAAAATGTTATACTTCACACGTGGGCAAAGTGGTATTACCCAATCGATAAAATTATCACACTCAGCCTTCGGCTTCGTGTGCTAAAATTTCTCTCGTGGGTAATTCCTTACTTTGCCCACTTGTAAAGTAAATAACTATTATATGTGAAATAAATAAAAGAGTATATTGTGTCATTAGGAGTAAATGTGATACTTTGGGTGCTGAGCATGTAAGTTTGAACGACGAGCGAAGCGAGTCGAACAATTACATGCGAAGCACCCAAAGACACATTTACTCCGAATAACACATGCTATTTTTTCTTCAAACATAGAAAATAAAATTATAAATATTATAAAATGCTCAAAACTTCAAAAAATATTCTGTCTTATCTAGCATTTCAAGTTGCCGTAGAATATGCTGTTTTGTTATTTTTGTTTATTTGTTTCATTTTTAACTGTCAAATTATTGAATTACAACCTAACTATTTTTCATAATATTTTACTTTGTCCGCCGCCGGCGTAAATGTGTTGCGAAGGATACACTTTTACGCCGGCGGCGACAATATTGAACTTCTGCTTGTTGAATACAAATACATAACAACGTACTTTTATGACGTTTGAAGAAAAAATATATTTCATGTTTCAGAAACTGATTGGAAATACTGATTTTCAGCTTTGGTTACATATGTCTTAGCTTTTCAAACATCAAACGTCAAAATTTAATTTGGTAACAGTAAACGAAGTTATCAACTTGTATGAAAAAATGAGACAGAACGCTCTTTTCCATTATAGTTTATCATCTGAGTTGGAAATGTCCACGAGTTTTCGATTCGAGAATGATATTTTTAATTTATATTGTATGTTTATGAAAATAATAAAAAAAATGATATGATCATATGATATCCAAGAATCATGAAATATTTATAGAATTCTTAGCATATCTGCTTTCAAATTCACAACGTCTGCAGAGAGAGAGACACACAAAGTGTATGTTTGTAATTCTCCTCAGTATCGTCTGCAGAATATCTGCCAACTATAACCTTATACTTCGATCCTCGGAGGACTTTAGCTGTTTATTTCTGTATTTGGTTTTTATTCTTCTTCGTTAATTTAAATATTCTTAAATTTTAAATGTTTCAAATGACAGTTATTCAAGTAAGCAGAATTATGCTAATAATTACGTTACCATTAACTATGCAATTTATGGTCATTATTCACAGTATTCGATGAATAAAGGAATTTGCGCGTAATTTATGTCATTTTATTATTAAATTAAAATGTGCAATGTATTGTTAATGCTTAATTTCGTTGAAACTAAAGCGTCAATTAGCTTTTATATGTTTGTTTACAAAATAAAATACATTTGGCAATTTTAGCAACATTCATTAATGGCCATTTTCTACTCAATTTTGTTAATTTGAAATAGGTTATCCGTTGATGGGCACAATTCAAAATGTAGTCCAAATTAATTATTAATATTCAGTACAAGTCCTAGAATTTGACTATTGTAAATTTACGAAGAAATTTCACTAAACGATTAGTAACAATAACAATCCAACATATTTTTGAAGAACGAACAGGTTATTATTTGATGTTTGAGATATTTATAAAAAAAATATATAAAATCACGAGTCACCACAAGTATTGTTAAAAAATCGTAGTAGTCTCAAGAAAAACTTGAAAGTAATTTCGTGGATAAAATAATGTAAAAGCTTTAACGGGACTTATCTTTGGTAAGCGTATTGTGTACAAAACTAATGCACTTTTTCTCATCTTAACCTAATATTCGAAAATACAGTTTTAATACAAAACAGAAATGTTTGAGAAATTGTTTCAGTTTCTAATTGTTCAGGATCTAGGGGGGAGAGGGGGCGCTTTTCACCCATATTCGGTGTGGCAGAGTGCACTTGGTTTATTTTCCTCGGCCCTACGGGCCTCGGCAAATAAAATCCATGTTCGTAATAAAAAGTTAAACTTCAGTGCCTTGATACATAAATAATTAGTATTAGACAAAATAGAAGTTTTTAAATGTGCAAGGCACAGGTTTTATTTTAGTAATATTTATATTACCTTTTACCTTTTTAAAGACTCACTAAAACACATTCACAATTTGTACATACATATATGCAATCTGCTTAAAAATACCTATAATACCATGTTTAACAACAATAAGATTCTATTTTTAAAACTACATTATCTACGTTGAAATCTTAAACCAGAGCAGAAGTTCATAGGAAATGCATACGAGTATAAATCGCTCCACACATAACAATTTTGATCAAAGCTGCTGCGGCTGAAAAGAACTAAACTGCTGTTCCTGTGACTTCGACCCCTCCGCAGGAACGAGAGCACCGGGAGAGGGAGAACATCGACTGGGGTGGGGATAGGGTTAGAAATGAGGGGAAACATGTTCTGTTCACGTGTAACTAAAATAAACGGGTATAAAGTGGGACAGTACTAAAAATAGCTGGCGACCTCTGACCCAGGGAACCGGAAGCACCCGAACGAAGCCGAACTTGCCCGAAAGAGGTCATTCACAGACAAGAATAACATTGGCTGCTATATATAGATTCTGCAGTGTGCATAGGTATTATGTGGCACCTTGTACTGCGGTTAATTTATGCTGCACGCTACTGAAACTGAAAGAAGAAAATTCAGGAAAAGGTTTCAAACCTAATTGCACTCGGTGATACTGTCAGATATTTTAATTATTCATGAAGAGCTCTAAGACAGTACTTGGCAATATTTATAGTCCGTTAACTGGTTAAATAAAACGACTTGCTGAAATTTATTCGCGAATCTAAAATAAAAACACGACAAAACTAAACTGGGCAGGATACAGCGTATAACAGCTACAAATAAAGTAATTACATAAATTCAATACAAAGCACAATCAGACCAATTAGTGATTTAATTCACTAAATATGCGTACTGTATAAAATAATAAAAAAAATTTGGTTGTATAAAAATAGCGTTGTCTTGTTCCTCAGTTGTTTGACTTTAAATATATTCAATGAAATTCCGAATATTTCTTAAAGTAATATAAAAATATAATTTACATTCCATTTATGATTAACGTAAGTGGTTCGGTCGATTAGCACTACTGAAAAAAATGAAGTCATTCATTCTTACGTATGTACATATTTTAAGATGTTGGATTGCGTTGTTTAGCATTAACAATATTGTCAGACTGTTCCATTTCCTCTAATAAGAGACCTGTTCCGAGATTTTATTTAATTTCGAACTGTAAATGAGACCGTGAGTAATTTAATATTTATAGTTATTTACATAAGAGTCAGGAAAGTCGAGGAGTCATATTGAAATACGAGGCACTTTGTGTCCAGTATTTTACGGCTCCGAGTCAAGTACAGACATTTTCCTGATGACTTATGTATTCATGTTTTTCTGAAACCTTTAATTATGTACGAGTATATAAAAAATTTATTTTAAAATTAAAAATTTAATCTGATTTTCAATGTATCTAGTAGCGCACTTCTCTCGTTTCTAAGATAACAGAATGTTTAAACACGTTTTCGTGACTACGTTTCCAAGATAACAAAACGTTTAAACGTTTTCCTGCCTAGGCAGGGAAATTCTACTTTCGCTCTGTATTTTAGGCGCCACAATAGTACTTTCGCTCCGGTTTCAAAAAAGTACGAATATATTTTACAACTATCAAGCAATGCCAGTTTTCTTGATTTTTTTACTTTCTTTCAAGTAGCTTAATAGACAAATAAACAAATTGTTAGCAATAATATTTTAGATTAAAAAATATTATTTGGTAACTTTCTCGTGTCTGTTTCCGGTTGTGAGAAATATAAAATTATATGTTTAATAATTCCTGTATTTACATGAGTTGAATTCTTACCAAGTTTGGTATCAAATTAAACATTGAAAGGGTCTCAGTAAGAAAAGATAACAAAAATGTTGTAAGTTCCAGTCTTGTTTTATATGAACAAAATATCTGACCGTTTCTCGTTTACTTTTTTTACAACCGGGAGAGAAACTCGGCTTCTGTGACACCAAAATGTAATTGGTAACATTTTTTTCTGAAAACTATGTTGTATGATATGCCTGAATTTTTTAATGTTATCTGTGTGCTTTTAAAAATTTGCATAATCTTTCTATACTGTAAGAACAAATTACTGAAACCTTTACTGTATTATTTACGCTACAGGAGAAACAATAATTAAGTATTTATACTGAAAAGAGCGTTTTAAAAGATAGTGGTTAATTTTAATTTGCTCATTTTTAATGCCCGGTTGCACCAACATTAGTTAAATTTTAAACTTGGTTTAAATAAATAAAAGCGTATCTAATTTTTGGTATCAATGTCAATTTCTCCATATGACATATAACTTCGATTTATTTAAACCAAGATTAAAATTTACACAACGTTGGTGCAACTGGGCATTAGTGTTTTGCCTTAATACTTTTGTTTTAGAAATCGGAGTATAACATTATCACCTATCAAATAATTATCAGAATTAACAATAACGGAAAAGAAAAGATGTTGGAATATATTAATTATTACTATATTAAATCATTTCTATTAAACTCAACACTATGGGATTAGTAAAGTAAATAAAAATTTATTTTTTTTTGCATAAAAGTTAAATTTTATAAATGTATTCTATGATACAATATTTTGCATTGCTGTAATAATATTAACGATTATTCATTTAGTAAAAACAATCACATGAAAAAAGAGAATTAAAATAATAAAATTAACTACTTTATTTTTGTTTTATTGTAGCAGCTTAAATAATTTTGCATGTATAGACTTTTGAAATTAGGAATGGTTTGTACTCAGTCTGTATAACTGTGATTTCTTTGCTTAGTCTTTTTCTTGTAATTACATTCATAAATCATTTTTATTCACATCACGACTTTTGTCAATTAGGAGGCTTATATTAGTGTGCTATTATTAGTATTCGGAAAATTGGCGAATATTTTATCGTTAATATTAAGGTTGAAGACAAATATATCACGAGATCTAGCGCCAAAAATAGAACTGGAGGGTAAGCCACAGGTGCAAATATGCGCCAAAATATTTTCAAGAATTCATGCATAATCAATTTTTATTTAAATCAGATTTATACTTGTGTTTTCAACGCAGTCAAAAACATGAAAAATTCATCACTGTTAAGTTTGTTACACAATGAAAAGATTTGTGAATAATTCTAATGTGTATTATTTATTAGTACCAATTGACATAAAAACTTTAATCCCAAATGCTATGTAAAGTGTTATGTATAAAAATTATAAAAAATTCGACAAAACAACATTTAAAACATAAAGCGAACAAAACAAATATGTTAATTAATAAAACATAATTTGTTAATGCTGTAATCTCAATGCTTTCAGCGAACAAAACATGAATTTCAGTTTATATTATAACGGTTGGCATTATTTTAAAAAATATTATTATTTCTGTAGTTATAAAATTATTTTAACTTCCACATTTACATAAACTTTTTTTTTTAATTTTATGATAATAAAGCATAATGCAGTACACGAAAAATGAATTGTATTTCCTTACTTTCCTAATAAATAATTCAACAATTAGTGATTACTGTTATTGTTTCTCTAAGCAATGATTACACCTATTACCACGAATAAAAAACTTGAACTATGGAATATCAATACATACAACATTCTTCAATATTTAATTTACATAGCGAGCAACATAGGGAGGTTCAGCGACCCTGAGTTGTGACGCTATCGGCGGCCACGCAAACTGGGTCGCGGAATCTCCCCTCCACTAGCCAGGGCCGGCTTAAAGGGAGGGCAAAGAGGGCTTCAGAAAGGAGCTTCGAAATTTACTAATTTTAACTTGGATAGTGAATCGCTTACTCTATTTTTGATTCAAGAAATAAAGCTGTGTTTGAAGACTTGAATTTTTATATAAAATTATTTGTATATTTAAATTAATAAATATTACAATGGATTTTCTGTATATAATTAGGAATAGAAACAACAACATTCACACTATTTTAGATTTAATAAAAAATCTGTTGTAGGCACCACAATACCTCCCGCCATAGATTTCTTATCAAACAATGCAGAAATACGGACCACTATCAAGAAACGCTAATCGCTTTAAAAAATTCTGCCACGTATCAAAAATAGTCGGGGAGCCAAAATGAGATAATTGTACAACTTTTACCTATTGTCTACTTTTGACAGATTGTAAATTAAAATGGGAAATAAAAAAATTATGACTTATGACAAGTGAAGAAGGTTGTTAGGTGATCAAGAATGAGTCAATTGAGGTGGTTTGAACATGTTTATCAAATGTCGAAAATGGTACATGAGGGTGAGCGACTGCGTGAGCATCCGGGGATAAATAAGCAGATGTGATTGATAGTTTGTTGCGTAATGTATAAATCGAATTATGAATGGTGGATGAGGTGACAATGATGTGCCAGGATAGGAATGTTATGAAGAGATTGATTGCTAGTTGGATAATTTATCGGTTTGTATTACCCCACTTTGTGGAAAATAGTTTGATATTTATGTATGTATTAAATTTGAATAAAATATGCTCGAAAACATTTCAACGAAAAGAACAGAGGGAGACGCTTAAGATGGACAGGTAATGTAGAAGATAATTTGAAAAAATTAATAGTACGGATGAAGCCGACATCAGGTAGTTTAAGAAGAAGAATAAGAATGAAATTTGTGGAAACGTAGTTCTTATTATTTATAAATAGACATGTAAGTACATATGAACCTAGGGGATTATCCTTGTGCGCTGTCATCAGAAGTCGTTTTATCTTGTTCATAACCCAGATTCTACAAATTTCAACAATCATTTCTATTTTGTTCATAATTACATACAAAACACTCTTATTGCTTCCAGGAATAAATAAAATACAGATTTTAGCTTTCATATCTCTCAGCTCTTTTGTTATATTGGTATATGATGTTTATACCGTGTTATTCAGAAAAAGATACTAAATCGAATAAGTAAATAAAAAATAAAGGATTCCGTTCAAATATGAGAGTTGTATTCTGTGTCTTAAGAACCAATGATAGAAAATAATATTTTGTTTTATTTGTAATACTCTTGTAAATAGAAACTTTTCAAGTGACTTTAAATTATCTTTGTAAGTGAACTTATCAGTTTATCTACATGATCAAGTTTTTAGTGAATTAAAACAACCAAGTGTCAAAAGTTCAGTTACACCAACTTAATTGAATTGTATTCGTTGATTTTGCACCACATGAAATTTTTAGAGGTATATATACTACTAAGTTCTCAACTTCTTCTCTACTCCACTGGTCCATTCTAAGTTTATTATTAATTAAATCTTTGTAACATCAAAAACATAAATTACATTTGACAGGCACTTGTCACTTCACTTAGTTCACTTAGTAATGTTTTAGAAATTTTTAAGAGAATCGTGTCACGTTTGTTGTAATGCCAACACATCCCTGGCGGCGAAAAGGGGATACTGGCATTGTTTGTATAACTGCGTAATTGCTTTTAACGAATTTTATATATTGACAAAACAGTACAAACTCATAATAGCTATAAAATATTTTCCTTATACTATACACCACTATCTTAGGCAACATGCCAATGGAAAATTTTTCACCTCCTCCCGCTACTAATGCCAGCTTCACAACTAACTGTACAGAGACATCGTAATATAACTACGTCTAGTTATACAACTACGATTGCAATGGCAATTACCGCTTCGAATTAGCAATCAGTTAAAGTGTCTTAAAACTGCCGATTTCAAATACGAATTATACTTAGATGTTGTATCTCTTAGTTGAAGTGATATTTATTAAAATATTGCTGAAGTAATGAGAAACAATTTTAATAATTTGATTATACAGGGATAAATAAAGTATTTATTGTATAAGTTAAACAATTTATGTCATACTAACGGGTGTTTTTTTTTTTTTTTAGAGTTATAGAATTTTAAAATGAAATAAAACACATTAAAATTATGGCAATGGCTTTTCTAGAAAGATAATTTTATGCCATTTGTGTTTGAATATGTTTTCGGAGGAAGATGGACGCCGACTGGCTCGAATTAATTGCAATCTGGAAGTCTAATTTTCGATCACTTTTCGAGGCATTTAGGATTTGTTGGATTTCGTGTTGGCCATCGTCTCAGCAAAAAAAATAAATTTTAAAATAAATTTGCAAACGTAGTTCTGGCCAATACGCCCCATGGTTCTGGCGTAAGTCTATTTATTGTAAAATGGTAAACCAAACTGAGCACAAAATGTGCTGGCAATTCGAAAACAAACTTCTAAAATAAAACACCCATTTCTTTATATTTGGACCGAGTGAAAAAGAGGAATTATATTTCTATCACATTAATTGTAACTAAAAAGTAAAATTTTGCATACTCTTCAATCAGTACTTACAATTAACGCCTTAATTTTGTTAGTGTGAATGCTAAAGTTTCCTATAAGACAAAGCGCATTTGTTAATTTAATTGCTAATCGAAATTGACAATGAAGCTTAAAACTTAAATTTTCCACAGTTATCTGAAATTTTAATTATGAATTCTAATTTATCACTATTTTATTAAAATTATCTAGCTCCACCGTCATTAACATACGAGAACAGAATCATATCATTTAGCCTAATCAAATTTTTATTGCGACAACCTACCTGAAAAAACTGCGTGCCGTCTCTCCACCGAAAAACGAGGAACCGTGACGGCATATAGTGACCTTAACAATTGAGAATGCTTAAACAAACATAAAGATATCATTTGGCCCTAAGGGGCCAAAGGTATTGGCTGGTACCCACGAACACTTTTATTGAATCTGATGACAACAAAATGTTTAAAATAAAGATTGTAGGTAATATTATTCTATAAATAATAATTTATATTGAGTTCTGAAAGCTTCTTACAATATTTAATATTGCTCTACATAATTTTAATTTCAATAATATCTCATTTATTTACTAAGATATGCCTAAAAACAATGATAGGCCTTCAAAAAATCTACCACTTACTGCTGATGAACTGTGTCCAAAATCTAATCGATTCGTAACATAAATATAATGCCTCCCTTACATACATTATGTACGGGAGGTAAGAATGATAGAATTTGAGGTATAAATAAGATGAATTTTCCTTTGTACGATTTTAACTGGGCCAAATCATATGACTCTGGGATTCTATATAAATATACCGCTATAAGCATGGTATCGCACGCATGTATTAATTTGTTACAAAAACCATTTTCATTGAAGCTTTCTCATTGATAAATGGCCTGATTCAAGACCGGAATATTAGCTAATCCAGGCCTGAGGTGAAGCCTCAGAAGCTAGCCAACACACAACACAGAACACAGGAGTTTAGCTTGTAGTACTTCCTAAACCACTTAGTATGGAGCATGCTCATTGGTCGAATTGAGCGGTGTAGTGGCTGGGCTGAGGCATTTGAACGAGCTGAGTGAGCTGATGAATCGATGATGAAGGTAAAGGTCAAATGTGCCGGAACACATATATAGGATACTTTCGTTTTTAAGTGTGTGGAAAATTTGCGGAGCCTTTAGATGGTTATGGGGACAGGAAAGGTAATCGAAAGATCGATACAAGTGTTTAGTGTTGTTTAGTGGCAGTTTCACGGACAAATCTCTACCTTAACTTAAGGGTTAATGGAGGGAGACCTATAACTGTAAAACTGTTGGTTACGTTAACCTAATTTATCTGTTATACAACGAAATACTCCAAGCTGTAAAAGTTGTCCAATGAGAATCATCTTGATTGATAAAGCAATTGAGATTTACTTACATTTGCAGGAAATGTTCTATTAGTTATTGTGTAATGTTTAATTTATAAATAAATTAAATACGTCACCACGCCATTTACCCTTTATTGAGTGTGGCACTCTACTTATACCAGTAAAATACATAGGTAACAACCGCTAAATTACTCAAAGATTTTAGTGGAGATAAGGCCACAGGGAATATGAATATAGTCACATGGTGACGACAATATCGTTGGCTGTGGGAATCGAACTAAGGATCAATACGTTACCAAGTAACTAATTATTCCATAACAACGTACAATATATAATTCAGTAGCTTACCTGATATGTGGTAATAGCAAATTTGAAAGAGCATTTATACTAATTAATATGCTATAGATAACAAAGAAAATATATAATATATGAGGACCTCCCGCAATATGTATGTAAGGAAAGTGGTTTTGTGTGGTGAAGAGTAAAAAATCTCGATAATGAGTATTCAACAGATATTAGATGTTTAAAATTTAGTTATATTATAATAGATGTAGAATAATATTTGTTGCAATATTCATTTGTACCTTTTAAAAGATGGAGATTTGTATGGTACTATATCAGTTTTGTCTGTTAAAATTCTTTAAATTAATTAATTCATAAAAATTTTGAAGTAAGATATAACCGTAAAATATAATGTTGCACAATGTGATGATGTGAATATGAGAAACAAATTACATGTGAATAACAGATTAAAAAATATATACAATAGTAAATTCGTATAAAAGTAGCACAAGAGTAAGCAAAATGTCTTATCATTCCCATAGAAATTCGAAAAAAGCAAGAAGTATTGAATTAATATTAATACTGAAAACTGTAACATTCATTCGCATCTATAAGTATAGTAATATATCAATAAATGCAGTCAGCTATAATAGTCTTGCTAGGTTATTAATAAATATTGAATAAATATGTTGAAAACTATCATTGTCTATAAGCATAATTATGCAAAATTCATTATTTATATTATTATAGAAAAAATAAATAAATATATCATCACGCCTTTTACCCATTACGGCTGTGGCACTTTGCTTACGCAGATCTCGGTAAGTGATATATTTTTTCCTATGAAGTTCGGTTACCAGCCGTCAAATCATAGCCCCCAAGGATGTTAGTGGAGGGGGAACCACAGGAGTAAATTTAAATTTGTAACTGTCGGCAGTGGGATTCGAACTGAGGATCTCACGATCCACAGTCCGACACGTTACCACGGAGCTATTTACCCCATTATTATTATTATAGTACATGTATTAAAGAACAAGTCTCATAACGCAAACTGCTAACGCGCTAGTCGAAGTTTTACAAAGGACGAGTGCGATACTAGGACTTATGAAACGTCTTTTTTATACAATTTTTTTCTATTATGCAATAATTCTGTTAAATTTGTTGTTGTTGATTTTTTAATCATTTGTGTTGGTAGCGCGTCAATAGATGAAAATTCTATTTTAATTGACACAGAAATAAATAAATTGTCTTTCTAGGGTTTTAATTTAAATTTTTTTCATTTCATTCGTTTGTCAGTCTTTAAAACATTTGTGAAAAGCACAACAAACAGTGCACTTATAGATCTCCATACCGAGATATTTGCAGTGCGTTTATATCCTTATAAAACCCAGATAGAAAAAAATAATACATAAATATCACCGTGACTATATTACACAGGTACTAGGTAGTTTTAAAATTTTGTTAAAATTCATTTTCATATTCCATTGAAAAATGAATACCATATTTGGGTGTTCTACATTCTTCGTAGATTATTCTTGGGTTGATCCAGATGACATACTGCATTGAACGCTGAACTCGCATTATTTGTTGCCGCCAGATGGTGTTAAAACCTGAGTACAAATGTGGAACGAACCTCAAAGTAATTTTATTGACAAATGAATATCAAATTTGTATATTTTAATCATAAATGCGGAACTGAAACATTTATTATTTAGATGCCTATCAAGGTTTCTTGACAAGAAGTCTCGATTCTTGATGATACTTTCTTGTCTTGTCTTGGGAAATATAAAATATTTCTTGTCTGGGTCATGTCTACATTAACCACCAGATCAAGATAACTCCTTAAATTTTAGAAAAGTATAAAAAAGCTGCGCAGTAGGCACGAATATGTTATTGGTATGTGCCAAGTGATGACTTCAAATAGCTTTCTAGTTTCAATTATGGATTATTCTGAGAATTACTATTCATAACATGCAAATAGGTACACAGTAAGTACTCATATCGGGTTACTCTAAATAAAATAATAGGTATTACAGACATGTATGTAAGAAAGGTATTACGACGGGGTCAGAAATTGCACTAGTGAGATTTCAGCATAGTACAGGGTGCAGAATTGAAATGTGTTGTGTAGGGGTTTAAATGCTATTTTTTTTTATTTGCTGCATCTTTTTACCTATTTACTTTACAGCAAAAAGGTAAATATAAATGTTCAGAATTTAAAAATGCATGCAATAAGGCACATTTAATTTCCTTAATATTAGTATTTCTCAATATATCATACAAATAGAAGTTAATATTTATTAGAAAAATAGTAACTCGTTTATGGAAAATTAAACAAAAACAAAAAATGTTTAACATTTCATGCAGCGGATTATTAGATATTATTTATTATTATAATGTATTATTTTCACTAGAATGCGTCTTATTATATGCATTTTTAATTCTAAACAACTTTTGTATTTACGCTTTTTTTAGTGAATCGGTAAAAAGATATAGTAATATAAACAAATATCATTGAAACTCCTGTATACCGCATATTTAAATTTTACATCCGGGCCGGTATAATAACGTTTTTTGATGTCTCTAGTCTAGAACAAGGTTTCACTATTCTATTTTCACGATGATATCTGAATGTGCGTGACCACTTTTTCGTCCGTAATAATTCATGATCAAATTACCATATATTTTAAAATTTAAATTTTTTTTCCTTACATAGATTTGGTCTGATTTTGATACTAATTCATCAACTGAAACTGTATCTTAAAATAAAAGCTTAATAAATATTTAATAAATTGAAAAATTTGCCTCTAAGACATTAAGCACGTCATAAAAAAACATGAATAAATAAAATAGCTAATTGTATATTAGAGCGCAAAGTTATATTTTGTCGTTCGAACACGAATATTGAAACACGAGGTGAACGTTGCAATCGTGTGAGAACGAAATAAATACTATGCGCTCGAATTATACAAAATATTTTTCCGACGGCTGATTATAAATAAAAAATATTTATCTAAATTCATTGAAATAAACGCATGTATGACATTTCTGTCATAGATTGGTATAGCTGTTCTTTTACTTCGTCTCTGTAGCGATGAATTAGACTCTATAGTGATGAATTAGTTAAAAAAAGAAGGAGATAGGAGATAAGCGACAAAAATTTTGTCGCTCGTTGCTACTGGAGACGAGCGACAAAATTAAATTCGTCAGAAAACATCAACTATGCGTTGACAAATGCAAACGTCAAATACAAATTCCTCTTATAGCAGTCGTCGAAAAAATATATATAAAAATATATATTTGTCCCGTAAAATTATTTTATTGATTACAATGTAGATATGACTGATGATATATATTTTACATTTTATAAATTTATTAATATGTTGACGTGGTATTTTCATAAATTATTATTTATATTTGTACAATTTGAAACATTTATTTTATATTTATTTCCCGACGAAAATATCCATGGAAACAAATTTATATCACTATTTAGAAGTGTAAAATATTTATTTGCTTAATTAATCTAAAAAATAATTAAATATTCTACCACTGAAAAGTTTTACAATTTATGAATCCCTAACAATGTTTTCATTCTAAGTTAACTTTGTAATACGATAAAATACAAACTTTACGAGCTCAAATATTTTTCTTCTAAATTATTTCAAAACAAAACTGCGAACAAAAACATATGTTTTGTTTACGAAGAGCGAGTAAAAAACAAGTAAATTTAAAAGCGTTCACACATGAATATCGGGCAATATTTTGTTCGGCGAAGATTCCAATAACAAGAACAATTTATGAGAAGTGAACGATTTTTCAATATTTAAAATCTAGAATGATAAAAATTGAAGGATATTTCCATCCCATATGTAAAAATGACCTTGATATAAACACGCAAGGTCACTCTGCGTATAAAATTTCTTATATTCCCTTTTCCACAAACCGTTGGGGCGTTCGTCTGATATTATGCAGCTACGAAAAAAATCTGATATGTTCATTTACAGTGTTTGCAATAAATCGTCTTGTATTCTAGTTCTTTCAGAATAATAATTATAATTATCGAAAAAGGATCCAATAAAATACTGTTGTAGTGTAGCACCAAACGGATTGAAAAAATGTTCACTAAGTGCGCTTTTAACTTAATTTTGATGAATTTAGTTGATTTAGTTGTTGGTAATGCTAACTTTTTCTAAACATTTTCCATTAAAAATAAGTATTTTTTTATTTATCGAGAGTGAGTTGTGAAGGCTTAGGGTTTGTTTATTAAATGTGAGAACGACGTGAACTAATTTACAGATAATACATAATAATATAATTTGGAGAGCATTATTTTTGTACCGCTGAAAAACATTGCCTTTTGCTATAACATACTGTTTTTTTTTTTTTTTAGATTGAATGCACACTCAGTATTTTTTCCGTCGATTTGGAGCCAAAGTACAAGAGTTCCAGATAATTTAATTCATTTTAGCGTGAAGAACATCATCAATATGTTTATGTTTATTAATTATGCACACCTTAAATGATGGGGAGACAAATTTGAAGCAAATATTTTAACTACCTATCTTTCCATTTTGAAATGTTTTAAATATATTACACCTCAAATATAAAAAGGTGGTAATAGTTATTTAGTGTGTGTTACAAGTGATATTTTATGAATAGGTGGGGAAGTTTGTGGAGCGAGGCGAAGCCGAGTGAAATAACCCCACAAACTAATACTACGTATACCTATCATACAAAATTTTATCTGCGATCTTCCTAGTGTATTTGTAAATATTACAAAAATTAGTGGAATGATATTATGACGGTGGAATTATATTTGTTGATTCATTGATACAAATCGTTAACAACGTGTTAAAAGTAATAATAAAATCACTTTTAACACGCTATGTTACATTTAATCACACTATTAGTAAGTGACACTTTTAACTTGCTAAGCTACCGTTAAAAGGGCCACTTTTAACAACGGTTGTAGATAAAAATATTTGTATTACTCTTCAAGAAACAATACGTGAAATACAAAATACAAAAATTTACACTTCAGCAGTTTTTGAGAACCCATAACTCCTGAGATCCACACTCACATCATTATCGTATCCTAGGGATCCTAAAACGTGCTTATCCATTGAAAACTCACTACCGATTTTTTAAGCATGGTTCCTATTCCTCCCTTACAGGATGTAATAAGAGATAAAAAGAGCTAAAAATAGATTTCTTTTGCAAAAAACTTCTTCCTAAAAGGTATATTCCAGTAAATGTTAAAATTAATATCTGAGATCTCACTTTGTTTCATTCGCCAATAGAATTTAAGATACTAGCCCTTATACTACCTACTTATTTCAGAACTAGTTACGTAAACTTTAACAAGTTCCTAAGGTCATTTTGAGCCAAAAATGTAACATGGTCGTAGGTCCTATCCCTTTAGTTACCCAAATATAATTTATAAATAACACGTAATTTTAAAATTTTTATAATCAGCATACTTTTGAAAATCAAATTGTTTTCTACAAAAATCATGCAGTATTAACATCAATTTTTTTATTAATACGAACGTGTAGTAGTAAAAAACATTTGGAAAAAAATGAGATAAGCAATAATTCTTATCGGTTTATTTGGGACACCATTCCGTTTAATCGAGTCAGTAATTTTAACAAAATAGTACTATAACAGAATTTTAACAATTGAAAGAAGAAAAATCGTGTGTATTGCATTTTATTTTTCGTATGCACATTATTATTCTCTAATTAATATTTTAGTCTAGGAATAAGACCTCAAACCATTTTTTTTATCTTTGCGTCTACTATCTCGCATTACTCAAAAACGATTAACCGTAGAATGATGAACGTTTGAATAAAAACTGCTATAACATCCCTTTTCGATTGCATTCGACTCGGCCAAAAGGGTACTTTACTGGAGGGATTAATTTGTTTAATTTATCGCATAAATTAAAAACGGATAGCAGTAGAATGTTGAAATTTTATATATGGGACTGATATAACATCTAGTTGTACACTTTTCTTTTTTATTGCAACTGAAACTTTGCATGTTTTGGTTTATTTTTAAAAGAAAGTCACCTAGTGCCCACATAAGATTTTTTAATTTAAAATTTTCTTAAATTGCATTTCGGCTGCTTGGTCCACTAATACTCCCAGTACATTATTATATTACATTTACGTTAGATATTATTTTGCAATATATTTTATTTAAGATGTTTATGTTTTTTAAGATGTTTATCAATCATATCTATTCGTAACCATTTGTTTTGCCATTGTTCTTTTACGTTGATTTTTACCTCCTGCCACATCCTGTAAGGAAGGTATAGGAATCATGCTAAAAATTGGGTAGTGAGTTTTCAGTGGATGAGCATGTTTTAGAGTCCATAGAATACGATTTTAATAGTTTCGCGATGGTGTCTATGTGTGTGTGTCTGTTTGTCTGTCTATCTGTTAGTCTGTAAGTCTGTGTGGATCTCTGGAGTTACGGTTTCTCAAAAACTACTAAACTGAAAATTTTGATATTTTGTACATATCAATTATATCCCCTTTGGAAGAGCTGATTAGTTTTTGGTGATAATCCAATAACCGTAAGTGGTAGTTTACTTGAAGCCCTATCAAGTTATTTAAAAATATTTCAGTAAATTATTGTTTAATGAAAATTTTGTTATTAGAATAATCTTTCAAATATTATTATCTAAATTTATAGTTTGAAACATTTTTCTCTTATTGTCACCATTTATGAATTACAACATGTTAAAGAAAAAATATATTTTGATATTTTCGTTTAAATCTACTAACCTGTTTTCTGAAAAAACAAAACAACGGTTGAAAAAAGTCATTTTTTGACATATGGATGAGCGTTTCTTGATAGTGGTGGTCTGTGTCCTGCATTGTTTGATAAGAAATCTATGGCGGGAGGTATTGTGGTGCCCACAAAAGATTTTTTTAATTCGGTAAGGTATTATTAAATTTTGTGTAAAATTTCCCTTATTTAGGCCAAAATCTTTTAAACCTAATGTGATCAAACCGATTATTCTTCTTCTTTTAAGTCTATTACAAAAATTCCCTCAATACAATTTCTATTAGTATTACTGTGTCAGTAATACTTTATGGCATAGGATTCCAGCTTGACTAGTTAGTTTGATTCACAATATTTTTGGATAAGTTGTACTTCTCTTTTATTTCTAGCTTTGCTCATAAAATGTTCTTTTATATAAGTTGCCTCGAAAACATTCTTTTTTGTACGTGTTTACCAATTTTGCTAAGTTTTGACATAAATCTTTGTTAAGGTTCTTCATATTTTAAATAGATACTTTCAGTTTATAACAGAAACTAAATACCGCGTAATGAATTTAAAAATAGACGGTTAAAAAAATTTCTCTAAAAAATTAATTTAAATTTCATTTACCAATAAAATTCGATCTCTACTACGTACTGAACATCTTTATAATTGAAAAAATTCCGAGAATTTCTTTGTAGCTTAATTTCAAAGGGATCACAGAGCCAACAAATACAAAATACTTGCCGAGTAGGTTTTGCATGGAACTAACATTGCAAGGTTGTTGATTGTTTCCAGTTCTAAACATCGTACATCGTACGTCGCTTTAACGTCGTAGTTGAGCTTCGTGTTTTTGTATAGCCGAAAGTCCGACCGTGGTGTTCAGCAATTGTAATTGATTTGGCTAAAAGCGTTTGCGATTTTCCGCTCTGGTTCTGTCGAGAAATACTCGTACACAACTTCGTAGAACGCACGAATACTAGCAGCTATGTGAAACGAGCAAGGCCAACAGAAAGGTTTTTGGAAGCCAGGGCTCAAATTTACTGGAGTGCGAAAATTCTTAATCTTTGCTTGTTTTTACTTAAATTCTAGTAGGTACTTCTTCTCTACAGAATAACAACAACAAGTAATTCTCAATAAAGTTTTTGACCATAGTCGACCGTAAAGAAACAAATTTTAAATAAATAAATTAATAATTTTGTTTCGATTAGTACTGCATATTTTTCAAGGATGCAAAGAATAAATCCATCAGAAACATGAGATTAAACTTTACTATGATGGTCATAGAAAGCCACTTGCTTTACACACGGAACAATGTTTATTTCTCGAAAAATATAAATACCCCAATAAACAAAATGAAACGCAACAATTTAATCATTCTAATGAGTTTAATTTTTCTCAACGTTTCGAGATCGCATATCTTATCTTAAGGGGCTTCAAAACTTAGTGATTACAAAAGATTAACAATATTTATTTTATTATACTTATAAAATTGTCAGTAATAATATAACAAGAGGGTGAGAATAAATTGAAAATAATTTGACAGATCTTTCGAAAACTTGTTGCCAAGCAATAGCCACGAAAGCCCGTAGGACTTGAGTGGCTATTGCCAAATGGCGACAAGTTTGAGAAAGATACTGGAGAATTATTTTCTAATTTATCGAACTCTCAAGTTATATTTAATTAGATTATTTTTTGATTTCATCATCAGGCACGCCACTAAATCCATCTTTTTTGCTCATTTTTACTTGTGTTGATGATACCTATCTGACATCTGACATCTGTCAACAAAAACAAAAAAGCTACAGAGAAAATTGCCGGGAATAATCACAAGAGCATTATTCTCAGTATACGAGTAATAATGACAGGATTGGTTAAAACGCAGACACGTGACATACAATAAAACATTTGATTGGTTTAAATAAACGTCAAAAAATAATCAAAGTAAAATATAAATAACAGACAACAACAATTTTGTAAATATAATATTGAACATTGTTTATTAAACTTTTGTAATCAATATATTTGATAGCTTCTGGAGATGATACATAATTTCGAAACGTTGAGAAAAATTTAATTCATTAGAAGGATTAAATCCCATTAATTGGGTGTCATTTTATTATTTCTACAATCCAATAAAAACATTTGCTAAAATCCAATAAATGTTTAGATGATGCCTTCTGAAATACATTTGCATAGTAGTTTTCAAAGGGATCTGTATTTATGTTATATTAGGGTGGATCGAAAAAGGGGTATTTGTTCAAATCGTCGATGCCCCTTACCCCCAACTAAGATTTTCATAAAATAAGAAGTTGTCCACACCTATCAAACTATTTTGATGCATTGTGGTTATGCGCGGAGGACTCAAAAATGACAATTTTTGTACTTTTATTTTAATTTATAGTATAGTTATGCTTCAAACAAGTTCTTAATGACATGTATAGACGCGTTTTGAGTTACTCTCATTGGTAAATAGTTTTATGATATTCGCGTATTTATTTATTATTTAAATCTATCTTGAGTACACCCAATAAACTCAAGTTGTTTTACTAGATTTTAGAGAAATTAATTTACATTGTAACGCAGAACCTTTGTATGTCGCTTCTTTGCATGCTAAACATTATTCTGATTCTGGACCCTATTGTGTAATTTTGAAGCAAACACTAAACCGTCAAAGTTTCTATATTCAATGGTGGTTCCTAGCGGGAAGGATTTGAAACAGGGTTATATAACGTCAGGCCAGTCTCTGTATCTGTAGAAGTAGATTATACTGTTAGAGTTGACTGTAGACTGTAGAGATATGCTTCGAACATCCAAACCCGAAGGTTCGTAATAAAATAATTTAGAATCCCTCATATTAAAAGTACAAAAGAACCGTTTATATACCGCAAATTGCTTTGTATTACTGTTCGATAGCTCAAGGATTGGAGAGCTGGATATATTTCATGTATGAATATTGCAAATGTACAGGTTTATTTCAAGATATATTTTCAACGCCGGGATGATTATCAACGCATTCATTGTTAACGTAAATGAGAGGTGTTTAATCTTTATTACGAACCTTCGAGTTCTGGTGGGTTGCATTATACCACTGGAGGAGCTAGCTCTATTTCAACAGAGAAACAGTACATAGTATTTTGGTTAAATGTATTTCGATTTTTCGTATTTGTTTAGCGTTGTATTATCTTTTATTTTTATTTGATTATTTTAAAGTTTTTTTGTTAATTTTGAAATAGTATATAAACATTTATAAACTAAAGAAAATATACAGGTTTTAAAAAATTGGAACTAAACTAATAATAAATAAAAACTATAAATAAACTCGTAAAAACAAAAATTAATATAATAAATAAACGCAAAATGAATAACCTCTCCCAATAGAGCCATCTAATTTGCTACCAACTTAAATTATTAAAACTTGTACACTATAAAATTCCTAGAATAGAAACTAGTTCTTGTCCTGATTACAGAAGCAGTCACTGTTGCTTCACGTCATAGATATTGAGCTCACTTAACTCTGTTTTACAGAATAGAGGTTCTGATTCTGATTCATTTTATTTCTCAATCCTGTAATTGACAAATTTTTCAATCAACTTTCATCACAATCTAGTATTGTTAAGGGTCTGGGGAGGCAAAGGGTGTGTAATTTGACGGTCGGTAGCCATAATTCATGCCTAGAAATGTATCAATTTAAATTTTTATTCAATATGTTTTTAATTGTTTTATAAAAAAGCTCACAGTAAACAAAACCAACAAACAATCAAATGGAAGCATTTCTAAAACATTATGCATATTACTATACAATGAATATGAAATTGAAGACTAGTAAAATCGCACAAATTGTTATTTTTGTGCATCCGGAAGCGAATTAAGCGTTTCGCAGCCGCAATCCAAATGATTGTTTTTTTCAAAACAAATTATTTTGTTTATCAAATATCAATCCCACAGCTACTTTCTATTTAAAAGAAAACTGTTTAAAACTTGTAATTAATATTTTTTTACGGTTGCACAAAAATGAGTGTGTACACCTTGTCCTCGAAATCCTTTATCGCACTCGAGATTGTCCTTCCTCGGCCGCAATTTTTTCTCGGTACGCTAAAGAGTGATTTCGCAGCCTTGGTATACAAATAATCACTCTTTAGAGTACCGAGAGATGCGGCGGAGGCAGGACAATCTCGAGGACGATAAAGGATTTCGCGAACAAGGTGTACACATTATTTTTTGTGCAACCGTAATCCTGTATTGCTGCTACCAAATGCTTAGTTTATATCCGGTTGCAGAAACAATATTTTATCTGTTCCAAGCAGAGATTGCCACATTCAGGACCAGGTAAATGCTGTGAAAATATATTTGTTTTTCTATTCAACAGTATATTGACTACTTATCTGTATAAATCCTTATCGCAATATTAATTTTAAAATATTACGGGTTATTCTGCAATGTTCGTGGGCCGCTAAATATCATTGGGTCAGCCCAGAATGACGCCCCGACGCCGCTTGCTGAACGAAGTTTTGGTTGGATTGCTAGGAAGTGATGATAGTAATCTCTCGTCTAATCAAGATGGAGGGTGCACGTCATGCCGGTATAAAAATTGTTAATTACATGAAGCGAATATTACGTTCACGCTATGAGTTGAGTAGGGTTAAATGAACTTCATTCTTCATATCGCATATAGCAAATTTACAATATACTCTTTGTCTGAAGTAGGATCAGATTTGACACGAGACTTTTATTTTTATATAGAAATTAAATAAAATAGTTATATCTTTTTTGTTACACACTATATATGTATAGAATAGAGATCTAGCTTTAGTGTGATATGCTGATCAAGGAACAAAAAGAATTGTTCAAAAATTCGCAAAATTAAATGCAATTCATATAAAGTTAACATTTGACACCTATCTAATAATAACTTAATTAAAAATCAAAACTCGCTAAGGGGCCTATTCTATAACTTACCTGTTAATTTTTAACGACCCGTTAAAAATTTAACCAACACAAATATATGTGTTAAATGAAATTATCAGTATTTATTCAGTGATGTCTGTTATCATAGGTTAAAATTTTTAACAGGCCATTAAAAATTAATAGGTAAATTACAGAATAGACCCATAAGTACGCTGACTAATTGCAAAAGACGATCCGTCAAGGTTTTTGTAAACCATGGGTTCACGTCCAACGTCATTTGAATTTTATTCACTGTTTTTGTGCCCATGTATCCATAAATATAAAAATACATTTCCATAAAATGTGTATAAATAATTGACCACGTTGTACTCCCTTTTGAGATTATTCACACTTAAATCTACTCAAAAAAACAAAGTAAGGTTGAAGTTAAATTTCGCGTAGTCTTGAATTTTTTTCAAATCTTCTATTAGTATGAATCTGTCCCAACAGTGAGTGACAAAATGCCAGTAGTATTATCGGATAATCACTTTAAGCAATGTGCCTTCGTTCCCGTACAAACTACATTTTTTGTCAATAATGGTTAGGTAAGGTTCCCTTTGCTTTGAACAAAAATGTCCCTTATTCAGCAGAATACGCGCCCTTGTTCAACCTAAAGTCTTAAAATATAAGACCCTATTAAGTAGATTAGAGAAAATTTATTTAAAAAAAATACATCATAGGTTATTTTATAACAATGAGCACATGACTTTATTATACATACGTATGAATCTGTAAAGACTCCTTCAGTAAAGGAAATAAAATTATACAAATTTATAATAAAAATAAATGATACTTTCTATTCAAATAAAAATATTAAACTGAATTTGTTGTCTTATTTACTTCAACAAGTCAGCTCTAAGCAAGCAAATAGATAACTCACTGACGATAACAATCAAGAGGTTGAACAAAGCTATTATTAGTGGTGGAGGCGCAACAGGGGTATTTTTTTACCGATTGCCATTTAAAGTGCGATCTTTTTGAAAACTAGCAGTCTGTAAAATATAACTTTAACTTCCCAGGCAGTAAAATAATTTTTTGTGCAACCGGATACGAAATATAATTATGATAGCGTCCGTGAAATCATTTTGAGACTTGAAAATTTATATGATTATTTCCAAAATTAATTGTTTTGTTCATCAAATGTCAATATCATAGCCACTTTGAAAGCCACCATTCTATTTACAATAAAACTCTTTAACATTAATAAAATTTTTAATTACGTATTTTTTACGGTTGTACAAAAAATACTATGTACACCTTGTCCGCGAAATCTTTTTTTTTTTCGCGTTCGTTCAACAAATCCATAGCAACGTAATTTGTTGGCGATAACTTTCAATATAGATTTTAAAAATAATTACTCGAAACACAAATTTACAGCTTTGGCAGCATTCATTGCCTCGGTATCGTCTAATCAGTGAAACTGTACTCTGCTGTAGATCTGGTATTTTGGTGCCTAGTTAAACAAATAACTATTTTCTCAAAATTGAAAGCAGAGATAAAATTTATTTTTTTTTTCCTAGTATCATTGCCAACATATTTCATTTACAACATTTTTACGCAACTGATTTCTATTCAAAATAAATTGAATTTACTGTTTTGTGTATGTAGTTAACTTCCAATTCTGGTTTTACAATTGTTACTATAATCAATTTAGTTTTCCACATTGTTATGAAACAATGATCAAAACGTTCCATGAAAATTTTGCCATTGATTTTTTTTTCATGCTTCCTATACATTCTTGTACTTATAAAGAAGTAATATTTTTATAACTGCGCCGCTCATCTTTAACTACATACTAATAACTTTACAGAAATGTGTGAAAATGTAATACCACGTAGCAACGTAGATTTATTTCAGTTACAACTTCACAGCAAATGAAATTTTAAAGCTTCGAGTTCATGCAACATCTTAAATTAATCCAGCAAACAGAATATGAAAGTACCTCTATGTTACAATTTCACTGTACTTGAAATTATGTTGAAGATGTCATAACCGCATTGTAGTAAACAAACCAAAGTTTCGGAAGAAATAAGAATTCAGAACTTACCTCGGGCGAGCAGCTGCGGATGAGTTCCTCCAGATGCTACACAGAAAAACAGCACCATACAGTATAATATACACAAACAAAACAAAGAAGAAATATATTTTATGTGTAGATAAACACTTAGAACACAAGTTTATCGTTCACAGGTTCACATAATACTGCCTACACCAGCACCAGCCCATGACTCGCCAATACTAATTAGAAAGAACATGAAATATCTTGCTCGGCCACTTGGATTTTTATTCATTTACTGTGGTACACACAGACAACGCGATCTAGAAGAAATATTGTAAGATATCTTTCAAAATTCGTTTGTTTAGTTGCTATTTGTATAACTGCATGTGTACTCTGGCTCTGGCTTATAATTTGTAACCAAACATAATTGAAAATAATTAATTTGATGTATTGATCTGCATCAGTAATTATTTGTAATAAATCTTAATAATAGAGAAAACGAGGTTCAGACTGAGGCTGTTCATTCACCAATCCAATATACAGGGTGTCCCAGATTTAAACGGCCTAACTTAAAATTAAGATTAAACACCTAAAAATAGGGTGACAAGTTCATTTGAGCAAATGTCCGTAAATGCTTTATTTCAGAGATATTCATGTTTTTCTTATTGAGTAGCGCTACTTTAAAAAATCAACTTCATAACGAAATATACAGTATTATCTTATTGAGGTGAGACATAATAATTAAATTAAATTAATAATACATTGGTTATTACCTAATTTTAATACAAAATTTTAGTTTGCTTGCACTGATGTCAAGAAAAAAATGAGAAACTATCAATGAATATAAGAAATTTTTATAAGGTGCCATAAAAGAAAAAGTCTATGAAGAACCGATAAATAATTAAGACTCACTACGTAGAAAAATTATTCAACTTTGCGAAACCATATCTCCCGAGCAATGTCACGCAGCAACCAATGCAGTGGCAGATCATTGTCGTGCGTGTTTACGTGCTACAGGTGAACATTTTAAACAAATATTATTAAAAAGAAATAGTTTATGAAGTTATGTTATTACTTTATTGTTTTAAACAATAAATTTCTTTAAATTCATTGATGGTTTCTCATTTTTTCCCAGACATCAGTGCAAGCAAACTAAATTTTGTATTGAAATTAGGTAATAAACAAATTATTTTTAATTTAATATGTAACATCTCAATACGATAATATTAGATATTTCATTATGAAGTTGATTTTTTAAAGTAGCGCTACTCAATAAGAAAAACATGAATATCTCTGGAATAAAGCATTTACGGACATTTGCTCAAATGAACTTGTCACCTTATTTTTAGGTGTTTAATCTATGGATTAAGTTAGGCCGTTTAAATCTGGGACACCCTGTATAACATGAATCAAGAAAATATTATGTTTCAGTTGTTTATCATATCAAGAGCAAGTGTTATTCAAATATATTTTTACATAGTTTTTCTCCAAATTGGAAGTGGCTTTGTAATTTTTTTTTACTCAATCGCCTTAAAAGTTAATAGTTTTAATAGCTACTGTTTTTGGTAATAAACGTTAACGTTTTTGTAACTAATATAAAATATAAATTCATAGATTATACTTTTTATCCTTAAAAATACTTTGAACTGAATTGAATTATTAATTAATATTGATATTTATGTTGAAATTACAATTAGTGCTGCCCTTATAAAAATTGATTAATCCAGGTTACACTTTTTATTTAATTTTTTTTTGTGTTGTATTATTGAATAAATCATAATAATTTTATAATAATTTACTTTTATTTTTTCATAATACCCTGATAGGATTTCAAGTGAACTACCAATTCCGTTCATTGGATTATCACCAAAAACCAATCAATCTTTCTTAAGACGATACGAATGTTAAATACAAAATATAAAAATTTTAAGATCAGCCGTTTTTGAGAAACCGTAACTGCAGGAATTCATTCATCCATCTTACTCAAAAAATACAAATACTTACATTACTACATTACTGTTGAAAACGTCAAACTCAAATAAATAAAATTAAAACAAAGAGGCGTATCCATAGCAACCAAAGCAAGAAACGTTTTTCACAGAAACGAAGTCATTCGAGACCAACACGGTTAATATTCTAAAATTTTGTCTTGAAGCATCATCCGTGTTGACATCTTTATGTTAGGGGTAGGCTTTGCCGAGTTCTTCTTTAAGTTTAAGTATTTTAGGTAAACTTTGAGGTAATTCTTAAAGAAATTCCCATCCTCACACCTATACCCACGTATTGAATAGCTGTTTACAACAAAAAATTTGCGATTGTAACAGTGGTGAAGAAAAGATAAAATTAAAATCATTTCTTTTTTGTTTGCAACTAAATTTAAGCATATTTATCTATACATTGTTTTAGCTATTTTTAAAAAATTTTATATATCTGTTAAATTTTCCATTATTTTGTCAATGTCCATTCCGGTTCACCATCTCATGTTCGATTGTATAGTTTTTAGTATGTTTTCGTGCATTATTAATGAGGTAAATAGCTCCGTGATAACGTATCGGACTGTGGATCGTGGGATCCTCATTTCAAATCCCACAGCCGACAATTGCCAATTTATAGTTACTCCTGTTTTTCCCCCTCCGCCAACAACTTTGGGGGCTATGACTTGACGGCTGGTAACCGCATTTCATACGCAAAAATATATCACCTACCGAGATCTGCGTAAGAAGAGTACCACACCAATAATGGGTAAAAGGCGTGATGATATATTTATTTATATTATTTATTATTTTCGTGCATTATTTAAGCCAGCAATCACCCCCGTGCTACAAATTTGTAACTATTTGGAGACAGAACAACATGTTTATATTGAAATTGTTTGTGCGGTTAATAACCGTCAAGTAACCCACTCCTCTCTTCAATATATGTTAGTGTGGTGAGAACTACAGAGGGTCTTAAGGTCCACAGTTAGATGCGTTACGACAGAGCTATATTTTTTTTTATCCTGGACCTTTTTTAGTTAATAATCGTCGGTTTAATTTTTATTAACTTGAGAGTTCTGTATGATTTTTCAGTATACTGAATTAAAAAGTTGACAGCTTAAATTTTGAGTACCTAACGGAAAAATACATGTGTTTACATTCGATGTATGAATGTTATTTTTGGGTTGGCCCTTCAGCCCTGACATTATCGCCGCCACTGAGCCCTCTGGGCGTCATGCTGAAGCGTGAGGACGAGATTTACGCACGAAATAATTCCAGAAATGTCACATTTTTGCGGAAATTACAACGGACTTCCACGCACCTACCTATTTAAAACATCACGCAAAAAGCTCCTACTCTCCGAAATTATAGTTTTATGTTTATTACTATACTTTACATTTACGTCTTGTTATCTTATTACAAGATGAAATAATGTAAATGGAAAAGTTTTGCTTTTATACGATGAGATTCATGTATGTATGTACATCAATTTTTGTTAAAATAAATGTGTACCAAGAAAATTGGGAACAAATTTCTGTTATAGGACGATATATAATTTAAAGCAACTAACGTAAGGAAACAAAAACTTTAAAAATATTGGATGTAAAAATAACATAATTGATTCCATAGGTTTATGATATAATTTAAAATTAGTTAATCTGTAGATTAACTTAAAAAGAATAATTATCTGAATTTGTGGATAATAACAGTTTTAATTGGGTAATTATTTTAAACAGAGACGCGATTAATCGAAAATCATGTGTATCGAATAAACACATAAATGCACACTTCAATGAATAAAGTTTGAATTGAAATTTGGAAATAGAAAAATTTATTTTGTTCCATGTTTTCAGTATATTAATTAAAAATAAACTGTCTATTACTATTCACGGACTACGTTTTGAATATGTATGTTTTATTAAAAATTTGAATTGAAAATATTATTTTAAAAGGTTACATCGGTACATCCCACGTGTCAAGTCCAATATATGAGGGATTGATGAAACATTTCTGCATTGAACATTTCAAACTATTTCTATGTATCGTCCTGGCAAATATGAGGTTGTACACCATTTTTTACTTTATTGATTTGTTTTCTTTGCCTTTCACCCTAATCAAATATTATATTATACAGAGTTTTTAGTATGCCAGCATTACTATTTCAAGAACAATAAAAACTGCGAGATTTAACCATTTCTGTTTTACAATACTGTTACAATGGGCGCGCGTTCAGCCGAACCTAGCGGCTAGCTAGCGTTTGCTAGTGAAAGATCTAGCACAGGGGTGGGCAACCTCCGGCCCGCGGGCCAAATTCGGCCCGCGTCAAGTTCCAATCCGGGCCGCGTCAAGTTCCAATCCGGCCATCGAGATCTTTAGAAGATATAATAAATAAATATTTTCAAAATCAAAAATTTTAAATTATGTTAGTAGCCAACATAAAGAAATAGGGGAGATTTAAAGTTTAATTTTCGATATAATTCGTCTAGTTTTAATTAAGAAATAAATGTAGTACTTAGTTAATTTTGTTTTATTATTGTTTTTTATATTTTGAGAAAAAAATAACAAAAATGTGTCAATTAACAACTACGGCCCGCGTACGAAACGTAAATCTTATTCTGGTCCCTGTTATACAAAAGGTTGCCCACCCCTGATCTAGCAGATGAAAAGTAGTATGAACATGAACGGAATTTTGTTGATGCTGTCATCTTGTGTCAGTCAAGTTAGGTGGAAATAACCTCAAATTATGATAATAGACAAATCCAAAACAGTATTTTAAAATTAGAAGTAATGGATGTCATATATTTCACTACATTTTAAGTTATTTTTATAGTTTTTTTGCAGACATGGTTAATATAATGACATTACAAATGAATTTTTATACATTTGACAGTTCTAGAAGGTTCGCTAGCTCATCTAGCACAAATTTATTTCGCTAGGTCGGTAGTGTAGCTGCTGAAATCTAGCGGTAACTTAGCCACACGTTCAGCTGTGACCGTTAGATTAGCGTTCTAGCTGCTAGTTCCAGCTGCATTGAGCACAATATTTTTTTCTACCAGATAGAAACTTTATAAAAATATTTATACTTATTAAATGATGATGACTTATGAAAGTCGAAATGTTCAAATAAAAATATATTATTAATTATATTTTTTTTATTTTATTGATCCTGAGACCTACAATTGCAACGTTAGTTAAATTTTATACTTGGTTAAAATAAATAAAAGCGTATCTAATTTTTGACATCAATGTCAATTACTCCATATGACATATAACTTCGAGTTTAAAATTTAACAAACGTTGGTACAACCGGGCATTAATATCACAAAATAAATTTTTTTAAATTCAAGTCAAATTTATATTTTGAGAAAATACTGAATCGAAATAGCAAATTAAAAAATAAGAAATTATAACCCGTATTTGAAGACCCACTGGCAGAAAAAAATGTTTTTGATCATTGTAAAAAAGGAATTAAGGGCCTTGGAATAAAAGGGACATAAGTACAAATTCTTTGAATTTGGGATAAGAGAATTTAATATTGATATTTGTTTGTAGCAAAACAGATACAAGTGAATTTTTATCTTCAAATTCATCAGTTATTTATTATCGGAGTAATAGATTTTAAATCAAAATCATACCTGTTTTTAAGAATTTTTAAATTTCGTTTAACTTTGAATGCAAATATCTCGAAATAGTTTCAAATGCACTTATACCCCTTTTATTCTAATGTCATCAATTGTTTTCTAATTTAACCAACCCCGTAGATTTCATAGTTCTCGAAATAGCAATGATGGTATAATTAAATAGAACACGTTGTACACTGTACTATTAAATAAAATTTTGAAGTCACAGTTAACAAATGTGTTAGCGTTGTAAAATTACTATTCATTTTTCTTTTCGCAAATTATCCAATTTTCTTGTTCTTCGTCATCTACATATTTCCAACAAAAAATAAAACATCTACCTGCACAAAAGACGAATGATTTGATCACAGCACACGCCACAAAACTTGTAGATAATAATCCCACCTTGAAAAGAACATTTACATCTTCCACATTTATTCCCAGATTCGCAAAGTTCCATCATTTCTTGCGTATACGAAACTCCGACACGTCCTCCGAGAGCAGTTTGGGAATCGCGTGTTTTGGTGGCATTCCTTTGTCGTGCAAGGAACAGGGCAATCGGAATTCAAAGTGTTGGGTTGTGTCTGAGCGGGGGAAGGGCGGCTTGGTCTTGTATCGATCCGGCGGCCGTGAGCTGTTCGCGCGATACGCGTTCGAAATGTTCGAATTTGTAGAGGATGTACGGAACTGACCAAGGGGACGTGGCCGTGAATGATACTAATGTCTGTCTGTTTCGCGGTTTGGGGTAATGGTGACTGATTGCTTCAACAGGAAGTTGCGGGATTGATTTATACGTATCGATTTAAAGATTAAGTGGAAATTATTACAATTAGGTATTTGGGCCACTGAAATATTTTGTTCGTGAAATCAAGGTCAGTTTTTTACCTCCCGATCCTGAAAGTAAGGTATAGGAGTCATGCTAAAAATTCGGTACTGAGTTTTCAGTGGATGAGCACATTTTAGGGTCCATAGAATACAATTTTAATAGTTTCGCTATAATGTCAGTGTGTGCCTCTATCTGTCTGTCAGTCAGTTTGTGTGGAGTTACGGTGTATATGTTACCGGCCAAACCCGATTTCAGGATAAACTAGTTTTGCCTAGGCTAAACTAATTCTTCCTACATGCAATAGGATAAACTGGTATAGCCTAGGCTAAACTAGTTCGTACTAAGCCAGATAGTTTGTTTGTGGAACAGTTTTTGTTACAGCTACATCTCACAAAACAATACAATAAAAAAAAAAGAGTACTGTAAAGTCCCATTTACCGGACTTAAGTATTACGTATAGTAATTTGAAACTTAGTATTTAATAATAATAAAAGTTTGTTGAGCGTGAGTTGTAAAGACCATAGCGAATGATTACTAATTATTGTATTTCTAGAAGTGACTTCTATAATTTTTAGGTTTATTTCATGATCAAAAACGACAATAAACTGGTCTTTTCAGAACACTTTACTTATGTATTGAGAAAAACAAAAGATTATTCCCGAAAATAACCTGTAGAGCTTTATATTCAGTAATAACATAACAAGAGAGTGAGAATAAATTGAAAATAGTTTGACAGATCTTTCGAAAACTAGTTGTCAGGCAACTGCCAGAGGCTTTCGTGGCTATTGCCAAATGGGAACAAGTTTGAGAAAGATAATGGAGAATTATTTTCCAATTTATCGAACTGTTGAGTTATATTTAATTAGATAATATTTTATTCAATTTACCTATTTTTTTTTGTCTTTCTAGGTATTCTATAATGTTTATACTAGGCCATATCAGTTTATCCTAAGAGTGTGTATTTCTGTCAGGATAAACTAGTTTAGCCTAGGCCTAGCCTGAACTGGTTTATCCTATCGGGCTTAGAACGAACTAGTTTAGCCTAGGCTATACCAGTTTATCCTATTGCATGTAGGAAGAATTAGTTTAGCCTAGGCAAAACTAGTTTATCCTGAAATCGGGTTTGGCCGGTAACATATATATCAATTGTATCCCCTTTGGAAGAGTTGATTAGTTTTTGGTGCTAATGAAATAACCGGAAGTGTTAGTTGAAACCCTAACAAGTTATTTTGAAATATATCAGTAATTTATGGTCAAATGATAATTTGTGTTTTTAGAATAATATTTCAAATTTATTATCCACAATTATTGTTCTAAATATATTTCTCTCACTGTCTCCATTAACGAATTACAACACGTTGAAGAAAAATTATATTTCTATGACACTGTTTTGGATACTACGTATTCTACAACTAAAAATTGTATTGGAAGAACTCTCATTCCATACGCAGCGAATGGAATAAATTCGACGAATCAGATCCCCGCATATTAGCGCGATATATGAAGTATCTTGGTTCAGTTGCTATGGTTACGTCTCGCTGTTTTAATTTTATTTATTTGACTTTGACGTTTTGAACAGTTTTGTATTTTACATTTTTTGTATAATTTCCAAAATCTTGTTAAAGAAAGTATAGTCTACAACAGATAATGGAATGGCATATCCCACACTCGAAAACCGTAGAACAAACTTTTTGCTCGTGTAGAATATGTCCCATTCCATTACTTGTTGCAGAAGATACTATTCTATAACAATGTTTTGGAAACTACGCATTTCACAACTAAAAATTGTATTGGAATAACTATCATTCCATACGCCACGTATGGAATGAATTCGACGAATCAGAGCCGCATATTAGCGCGATATATGAAGTATCTTGATTCAGGTACTATGGTTACGTCTGTATGTTTTAATTTGATTTGAGTTTGACGTTTTCAATAGTTTTGTATTTGTATTTTTCGTATAATTTCCAACATCTTGTTCTAGGAAGTATAGTCTACTACAGTTAATGGATTCGCATATCCCATTCCATTACTTGTAGTAGAATATACTATTTCACGTTTTCGTTTAAATCTGTTAATCTGTACTTTTTGAAAAAACAAAACAACGATTGGAGATTTTTGATATGTATCATAAGTGAAAAGTAAATGTTTTGAAGGAATGAGCGTTTCTTGATAGTGGTGGTTTGTGTTCTTGGATTGTTTGATATGAAATCTATTGGGGTGTCCACAACAGATTTTCAACTTTTCAGAAACATGAAGCAAAATGTTACAGCAAATGTAAAACGCACTATATCATATGTATTTTTTCTACTCCCGGTTTTAAAATGTCACTGAACGTATTGGTTTCCATGACGCTAAATAACATCTTTAATCACACCATGGCAAGCTGTGGCTTCGAACGGACCTCGGCAAATAAATTCCATATTCCTCATAAAAAGTTAAACTTCAGTGCCTTAATACATAAATAACTATTACCTTTACTCATTTATTTACTGAAATATTCCCTCATATTCTCCCGCCTAAAGAATTTATGAGCAGTATAAAATAGAGAAAATTGTCAGCCACGAATTTTCGACTCACAAATCTGTATGTTCGACATCCTCGAAAATACATAATTTTTCACAGTGTTTAGCATCCAAAAATACCCACTTTTTCATACTAGAACTTTTAACATTTTAAGTAGTCATAGCAACAAAGTTAAATCAATCTGTAATTTTTATTATATCGGTAGTCTTTTTTTATCAGTATACATACGGTAGGTGTCATTAGTTCATAAAATAATCAGTAATAATATAACAAGAGAGTGAGAATAAATTGAAAATAATTTGACAGATCTTTCGAAAACTTGAGTGGCTATTGCCAAATGGCGACAAGTTTTAGAAAGATACTGGAGAATTTTTTTCTAATTTATCGAACTCTCGAGTTATATTTAATTAGATTATTTTTTGATTTCATCATCAGGCACGTCACTAAATCTATCTTTTTTGCTCATTTTTACTTGTGTTGATGATAAATATCTGACATCTGACATCTGTCAACAAAAACAAAAAAGCTACAGAGAATATTGCCGGGAATAATCACAAGAGCATTATTCTCAGTATAATAATGACAGGATTGGTTAAAACGCAGACACGTGACATACAATAAAGCATTTCATTGGTTTAATGAAACGTCAAAAAATAATCGATTAAATACATCGCTGTCAATAACTTTAACTGTAACTATGGTAAATACCGTCTTCGCAGGATATCGAAATGTTGATTTTTTTGCACCATTTTTTATAAAAATCATATATTGATTCTTAAAAATCTTTCAATTTCATCAACAAAAGAGATTTTTTGCTTTTACCGCAATTTCTCTAATATTTTCAGACACTTTTTACATATTAATTAATGACATAATAGTATTTTGCCAATATTTATAAACAGTAGTAACCGCTGTGACAAAAATAAATGCTAGATTACACACTGCCATTTTTTTCTATCAACGTCATGTATCAAATCAAATGTAAATGTCACTCTAAACAAATGAATAATCGCCTCCAAAAGCAGTCAAACATAAAATATTGTATGCATCTCATACATAATCGGACTTTATAGACTGGCCTTATTTATCAGCCTCGCCCGTTGCGCTTGCATTGCCATAAACAACGGATCATCGAAAAAAATCCTAAATTTTTACTTGTTACATAAATGAAATAGCTATATCATTCAAGCAACAATCGATGAATAAAATATTAGTTGAAATATTACGAGTATGAAATGAGTTACTGAAATTTCAATTAAGTAATAACAATAAAATCTAAAAGAATAAAAGCGAAATAATGACATTTTCTATTGTACAAAACTAACTAGATTGCATTTAAATGGCAGAATTTTTTACAATTAACTATTTTTCTTCTAGTCCTTTTTTACCATTTAACAAACCAAAGCAATCCAAACAGTGTTTTGTACGTACTTTTTGTAGTAGAAAAAAAAATTAACAAATATTATATAATCCCCCAAACAAAAAAATTGATAAAAGAAACTATTGAATTTAATTATTATTATAAGCGTGCTAACTTTTTAAGTCTCTATGGACAAACGACCATGCTCTTCAGTGAGATTCGAATGCACGACCTCTAGTATGCTAGGCTAGTGACAGCCACTACACCGCAGAAATCGACATATTATTTTTTATTATCGTTTTTACCTCCCGCCTACCTCTAGGTAAGGGAGGTATTGTTTTTGGTCAAAAAATTGGGTAGTGAGTTTTCAATGAATAAGCACGTTTCAGGGTCCCTACAATACGATTTTACTATTTTCGCGATGATGTCTGTATGTATGTATGTGTGTAGTCTGTGGCAATTTTTTCGTCTCGCATAACTCAAATACTATAATACCAAAAAATACAATTTTGTGAATTATTGCTTCTTATATTTAAATGAAGAGCTGATTAGATTTTGGATAAAATTGGTCAACCGGAAGTAGCAGTTTACTTGAGGCCCTTAACAGTTTTTCGTGAAAAACACGGTTAAAATTGCTTTTTCAACAATTTATGTTATTTTGAAAGTTGAAGAATATTTAATTTTACATGTGTTTTGATTACACCAATTTTATTAATTTTCATTAGATTTAGAGATAATTAAAAATAAAGAAATTAGATTTCACAAATCTTGCATTCCTAGTACACCATGGAAACATTTAAAAATTTTCAATTTATTTACGAAATGTGACACATGTCATGTGATTGTGAAGTAGTATTCTTTTAGTGAAATATATGTCAAAAAATTAAATAAATATACGAAAGAAAATAAAAATTCTCAAATATAATTAGAAAATAAACAAATAAGAAGGTATGTTTCTGCATCATCAAATACTATTTTGTACCGTTTAAGAGTAGTATTGGGCGGGAGGTTATGTGCTGGCCACATCAGATTTTTTCGTATCAACTTAAAAAAAAATTGTTTTCATAGGCCTAGTAACAGTTAATAAAACAAAACCTAAATTATACTTTTGCCTTTATTTACTCGGTTACTAATTATCATTGGTTAAATATTTATATATCTTGAGACTCAATAGGGTTTAATTAATATTTATTACGTCATTTTTCAAAATGTGATATTAAAAATATAATTAGTTGCTCTCAAAACCGGATGCAGATACGGGAAAATTACAAATACATATTTTGAGGTCCACTGAATCTGTTAAAACGATTTCCTCAGTGATGTCTGTATGTGACGATGGATGGATGGACGGATGTGTATCCGTGTGTGCAATATCTCATGGAGATCAGATATATTAACGAAACTTAAAATTTACATGTTTATATGCGCAGAGATCAGATGATTTTGAATGAAATTGAAAAACCGGAAGAGGAAATTTACTGTACACACGGAAGCAATAAATTCCATTTTTTTCTTTTCTTTTCTTTGTATATGCTTTTTATATTGAGCAAATCTAAATTAAATAATTATTTAGTAATATATTTCAATAAGCTTAGTTTTTAGTTACAATGAGAACAAAAACTAACATATTTTTAATGTCTAATCTAATGTCAAATAATAATCTAGTGTGAACATATGTGTCGTTTGAAATATTATAAAAACAATATTTTGTATTATTAGTTACAATATTTTAAAGCTTTAAATATATATTAATTAAATAAATAAATATGTCTTCACGCCCTTTACCCATTATGGGTGTGGCACTCTGCTCACGCAGATCTCAATAAGTGATATATTTTTGCGTCCGACGCGTTACCCCGGAGCTATTTACCCCATTATATATTCATTACTCTTAACCTTTTAACATATAATCATAGTTACAATGGGAATAAAAATTAAACAGGTTTAACATCTAAATAGTAATAGTTAAAATAAAATCATACGCAAAGAACAAGTCATACGTACTCTGTTGGTTTTATTTGTATAAGAAAGTAGTGTGGTGCCCACACCAGATTTTTTAGTTAAGATAAATGAAAAATACCTAATTTTTTTCTAACACTAACTTTTAGTAATATTATTAATTTATTTATACAGGAAAAAGTTAAAAGATTCTGTCATATCTGGAAAATGAACCCCAGAAAAAAATATTTTTCTGCACTAGTAGTTAGACAACAAAAATTTGTACTTATTTTATTTGCAACATTTTTCGAAATTAACGATAGTTTAGCAATTATTTAAAAATTAAAAAATCAATTAAAATTGGTTTTTTTGTATGTCTAGTGACCTATGTAATTTACCGGTAAAACAAAAACATCATTAAATTGCCCAACTAGTTCTCGGTGAGCCTCGAAATAGAAACACTATATTTCGTATACTGAAAATGATCTGAAAATTCAAAATATGCTGTCTCTAAGAAACTGTGTTCGTTTATTTTGTTAGTAATTCGACAGGAAAAGTACCCTAAGTGCACTTAATGCATTACTACAGAAAATACCCCAGATAGAACAGAACTTCCGTTACATTCCTTGCTTCTTCGTATAATTGACAATGCCTTTCTTTTCAAACTATAAATATAATCTTTTCATAATTGCTTGCATATTTAGTTGCAACATGTATATTTTTCATGAAAAGGATGTGGTGCTCGACTGACGAGGAAAATTGGGAAAATAAAAAACGGACTTGCAGTCAAATTATTTAATAAAAACTACTATTGGAGCTGAACTCCAGATTGTTTTTAGAGAATATCGATTTATTTTTTCTATCTAAATTTTTATATGTTTGTCCATGTAAAATAGTTTATTCGACTTTAACTTAGTCCTGATGATGCCGAAAGGTCGGCGTAGTTCTAATTAAATAATTTGACTGCAAGTCGGATTTTATTCTTTCCATGTATATTTTTTCCTAGCAGCGATAACTTTTTGTGAAAACCAGCAACAAATAACCTATTATACTCAAGTATAAAAATCATTGACTGACTAATACGATTACTTCTAACATGCTAAGATCAAATTTAGAAAATACAATTATTTTCGCATTACAAACAAATTCAAATCTATTCGCGGAACGCAGCAAAAATACCGAAAAACATCTGACGTCAAAATGCAAACAAATCGAACATTTGTTTCCAGAAATAACGGAGTTGCATGCCAACTAGATTTCGCAGACAAATTGAGGCAAATCATAACTTCATTAGCTTCTAGTTACTAGTTGGCAAACTTGATTTATTAATAGAGCGGCCGCTACCGAAAACACAAAGTTAATTATGCACTCACTCTGCACTGTCCATAAAGAACGAACCTGCAACGAACGCTACAAACCACCCTGTGCTGTGAGGAACTTTATCAGTGTATGTACATTACAAATTTTTACCGTTTCTCAAAATATATTAAATTTGAATGATTTTGCAATCTAATTTTACTTTATAAGCTGCGATTATAAATAAAATATGAAGTAATTAGCTCCGTTGTAACGCATCGGCCTGTGTATCGTAAGATCCTTAGTTTCAATCCCACTTTGCTCCTGTTGTTCTCCCTCCACTAACAACTTTGGGGACCATGACTTGACGGCTGGTAATTGCACGCAAAAAATATATTACATACCGACATTTGCGAAAGCAGAGTGCCATATCAAAAATGGGTAAAAAGCGTGATGATATATTTAGTTTAGCAATAAAATTTAATACAAAAAACAATTATGAAGCTTACAAACTTCAAACTTTCCACTAACATTTAGTGGGATATCGTTATCATCTCTTTTTTCAGACTTTGAACGTCAAACATAGCACCTAACTGTACATTTATTAAAATAGAAAATGGCATGATATGAATTTTTTTTATATAAGTTTTACATAAAAATTTATATTTTATATTACAAATACGAAACTACTTTGTTTATCACTGTACTAAATTATTGAAATTGTTTCTGTAGTTCAACAATATTTCAATAGATACACGATACACCTCCACAAAGCGGTAATTCGAGATAAAACTCGTATTTTTAATTCGGCAGTTTTAAAACGCTTCAACCAATTCACGTGATAATTGCAACTGATAATTGAGTTGCTCTGATCGCGTACACATACAAAAAAGTATAGTAATCATGGTAAAACACCGGAGGCAAAATTTTCGAGGAAGTATATGTGTTGATAATAGAAGATTAGATAAAGTGGAAGAGAAGATGAAACAATATGGTATTTAACAACGTCGTGCAGAGAAATTAGATGAGAAGGAAAAAGGACTATTGGATGAAACATGTCATGGAAAGAAAAAAAATCACATTGACTTGTAAAACTAAGTAAACCATTTTTTTTTTCACGATATGCCAGAAAACCAGACCGTTCTTTCCCGAAATAGTGAGGAAAATGTGTTTTTCCTCTCTAGTAAGGAAAATATAGCAGTGTTACCAATATGAATGTTATTTACAAAAAATATATTGTAAAAACTATAAATAAATACCTAATTTTATTGAATTTCCTTATTTTAGTGATATACATACTCTAAATTGTCTTGCAATTATGTCTTATTTCTTCGTTTTCTGGATTGAATCACAATTTGACTACTTTAATTTATATTTTAAATTGGTTCATTGGCAACACTGTTCCCCGCCTTGCATTTGATAATCTAACTTTTAACGTGTCAGTTGTGTTCTCAAAGTGTATTTTAGATCCAATCAAATCGTTTCTCGAAACGAGAGAAAAGTCGTTTTTCCACTCTCGCACTGGCTTCAAATCAGCATCACTGGCCTTTAATAAACTGGTTCATTATACAATATAACATAAATATGTGATTTATTTTTGTCAAGTTATGAACAATACCTATTGAAACAGCAGCACTACAATTGTGTATTTCATCTGAAATGCAACAAATTTTGTAAATTTTTGTAACTTTCTTTTCAATAATCAGTATGTTAAGTAGTATCTCCCATTTATTTTTTCTTAAAGTTGGAAACATCTTATTTAAGAAAATCTGATAGCTTGAAAAAAAATATCAATTTAGGTTTAAGGATTACTAAGACATTCTTTTCAGATCGTAATTTACATATTAAAGTTCGAAACACGAAATTCAAAAGGGAATTTTCATTTAATATTGAGTACTCCCGCATTATGAAAGTGTGAGTAGGTATTCTAGAAATCTCAAACAATCGAATCACAATATCTCTCATATATTATGTAGGTTTAAAGGGGATATAATAAAAAACTGGCCTATGTTTCCAATTATAAAATACTGTAAAGGTAAATTTTTGAGCGATTAATTTCAGTTGTGGAATTTTTAATTTTCCACAGAATATTTTAAACTTTGTACAAGTTGTGTTAGCGGTCACTACGCAGTTTTTGTGAACTGAGTTGTGTAAATAAAAACCAGCATCCTTTTTTCATCATTTTGAAATTTAATATTTAAGCTATATAACGTTGGAACAATTTATTTTGTTAATTTTAGATATCGCATGATCTTTAAATAATGAATTTTCTAAAAACAAATCCTCGTAACTTTACATCAATTAATTTTCGGCACAAAACATAAATTATGAAACTTAATAAAGAATAATGACTACAGACATAATCGATGTGAAACTCTGAACATAAATGCATAATCAGGAATAAAGTTTGAGTCCAGGTTGATCCGTCACGTCCTTCGAAGTTCGTCATGCGCTTTTTAAGCTTTCCAAGCTTTTCTCAACGCTTTTACCGCGTTCAACGACAGTCCAGATATCGACTGCGCCGGGTAGGCACACAACCCGCATCATTGTCGCGTGACTCTGGTCACCGCACACTCAATCACCCGCAAGTTTTTATTTTACGTTCGCCGCAAGACCACGTGGGGCGCTGCAGTCATTTGCAGCGTCACGTGTCAAGGTTATACACCGACGGTGGCCTGTTTGCCTGACGTTTTAATATCAAGCAAAAAATTAAATGTTAACTTAAATAATGCATACATTATTCTGCTTGCTTGGTTACAGTATGCAAATGTTTCATAGGCTATAGTCGTCATGTAGCCTTACGAAATTTATTAAAAGTAATACTCGTACAATCTTATTTCTAATACATTAAAATCTGATTGTACGCAAATTCTACATGGTGATTCATTTTGTAAATTGGCAAAGTTATAGAAATATGAACTGCACAACTAAGTTTAGAAAAATTTCGCTATTCAATCTTGGCTTGCTATTGTCATCGTACTTCGCACAAATATATTTGTATTTCAAAATTCCAATTTTTATAAGTGTATTTTCTCTGATGTTCAAGGTGTATTTTAAGTTATGCACCTAAATTTTATACTCTTTAAGGTCTCCGTCTAATAAAGTCCAATTATAATTCTATTCGTTTGATTGGAGGAATTGTTATGAACAAATCCACTTTTGTTTATTAATTTTAGGAAATGTATATCTATGGTTTGCACTTATAATCAATATAACAACAATAATTTCATTGTTTATAACAATTAATAATGCAGAAAAACGGAAAAAAAGGTTCAAAGTATGTGCAAACTGTGAAGAAATAGTATATTGTGTCATTAGGAGTAAATGTGATTCTTTGGGTGCTGAGCATGTAAGTTTGAACGACGAGCGAAGCGAGTCGAACAATTACATGCGAAGTACCCAAAGACACATTTACTCCGAATAACACATGCTATTTTTTCTTCAAACATAGAAAATAAAATTATAAATATTATAAAATGCTCAAAACTTCAAAAAATATTCTGTCTTATCTAGCATTTCAAGTTGCCATAGAATATGCTGTTTTGTTATTTTTGTTTATTTGTTTCATTTTTAACTGTCAAATTATTGAATTACAACCTAACTATTTTTCATAATATTTTTCTTTGTCCGCCGCCGGCGTAAATGTGTTGCCAAGGATACACTTTTACGCCGGCGGCGACAATATTGAACTTCTGCTTGTTGAATACAAATACATAACAACGTACTTTTATGACGTTTGAAGAAAAAATATTTTATTTGAAATCGGCACTAAAGTGCTCAAAAATCGTAATTAAAAGCTCAGAAATCGTCTCTAAAGTTACCTATTATACGATAATTTTGAGCATCCCAGTGTTGGCAACCGTTAAATAATTATTGTAAAATTTGGATAATTTTTGCAGATATATTGACGTACTATAGTAAATTTGGACGTAACATGAAACAAAATTTGCAAGAAGAATTAACTAATTAATTCCGATGACGAAATTGAGGATAAAACATATAATTTTGAGTGTTATTTACGATAACTTCACTTCTCGCGGTTGGCAACACTGACTGTCAGTTTCAATTGACAACTGACAGATCTATAAACTTAACCTATATTGTAATATTTTTACAGTTTATTGGAATTTTAGTTTTCAGATAAAACTTAACCCTCTATTGCATGAATTATTTTTTTTTTAAATAATGGCTCAAAAACATTATTTTTTACAAAAGAAATATTCATATATTTAAAATATGTGTGTTACATAAATTTTTTTCCAAAAATAATAAAATAAAATATTTTTTTTAAGTTTTGTTCACTATTGGAAACATTATGAACAAATTCAACTTACAATAGAACTTTGGTCTATTGGGTCGTATTCGCGTACTATACAAAATTGTTTGATAAACAACCTCTTCTAGGAAACATCAGATAAAAAAAATTTTTGGAAATTTTGTAAAGGTGTATTTAGCTGTAATATATCAGCAGGTAATAAGCTGCTTCCTTCAAATTTTACATTCTATATCTCAGTTTCTGCAATTATCCTTTTTCCAGTTAAAATTTTTTTATGTTGGTCAAATTGGGAGGAATGACCTAATTGGCAATTTACAAGGTGTATATAATGTTCCCAAATGGTTACAACATGATTGCCATGAATGTAAACTGCATAAGAAAAGAAAATTTTTTTTTTAAATTTTATGTTCCCGTTCGGGAACAGTATGCAATAGAGGGTTAATATGTACCTCGGCATTGAAGTTCCTTTTTATCACTCACATGGTTTATTTTCCTCGGCCCTACGGGCCTCGGCAACTAAATTCCATATTCGTGATAAAAAATTGAATTTCAATGCCTTGATACATAAATAACTATTATAATGAATAATGAATAGAAAAATTGAATACACTAAGTAATTATTGTAAACGAACGGAATTAGAATATTGCCTTTTTTTTAATGTAAAAGTGCAGCGTTTTGCCGGAGTGTGATCTGAAGCTCTGTCTTTGCTCTCTCTGTACTGCGCTCGCCACCACCCCTCGTCAGGTCATACCTATACTAGCGCTAACCGCAACCTTTATCTAATAATTTTAAATATTGCTCTCTGAAGAGAATTTGGCGCCTCTCCTGGCGATTGTAGTGACGCGTAGCGGTTTAGTCTATCAAGCCCAATTCGACGGCGTGTAATTTAACCCTATAATAACAGATCATTTATTTGCTTGTATGTCGCTGGGTCTCTGATGCTCTGGTTTGCTTAATTAGAATTTTGACTATTATTAATAAGGATTAAATAAAATTCTTTACAGCTTTTATTCCATGCTTGATTTATTTCAGAAATATGGGAGGATTGTAAATGAAACAACAAAAGTAAATAGACCTAACAAAGATAGAACAATGTTAAGATAACTAGTTGTGTAAATATGTATAAACGATAAAATATTTTAGTAATATATTCTGCAAAGTAAAATGTATTTCACTTCAATGTTTTAAGTAATAAATAACTCAAAAGTTGAAATATGCAACACCGTTTCTTGTACAGGAATTTGCATTTTCACTTTTTAATTTCATCCAACATCAATGCCGGAGTAAACGTAGACTTCTTGTTAAACGTTACGTCTAATTAATTTCTCTTTAGTAAAGCGTAAGCATTTTAACTTTGTTTCAAAGTATATTGGTTTAAAGAATATTATAAATAAAATTTATTCTATGCAAGCTAATTCCAATAGTTATTGTCTTTCTGTCAATAAGTGCTAGTTAATGCACTTATTTTTTATTTTTTAAGTAAATATAGGCATTATGAAAAAAGTCGATTGCAATATTTTCTCAGAAATTCATGTATCGAGGTTCCCTTATTCCGTTTTGATCATTTTCTTAATGACGTCTGTACGGATGGATGGATGCGCTGTGTCCACATATATCTTACGAACAAAAAAAGATAGAATAAATGAATTTTATAATTGTAAGACTTATGACAATACAAAGAAATGAGTTGAGTTTGGTAACAATCGCAAAAGCGGAAGTGGAAGTTAACATGACATATTGTGTAATCTAATTCCATTTATTTCGAAGACATTTATATGTTTAATAATACATTTTGAATAATGATGTAATAAACATAGAGTATTGGCATCAAAATGACTTAAATTAAAATAAAACGATCGTCAATTGTTTTTAGAATAGGTAGGTAATAAGGGGTCTTAAGGGAGAAGGAGAAGAGTAAATTAAAAAGGTCAAAAATAATTTTGTAAGATCATCAATTGTTTTTATAATAGTTAATTATTGAATCTTGGCGTGTTTGGTATCAAATTTAAGGTCTCAAAGAGAATAGTTAAATTACAATGTCAAAAATTAATTTTGGACGATCGTCAATTTTTTTTACAATACTTTACTGAACCTTGTGATGTCACAGGTCTCACATTGAAGAGCTGCACTATAATATTAAAAAGTACTTCTGAGTGACTATCAGTTATATTTAATTATTATAAATATTATAGTTGCTATTTAACTGAAACATTTATTTTATATTTATATGTACACATAAATCTCAAATAAAGTGTTTAACAATTTTACATTATTGAAATGTTTCAATTTGTTGTTTGTAATGTAAATATGATTATTATTGAACATATAATAAAAGCAAACATTACTGCTAACATTTGAAATTTTTCGCAGCTCATTAAATATATAAAATAAATTGAATACAGATACCAAAGAAATAAAATTAAAATAAATATATCATCACGCATTTACCCATTACATTACTGAGTGTGGTACTCTGCTAAAAGTAGATTACTGTAAATGTGAAGTGCTGTAACCAGCCGTCAAATTGCGATCTCCAAGGATGATAAATTTAATTTTGCAAATTTGTCGGCTGATGCGGCTTGAATTTGTCTTCACGCGATGCATATTTTTTCCATCACCTTCCTTTAATATGTTTTTTGAATAAAATTAAAAATTTGACGTATTTATGTTCCATCTATTTTGTTACCAATGCTTACTTGTATACCTCATAAGTTGCTATGCAATTTTGCTTAAAAGATAGAAAATATACACATCTACATTTCGTCATTACTATAGCAACTTGTTACTTTAACCATTAGTGAATAAAGTATATATATATATAATACTTTATCCATTCTTACTATTAAAGTATTGTTTTAGTATCGATAATTCAGTGGATAAAATACCACTTTACAAGTAGGTGTTAGAAAAATGAAATAATATATTTGTAATGATTTTATCATTACCATTTTATCATTAGCAGTTAAGCAAGTTTAATGACGCAGCACTCATTTCAAGTTTTTGTAATAAAAAATGTTCACCGTTTTCATTTGTCAAGTGAGATGGAAATAGTTACAAGCATGTGAAGTATGTCTTCTCTATCAAATATGCTAATAAAAATATAAACAATAACATTAAAACAATATAGAAATTTGCTTTTTCTTGTTCATTTATTAATCTTATTTACAAATCTGAAATAAAATAAGTTAACCTGAATAACCTGCTTTCCTTAAAACTGCATACAGCGCATGCGCCAACATGTCAAATACATATTTGGTCTCTGTCGAATAGGTACATTTTGAATAATGTACAATTTTCATTTTAATACAAATTGCAGTATCACTGAAACATAGCTGATGATTATTTTTATTTTATATCTTTCTTTTGAGTAAAATTAATATGCGGAAAATGTTTTCATCACAGCCATAGGCCGAGAAACTTTATTGTGTGCAAATAAAAATCGTTTAACAAAACCATGGTGCGTCGAGTATTTTATCAACATCCTTGTGTTCAACACATTCTCGGCAAAAATTATTGAAGGTCATCCCTTTGTTCTTTGCAATTTTTATTCCGAAAATAAAATATTTTCGTGATTAGTTTTACGAGTTGAACCCTAAAGTGCTAGTCGGGAAATATATGAACTAACTTATAATAACTTTCTAGTATTATTTGGACTGTTATTGGTACTTATGGATACAACGCTCACCGCATTTCGACTTTTTGCCAAAAATACATCTGTGAGTCCCGCTGTATAAAACTGTAATGCCCACCTATGCTGTAATTAAGAATTATTTCCTTTCATACAGAAAATAAATTAAATACGTTAAATTTATCAAATATTTCAGACTTGGTCAATGATAAATCTGAGTTTATCAAATTAAAAAGATAGTGAAATAAATCTTCATAATCACTTATTTCATGACAATTTCAACTGAGTTGATTTGAGTTAAAACCGGAAGTAACACATGAACAATAAATTTAATTTATTTTGAATAAGAAATCAGCTGCGACGTTTCTAATAAACACTAGTAATATTATTTGAAATATAATTTTTTTCTTATTAACTTCCGGTTGTCCAAAAATCTAGTAATATGTTAAATAATAAATTTTAAAAAATAGCTAAGCTCCATCGAGTTTTTTATCGAATTGAAAGCGATTTCAATTAAAATTTCAAAGATAAATTTTGAACGACCGTCATTTGTTTTTGCAATAGTAATAATTGAATCTTGTCAAGTTTGGTGACAAATTATAGGTCTCATAGAGAAGAGCCATACTAAAATATATCGCATTTTGCGTAACTCGCCCACGGCTCGTTTACGCAAACTATACTCGTATTACAAAAAAGGTCATTGTAACACTAGTTGTTCAATATACTATTCTAATACCCTTTAATATTTATTATGTAAAAAAGCGTACAAATTGTTGCTATGCACCTCTAAGTAACATTTACTGAATAAACAACATAATTCCATGTTTTGCGAACTTCCCCACTACAAAGTTACAATATCTTTGAACCCGTAAAGGAACTTGGAAAGGCAGTTAACAGTTTAATTTTAATTACATCAAATCTTCGAGACATTACAAGACCATTACCAACATGACGGCAATCCTCAGAACGGCAGAATGTAAATTTCAGAGAAGTCAAAGTAAAAATGAATTAATTGCTTAAAGCAGAATTAATTTCTTGAAAAGACCAAGCCCTATTTTGTTCAGTATTCAGCAGCGGTCAGGCATAACCGAGTTAAAAGAAACTGACAGGGCAGTCGGCGAGTAGATTGATTAGCACCAGAACTAAACGCTAAACGAAGATTCATTTGTAATCGTGGAAGCGTTGGCAGGGTGAAAGGTCATGGACAGCGTGCAACCCTTATCTGCAACACTCCCTCGGAGATTATCAATGTTCAATGTAAAATAGCGATGAAAACCGTGCTAAAAGACAGATTTGTTTTTTAATTAGTGAAATTGGGAATAATGGGATTCAGCTGTAATTTAATTGAAAAATGAGTCCATGATTACGGGAATTACACAAATATTTTCCTTTACTGTATGTACACAATTTATGAGGCATGTTTTTAAAATAAATATCTACCGTTTAAAAAAAAAAACTAGAATATATATATTTAAACAATTTTATTTTTACATTGAATTTTTAAAGCCTTAACCATAATCTATTTTTCTATATAATTGCCACCAATATTAAGGCACTTATCGTATCCTACAACCAGCCTTTGAATTAAAGATGTGTCGTTCTCGAACTATTCGTTCCAAATGAACGAATCGTTCAACAGGTGATTCAAATGATTCGAATCAGTATTTTGAAAAAGAATCGTTTAGTTATCAGCAGTGAACGATTCCATATAAAATTTCTTTGTCTATCTTTAATATTAATACTCATTATTATGTAGTATAATAAAGCAAGTGAGACACAAATACGAACTAAACTATTATCAACATCAACTCCGGACGATTTAATCGAGTTGCGCAATGCGCAGTGCGCACCGATTCGGTCCCAAAGAGTCCATAACATCGGTTCGCAACGAACGATTCGTTAGTATATGACTCATAGTATAAAATTATAAGTGATTCGGTGAACGAATCACTTTACTGAACTGAAACAAAAGATTCGAATCAGTAAAAAGATTCGGATTTCCCATCTTTACTTTGAATCGCATCCTCATGGAAGTCTGCCGCCTGATTTGACAACCACTGCACCCCGGACATTTTCACCTCATCATCGTCGTCGAGGCGCTGACCACTTAGATGCTTCTTTAAATGCAAGAACAGGTGGTAGTTACTGGAGGCTATATCAACTTAACGGACGGTGATCAAGTTGTTACCAATCAAATGATGTGATGAGATCTTGAGTTTGATTAGCCGTGTGTGAACTGGTATTGTCATGAAGCAAAACGATCCCCTTACTCTACATGCCACGCCTCTTATTTTGCACGGCGGAGTTTTTTTAGGGTCTCACAATGCGTTGCAGAATTTATTGTTACACTACGAGGAGGTAAAGTCAAAATGTCCATAATGCGGTGATTGTCAAATCTGGCGAAAGACATCTATGAGGATGGGATTCAAAGGCTGGTTGTACGATACGATAAGTGTCTTAATATTGGTAGCAATTATGTAGAAAAGTAGATTTAGGTACAGGCTTTCATGTAAAAATAAAATACTTAAAACAAGTATACTATAATTTCTTTAAATTTAAAAACGGTACTTATTTTTAAAACGCGCCTCGTATAAATTTCAATAAATAATGCAGTTATTATAATATAAAAATCGCAAGACATTTTCTTGCATCAATATTATGGTTGTTTACAAGGCCACTTTAAATTTCAATTAAAGTTTAGATAAACCCTGGACTGTCACACTATTTTCATTGTTACACAAACGTCACACTGGGTTTTGGAAAACCCCAAGATAAGAAAAACTACTTTTCCAACACCGAATATAATTTTTCTATGCATTTTACCTACAAAATATTTGTTTAGGTTTATAGAAAGACATTAAACAGTTAATAACCTTTCTGAACCATATATTTTATTCAAAACACAGCATTTTGCGAAAACTAAACTTTTTTTACATGGGGATTTTACATATTAAATATTTGTTATAGAAACTGAATTTACAACGAGATAGCATCGAAGTTAAGCAAATGTTGGGCATGTGAAAAGTTAGATGAAAATCTTGGGGTTTCTTAGACTTCAGTGTAGCTTTCCACGGTTATTAAATTCGGGATTCGAGCATGGGGCCCTGAGTTACTAACCAGGCGTGCTAAATAATTGAACTAAATCAATAAATTGGGAACATTTTTTTTTGCATATTGTCCATACCTTTTAAATCGATGAACTATTTATAGTTTACCAGAAAAAATCGTTCAAAATTAGTAGAAGGGGATACGTATCGTGTGAATGGAAACGAGAGAAAGAGACAGTGTGATTGTAGCCAAGCAATAAGTGGCAACGCTCGTTTAATCAGAACTGCAAAATAAAAAATGTATAGGTTATATCACCTGATATCTGGCAACCATCACAGTGGCCTTTGATTAATACTGGGCCACTCTGACGTCAGGTCAATGACGCGACATGTATTAAATTTGATATCAAACTTAAAATTCAATATGGGACAATTTATTTATTCATTTTATAATTGATTATTTCACTCATTACAAATTTGACCAATCAGATTCCATTGTTGTGCATTTTAGATAAGTGATTAAACAGCACTATGCTGTTTAATCGCGATTAAATTCAAGCTAGCTTTTGTAATGCAAATTTTGAACATTTTGAAGGCATATTTAGCCTAATAATTAGTTGCAGAAGCAAGATACATACTTGTTTTTTACTTGTACTGGTATTCTACATCTTCAAACATGCCGAATTATTCAATTTAAGCTATTTTTATTTACAAATTTTGATATTAATTTGACAAGTAAAAATAAAAACAAACAACTTGCTACATTTACAATATAACAAAATTTTATAGTGCTTTTTGTTGATGTATGTACCGATTTATTTATGTAAAAATGTGTCAAAAACAACATTTTTAGTACAATTTCTTCGGCAAATACCTATTAAGGTTTATGCTATGAATTCACGAAATAATCTTGACATATACCCCTCGTGCTAAAGAATTGAATCTATTAAATTTGATGTCGAGTTTATTTATAAAATTTTGCTTTTAAAAAAATGTTATCGTACCTAATAATTTAAGATAAAACCCCTCGACATTCGGTCTGGCATTTTTTCAAATTATTATGTTCTCAAACACTTTTTAAGCAAAATTTTTGCATAAGCTAGACATGTCAAATTTAATCGATTAAATTCTTAGCACTGGTGATATAACTATTGATTATTATTTTAACTTAAACAATACAAAAAAAATGAATTCGTTCAGATGATATAGGGAGCTGATCGAATTTTCATTCTTTGAAATTTGCTTTAAAACCCATTTAATAAATATTTACTCAAATAACACAATTATAATTTCAACCGTTGGATTCGAGATATGAATTCGTAAACTTATTTCTGTACCACGAATCTATTTACTCCATGGTGAAACTTTGAATATTTTCTACTGCATTTCAAACTACAAATAACACTAGAATTGCTAAATCATGATTGGTCGGTAACCGTCATATCACGATTTCTTCCATAATGGCGTAGTATTAAGAACCCTACTTGTGTTATTTTTCTATAAAATAATAAGGTACCAAAACAAAAATAGGGACAACGTTTATTTTCTGAAAACATATACATTCATCACTTGTTACGTATCTATCACCACATAGTAACCATAACAACAATGCTTATTCTAGATAGCTAGCTATGAACAATATTTCTACAATTTGGTGCTATTTGGTCTTCATTATATTGAAATAATGTTTCTGCTACAAATTATGAATTATGTGTTGAAAATTTAAACAATTGAGATAAATAGTTATGTGTTAATGTATCGGACTTAGCAACATAAGGTCGTAAGTTTGGATCCCAGAATCGACAATATTGACAATTTTAACTTTACTTTTAAGATTCCTTCCCCACTAATACCGTCGTGCTTTTGCAGATTGCTACGCCGAAAACAGGTAAATTGCGTGACAATGTATTTATTAATTTTCGTTTTATAGCAATTATAAATGTGTATATTGGGATATGGAGAACTACAAGAGCTATGACTTCACTTAAATAAGACAAAAGTTGCCACACAGTCATTTAATGATATATTTATTTTCACGAAAACTTGCATAAATCACTAGCTTTGAACAGAACATCTATTTTCGTTTATATTTTCATTTTTAAATAAGTTTAAAACTATCGCATTCTGAGAAAAATGTTTCAAATAAAAAAGATGTATTAAAATATTAATTATAAATCTATTTTGTTCCATTATTATTATTATTATTATTTGAAGTAGTGAATATTTTTTACTTATTTTTTGGATGCAAACTACTTCAACTAGTTTTGATTTTTGTTACTTGGAAAATTCATTCAAAATTAATATTAAAAAAAAAACAATTAATTCTGCTTTTATCATAGTTTAAATATAAAATAGCAATTACTTCAACAATCATTTGTGAAAAAATACACACAATTTCACTTTAACGGAAAATAATAAACAATCGGTAATTTTCAAACGGCTCCAAAATGAAAGCGCGCAACAAAGTTGGTGAAATGACAGGGATGGTTCATACAAAAAATCGTTTCCGTTTATTAGACTATCATAAATTGTATTCGTGACAAGAATTGAAATAATAGAATCGATTGAAGTGTTCTTGTTCAGCCGGGTAGCGTCATGACGATTTTATGGATTTCCAATTTTGATTCTGTTTAATGAAGAGAGTTAATTATCGGCGGTGTTAAGTGGACTACATGTGACAGTAAAATTTAATTTTAACCATTTTTATGTCTCGGTGGGGTTTAAATAAACTTGTAATTTTATTATCTGTCGAATTGGAATAAAACTCTTCGTATTTTTGATATTTTAATGAAAGTATTTGCATTTTATTGCATTAATTAATCCGCTATATGTGTATGCTATGACGTATACATTGTGCAGTGGTATGTAACAACATGGTAAGCAAAACATAAATATTCATCACTATTTTTTATCATGATTATGCGTCATTTCTTGTAGGCTGAATAACGTTTTAAATATCGGTACTCCAAGTAAATTTGAGGCATGTTGTAAGTGGACTTGACGCTAAGGCCGGATTCAAGGGCGTTATGGAAAAAAGGGGCAACGAAAACGTATACAATTTTATTTTGAAATATAAATGCGTATAAAACCTACAACAACATAACCTAAAGAAATATGTATTTCCAAAAAATTACTTAACCCAAATAAAATGAATTTAAAAGTTTAACTGATGTTGGTACAGTGGTAAACTATGGAATTTAAAGCTTCAGTTAGTTAGGTATTAAACTTGGTTTAAATAAATAAAAGCGTATCTAATTTTTGACATCAATATCAATTACTCCATATAACATATAACTTCGATTTACTTTTATTTATTTAAACCAAGTTTAATATTTAACTTACGTTGGTGCAACCGGGTATTAGAAAAATAAGAGGAATCTAAATTTTTACCTCGTGTTCATTTCTTCTGTAATTTATTTATATGTTTGTTTCCAATTATCTTGAGAAAGGCGGGACCATTTGAGACAAAACCTTTTGTAAATCATTAAGTATCTTTCCAAATAGGATATAGGCTATCTAAGATACCTTTGAAATAGAATTATCTCCGCATTTAAATCATTTAAATGAGGTTGATTTGAAAATATTTGCTCTTTGTTGTTCGACCTATTAGAGAATTAGTTTTTAAGTTGAGCCAAGCATTAAGCTATTAGATTTTTTCTTAATTATTATTGGTTAGTTTGACACGGTTGATTGCTTCGTTTTAGTATAAATAGGTATTTTTAGTTTATCAAGTTGGATTCAATCTTGACCACTGGCTTGGTTCACAAGTTGTGTAATCTTGGTGGTTTCCCTCTTTTTGTTCTACTGATGATGACAATTTAGTTGTCGAAATACGTATCTAGATTTAAGTTTTTTATATAGATATTTGCGTTGAAATCTGAAACAGATTTTTTCGCGATTGCAATGGTACTTCCTTTACTTTGTACAAGGAAGTAAAAGTACACCGATATACAGAAAATAAGTACTTAATGTGCGTTTGACATAAAGAATAAATGAATCAGTATTTTGTTCTCATAACAATTATGATTACTAAAATAAGTAACTGAATACATAATTCAGTTTCTCACAAATTACATATCCAAAACATTTATAAATAATATTTTTTAATAGTAATATTATTCCTAACATTTTTTATTTAATAGTATATTGTGTTATTAAAAGTAAAACTTTGGGTGCTGAGCATGTAAGTTTGATCGACGAGCGAAACGAAACTTAATTGCCTGACTCGCTTCGCTCGTCGTTCCAACTTACATGCTCAGCACCCAAAGTGTCATATTTATTCCTAATACTAGACTTGTAACACATGTTATTTTTTCTTCAAATAAAGGCAATACAAATCATTAAATAATTCTCAAAACTTCAACAAATATTCTGTCTTATCCAGCATTTCGAGTTGCCTTAGAATATGTTATTTTTGTTTATTTATTTCATTCTTAACTGTCAAATTATTGAATTAGAACCTTACTAGTTTTCATAATATTTTACTTGGCAGTCTGAGTAAAAATGTTACGTCGGTGGCGAAAAAAATTAAACTTCTACTTATTGAATACAAATACACAACAACGCACTTTTATGACGTTAGAAGAAAAAATTATTTTTTATTATACCTGCATCATAATCCGTGTTCAAAACACGCTACAGCGTTCGTAAACGCAAGATTAAAACACGCCGTTCCTAAGCAATAACAAGAATATTTACTATTAATATCTGTCAAAACAGTAAACGTAAACAACAAATGCTAACCAGTCTCCATGTAAACGATATACGTCAAACGTCACACGCGCAAAATTATAAAATGAATCAAAATCAAAATGTTGCTTTCCAGTTTTTTCCAGAGTATGATGCAGGTATAATAAAAAATAGCGTATGGCACACGTGTATAAGTGCTTTTAAAGCACTAGCGACGTTAAATGCACTCCGCTTCGCGTCGTGCTCTTAAACTCGTCGTACGTGCTTTAAAAGCTTACTTATACACTTGTATTATAATATACTATTTCGTAGCTGCTTCTTTTCAAGTATATTATGCTAAAAAACTTTAATTTTCGAATTTTTTTCATGATTCCTATACATCCGTATACATTCAAGAAAGTAAAGAAAAAACTACGTTTTCTGTTACATTGCTGGGTACACTGAAAACTAAACTTATAGTGTCAACCTGAAAAATTTATTAAAAATGCCAGAGTTCAAACTTAAATCATTGAATTCATTTTAGAAACAATAGCAAATAAATAAATATAAAAAATTTTTTTTTAAATATTATCACGCCTTTTACCCATCATGGGTGTGGCACTCTGCTTGCACAGATCTCGGTAGGTGATATATTTTTACCTATGAAGTGCGGTTACCAGCCGTCAAATCATAGCCCCCAAAGATGTTAGCGGAGGGGGAACCACAGGGGTAAATTTAAATTTGTAACTGTCGGCAGTGGGATTCGAACTGAGGATCTCACGATCCACAGTCCGACACGTTACCACGGAGCTATTTACCCCAAATAAATAAGTAGAATATATTAACTTTTAAAACCTCTAATAATATTTCTTAACTCCGTCCGCAGTTTGACATTCGTAATAAAGCTAACTGTACTACTTGTGCAAAACGTAATTGAAAAATATCCGTTAAAATCTAATCATAACTTCGTAATAAAGTTTAACACTGAAAGAAAATACCAACTATTTTACCAAATACACTATAAACGACCAATTTAAGTTCGGAACATGCATTAAAAACATTTATCCAACATTCTTGCAATTCTCAAGAAAATAAGAAATTAAAAAGAAAAAATTGCTCCCTGTACAAAGTCACCCATCAACTTAAAACTTTGGAAATTCCGAAGCGTATTTATTTTTCATGAAGTTAGGAGGATTAAACCAAGGATAAGAAAACACTGACACATCCGTTTGTATAATTCAGAAGGAAGAAAAGACGGCAGAGCCAGATTTACAATAGCGCGAGTGAAGAACCCTATTTCAGTAATTGTGCGGCCTGAAGTTCATGCACATGAAATAAAATGGGAATCAAACGATGGCGGTAAAATCAAATATAATTTGTTATGTATTATGCACGCAATTGTAGTCCATTGGATTATTATTGTAACGTTCGTGGGTTTTAAAAGTTTTTATCTAAAAAAAAGATATATTTTTAATAACAAATAATGAATAATAATTATAATAAAGAGTAAAAGTTAATTAACACCACTTATCACTACTATAAACACACACTATTATTTATATAAACTAGCCGAGCGATATTTATTTAAGACGATATATTTATGTTTAGACTGAGCGATATATTTATGTTCACAAGTTCGCTTTCCTTGGTTCGAGAAGCTTCGGGAATATTCTCTATTGTGGCGCAAGCGGATTGGTTCAAACAAGTCATCGCTGCGTTTATTCAAAAGGCGGCTTAAGCCGACAAATTGCAACTTATCGGTACCGCGTCCGTTACATTATCATTAAGCAATGTTATAGAAATATAAACTATTTTGAGTAAACCCTTGTCAAAAATCTAAAATTTACAAAATTGTATAGGAGTATCTCAAATAATTTCAACAAACTATAATAAGAAATAAAAAATATAAAAAATTGTTGTTCAAATTTATGTATTTTTAAACCGGCTGAAAATTTACTCATATATCGAAGAACTTTAGTGTCAATATTGATTTTCATAACAATTCAGTATTGCAAGAAGGACATATATACCGAAATCTAAAGTGCAGTAGACAACAACGAATAACAAACAAGAAAACACGATATTCTTTCTAAAAGATACACAAATGTACCTACATGTTAACATGTTCGAGTACATTTAAAACGGTCTAGATATTATTTTCCCCTAATGCGTCTACTATATTTTCTTATAGGGTGTAGAATTGAAATGAGTTTTTAATATTTCTGTATTTTTACTTATTAGTTTTACAACGAATATGAGGCCCATTTGGATACCTAAATATTAATAATTCACGATATGCAAATTAAAATTATGAAATGGCGATAATTACTCGTTTTTGTTTGGTCCTTTATTAGAAAAATTGTAACCCGGCAATGGAAAATTAAATAATATTGCATATATAATAATAATATTTGACATATTATTATATTAATTTGATTGATATATCGTGAAATATTAATATTTAGATAACCAAATGGGCTTTATTGCATGCATTTTTAAATTTTAAACTGCTTCTGTAGTTACATTTTTCTTTTAAAATAAATAGGTAAAAAATAAATATAAAAAGAAAATTTAATTCTACACATCGAGTTTATTTTAACCACTGATTTCTATATAACACTAGATTGGGCATAACCCGCTACGGTGCGTTCCCAATTGAACGCCACCATAATGATCAAAATTGAAGTTTTGTGATACTTTAATATTTAAAAATCTATCTCTCTTATCTATGAGTATGACCATAGTTCGTGGTATGACCTAAAGAGAGGTGGTGGCGAGCGTGGTGTAGAGAGAGTGAAGGCAGAGCTTCAGATTGCGCACTTTACAAAAGTGTCACAAAACAACAATTTTACCCGTTCAATTGGGAACGCTCCCAGATGGCAGAATATGGCCCATGCCCAATCTAGTGTTATATAGAAATCAGTGATTTTAACATATGATTTTTTCATTTCCATGGTTACGAAATTGACAGCAGTGTATTAGAGCGTCCTATTTAAAATCAAACATTGGGAATAAACTTAAGCTATTAAATATAATAATTCAGTTAAATTTATTTTTTGCTTCGTTTCAAAAAGGACGCTTCAATACATTGTTATCAAATTCGTTACCATGAATATGAAGAATTATGTGCTTCACGTTAAAAAAATCACTATAGCTTAGTGTGTTTCTTTAAATACTGGTAATAACTTGATAGGCATTCAAGTAAACTATCATTCACTTTTAATGATTGCTACCAAAATCGAATCAGTTTGTAACTTGATTATTCAAATTCCAAATATGACATTTGAAACAGGACGACCTGACTGTAAGAACAGTGAAATCTGTTGAAAAATAACTAATGAAAATAAAAAAAAACACCTCTATAATTATTTTTTCAGAGCACCCATATTTTAAATACACATATTATGTAAAATGGTTTATTTTAAAAAAAAATTATAAATATTTATTTCAAACCATTTACACAAAGTTTTGTAATTTGTCCAACTTTTTCCAATCAGATACTCCTGCGTTCAAAATTTAAGTGTTAGAATTGTCCACGCATCTACATAAATTCAAATGTAATAATTTGTACCTGACTTAAGAGCAAAAATATAACCTGAACTATTTAAATAAAACCATAAATTCCATTGCTTTCTAATAATAAAATAAACATAATAACTATTCTGAAAAAAAGTTGAACACTGTAATGTTTTCTAGCCTACAAATTCACTGCAAACCCTTCTGGGATTTATTTGCTAAAAATTTTAGTGAGTAAGCCATTTTATGTTTCCGTTTCAAACATATACTCGTACGTAGATCCAGCCCTGAAAGACGTTTCAAAAAAGATTCCGTAATATCCTCGACTACAAATCCTACCGTTTCGCATAAACTGAGCGTAAATAGCGCTGGAATAACGTAGACAATTTTACGGATTTCAGGCCAAGCTCTGGGATTTAGAAAAACTCGCGAGCACTAAACGCGATATGAGAATTGCAAGCCAGTCGTTTCCGTTGCGAAATTCAGTTGAGTTATCAATTCACTGGAATAATCAGCGTAAATGAAATGAAGTTCCTTGTTGATGAATAAAATAATTAAGTGAAGATATTTGAAGCTCCCAGTGTTGCCAGACAATGGTTATTGTGTTCTACGACTAATTTCAGTTATTTTGTAATTTTAATATCATGTTTGAAGCAAATTTTGTTATTGTTTTTGCGCTTCAATTACGGGCAATATATTTCGTATTTTATCCTTTGCCAGGCATAAATATGAACACAATATTAAAAATGCCCTCGAATAAAACCAGTTCGTAAGGCAGGGACGTCGGAACTATTTTTTGTCAGGGGGAGCGAACTTGGAAGAAATTTCTTGGATACTGTATTTATACACAAAAATAATGCACTTTGGTAGTGAGACACTTTTTTCATTTTATTTTTTACATTTCACCATTTCCACTCCATTTTTTTCACTGACCATATTCACCACTGCCCAATTTTTCCATTAACCATGTTTTCCAGCACCGACCATTTTTTCCATTAATTTTTTTCCTATTCAGTTTTATTTTATAATAAATCACAATACATTTTAAATTGAATATTGTAGTCAATGGTACGGAGATACTCTCAGTAATTTCGCCCTCTTCTTTTCTAAACATTTTTAATTAAAAATGAGTAGGTACTGTGATTCGAGTTTGACGAGAGCAAGATGTTGGCTTAGGGTTTGTTTGTTAAATGTGCGAACGAAGCTTGTTTACCTACAAATAATTTCCATTAAAAGGAGTACTGTGATTCGAGTTTGTCGAGAGTGAGTTGTGTAGGCTTAGAGTTTGTTTGTTAAAAATGCAAGCGAAATAATCTTACCTACTAGTAATATGCTTTTGTCAGTAGAATATTCATATTTTCAAATTTGTTCGAACGAATGTCCAATTTAAAAAAATGAAAACTGTTGAAATGGAAAAAGAAATTAGTGGAAAAAAGAACTTCAGAAAAATGTTGTCAGTAGAAAAAAACTGCAGAAAAAATCCATTGAAAAAAATAGAATACAAAAAAGATCGTAAAATCATGCACTTTCACTATTCTTAACCTAATATTTGATTAAAATAAAATACAGTTTCAGTACAAAGCAGAAATATTTCAAAAATTCTTTCATTTTCTACCCATATGTTATGTTCAGATTTCAAAAGTTATATATTAGCCGATCTCGGTGGCGTAGTTATGTCAGTAGCAGCACGCGAAAAGTCGTGGGTGAAGAACATGGTCGTTTGTGTTCATATAAATTTATAATCATCCATTAATGGAGCGGCGGCCATATGTATATAACTATAGTAGTTACTCCGCTTCCCATTTGCGTTAAAAAAAGAATTAGAACTTGGAAGTTACGAAATTATTTTGGTAGCAAACTATCAACCGGAAGTGGTAATTTACTTGGAGGCCTACAAAGTATTTTGAACATAGTTAATAGTTGAGTTGAATTTAAATTTTCTTGTGTAATAGTTATTTGTATCACTAGTCCTGAAACTGCACTTTTGCCATTGCGAGTATATTTTGATAGACAGAGGCGAAGGCGAGGCTTACAAATTACGAGCACTCACAAAACAATTTCTGGACGTGTGATACACATTATTTTTCGTGACGAATTTGTTATAAATTTATACAATGAAATTACTAATTTATTATTTGTCAAATGTGAAATGTGGGAATTTTTTATGTTGATAACATCAGATCATTCGTAAACAAAGATACGTTGTTTTCTTTGAAAAATTCTGGTACATTTATTTAGCTGATATTTATTTATTGGTTGTACAATGCAACTGAAGATTTATTTATTATTCCTTACATTTGAGGCTATGATTAACAATTTAGTTCTAAACTCCAAGCACTCAAACACTGAACAGAACCAACAAATAAAATTGACAGCCAGTTAATGCCAACCCTAATCTTACAAAAGTCCCTGGTTTTTTGCCGGCCTAGGCCCGAAACCAAGTACTTTCTTGCCATATTAAGATGTGTAAAACTAGTGTTTATGGAGGGTGACACAAAAAATAATAATATTTACTACAATTTTTATTTGAAGTTTTTTTTTTATATTGTATCTTTAAAAATTGTCTAGGCGGGTGTTTATGTATTGGGACATCATATGTTATTTTTGTTATCTAACGACAACTTGAAGCATAATAGACTAATGAATTTTGCGGACTGAAAACATGAAAAAGTTATTAATGTAGGTACGTCCAATCCGATATCTTGATATACTAATTTTTAATTGTTGGGTACGGATAAAGAATCATCATATACATGACTAAATACACTGCTGGGAAATTTACTTTAGAGAAGGTGATTCCTGGATACACCAGATCAACCTTACCAGGTTTGAGACAAATACTAGCAACCGGTCCTGCTCAGGACACAACGTCGACTCGAGACATATTCAATTGTACCATCTAGCCAGCAGGACAATACATTTAACAAATAGAATTTGTTCAACGTCCATTGGATTCTTTTGCTTTCACAAGTGACATGTTGAACTGTGTATTCAATTTCCGACTTTCCGTTGCTAATAATAATAAATAATAATAATAATATATCATCACGCCTTTTACCTATTACGAGTGTGGCACACTGCTTACGCAGATCTCGGTAGGTGATATATTTTTTCGTATGAAGTGCGGTTACCAGCCGTCAAATCATAGCCCCCAAGGATGTTAGTTGCTATAAATTTAATTGTAGGTATATTTTAACTCCTGTTCCTTCTACGTAATATGAAGAAGTATAGGAATCATGAAAACAATGGATAGCGAATTTCTCGTGAAAAAACATGTTTTGAGGTACCCCTGAATCCGCTTTGACTTTCCTCCCAGACGTCTGTGTGGATAATTGGATGTATATCCAATATTCGTACGTACAATAACTTACGTACTTAAAAAGTGCAACGAAATTCTAGAATTATTTTCTTAGCTTCTTATTGATAAAGCAAAGGATTGTGTTGCTTTTGGTCATAATTACATAACCAAAAGTGGAATTATATAAGACACTTGAAATGATTGATTTAAAAATAGAAACAAAGAAAGTTACACATTTTGAGGAAAATAAATTGTTTTTGTGCAACCGGACGCGAAATAAGCATTGCTCAGCCGTAATACAGACCGCTAAATTGAATTTCGCGGCTGTTATAGTAACGGCCGCGAAATCCAAAATGATTGTTTTGTACCCTATTTTGCGGCAGCGACCATAACAACGGCCGCGAAATAGGGTACAAAACAATCATTTTGACAATTTAAATGCCAACATTCTAATTACAATAAAATTGTTTAAAAGTAATATAATTTATAATTACATATATACATAAATTTATATGAACACAAACGTCCCTGCTATTCAGTGGGATTCGAACCCACAGCCTCTTGCGTGCTAGGCTAGCGACATAGCCACTACACTACCGATATCAGTTGAACAAATTAATTTTTTATTTGTTAACCTATATAAAGTAAACTCTGGGCCGTAATGCATGAATGAAACAAATTAAATAATATTATATTTGAATAATCATAGTCCCTAGAAGATCAAACAAATTACTGAAATATTTATTTTATAAATCAATTAAAAATCATATTCAATTTTATTTGTTTAAGAAAGTCGACACCATCAGATTTTTTAACGAAGTATTTTATCACACATTTTTTTTGTATTCTTGATTGTTCGCCTTCCGGTGCCGGAAATATATTTGTAGATATAACTAGTGTTTGCACAAGTTATTTATTATATTGCCCAATGTAGATAATATTTAGAAGCATTGCAGATTAGGTAACTAACCATCGTTACACAATCACCGTATCAAAACTGCCTAGTTCATTATTTAAGATTAATGTAAGCTGGTGTTAATGTTTACCCCCTTCACCTTACATTATTTCGTTGGATTTCTTCTATGTGACATGAGACATGACTCAATGCAATATTTGATAATAGGTACATGTTTTAGTTTACGTACCAAACTTTGCACCCTGCACCATACACAGTTACACAATCACTGCAGCACTGCACTGTATTTTATACCAAAATACGATCATAAACTGTATATGAATGCTATGAAAATAAGATGTGCGTGCGTGGGTAGTTGAGGTGATTTCTAGCGGATGTCGAATACAAGGTTGGTGAAACAGATACAGATCGATTATCGATTATGGGGGCGTTCGAGGAACTAAATGTATGGAATGGTTTATTGTGTGAACGATGACTATGAGGAATAAACGTACTTGTATGAATCGAAGTTTGAAAACGAATGAAGCGAAAATGTATCAAATGTTCCTAAATTATTCTAAAGAAAAACATTTCGGGTAATACTCCTAGAAAAAATATCTTATATACCTAAATTTAAACGAAACAAAACAGTTAAAATTTACAAATTAAAATTACAACTTTACTTTAAATCAATTATTTACTTGTTTCGAGTTATGACCTCACGGTCAGTTTATACTTGCCTTTATGACGTCACTTGAATAGTGCGACTAAATTTAACTTAACGGAGCTCATTGCAATTATTATTATTTTTAATTATGTTAATAATATTTATGACATTAAATAATGTGAATAAATATATAATTAGTTACTTTTATAAAGAAAAGGTATGCGGATTTAATCCTTATTGATTAAATTTTCTTGAAACAGAAATTAAAGCAAAATGCGATTACATCACGCAATAAAACAAATGTAGGAAACGACATAAGCTAAAATAATTATTTAATAATTACCAAATTAATTTACAACAAAGACAAACTGCCATCCAAGTTTTGTCTTGCTGTCAGCGATGAAATAATTTAAATTAACCGTCAAAATTCTAAAACGACTTGAATAAATTTGCACAACAACGGAGCCTAGCCTTGCATCGCATGTACGGGTATTTCGATTTAAATTCAAATCTATTTCAACCCAAGAATTCAAATTGTCAGTCACGGCGCACCGCCGCCCGAATAATACGCGTTACAACATCCACGTCACAACAAAGTACGGGCTTCGGCACGGTCGTCTTTAAGGGGTGCGTCGTTTTAATAACACATAAATATAGCCAGTTACAAGCATGTCAAAAATTGTTCTACTTTGCAAAGGCAACTTTATAGGTATTGCCTGTATTCCTACTGAAATCTAAAGAGCACTAGTCAACAACGTACAACCAATACAAGACTCTTTCTAAAAGACATACATACATATCGAGTATGTTTTCATCGACGTGATCTTAAAGATCAAACTAGCATCCACATTCCAACTCATCAATCATGTCTGTTTCAACGTAGTTTTAGCTATAATAGGCTATTCCACGATTTTTTTTCTTGACGTACATAAAGATATAAGACCACATGTGAAATTCCTTCAAATAAGCAAAAAGGTCTGAATTTTTAAATACCTCGATGACGTAGGTAATGTGGTATGCCAGAAATAAACGAACGGTGGTACACAGACTTTCGAAAAAAATGTTGAGAAAATTACAAAATAATATATACCTATTTAAATTGTAATATTATATTTCATTATTAGAGAAATAATAGTTATTTATGTATCTAGAACGAAAAGAGAAACTTTAAGATACTAGCAAGTTGTTTACGGCCTAGGTCGAAATTACTTGCGAGGACTTTAAAGTCACTTTTCGATCGAGGTACATACAACAAAATTTTATTTCACACTGGTTACTAAAGTTGTTACATTATAGTATTTTTTAACAGAAATGATCAAAAATTCGTAGAAGTATGAAGGCTAAATAACAATTTCTATAAGAACAAGTATTTGTTTATAAATAATGAAGAAATTAAAAGTCAAATGTTACTTTAAAGTCCTAGGACTTTAAAGCTTCACTATTCGTACGATAAATAGTCCGAAAAATGTAACATAAGTAACCAGTATGAAATAAAATATATTAATACACTTAATTTATTTCACTATTTTCTCATTTTACAAAAACATTTTGACTTCTCGAAGTTAGGTAATTGGTGGCGCTAGTAACGTACAGTTTTACAGTAAGTGTTTCATATCGAACAGCAAACACGCAAAGATGAAAACATCATCCGAACAGATCCGACACGCTCGAATATGTATATTCTTAGTTAAGGCGGAGTAGGAGCTAATACTTGAATCTCATTTGCTCAAACAAATGCACACATGTCCTACGTCATCAAAAACAAAACTTCCCGTATTTATTAAAGAGAGTAATTTATAATTATTTAAAAATGGAATTTTTCTACAATCGTTGCACAATATCGACATTGTTATTCCATTTTTGGTTAGGAAATGTTCAAAATTGTCGCTCTAGGGCGACAAAGTGACATATTGTCGCACTAGCGCGACAAATAACAAAACAAAAATAAATTAGGTAAAAGAAGTAAATGATGCATTGGATTTTTCTGGTAATAACCTTGCTATTGCAAATACAGTTGGCATATACGTACATACACTTCAACTTAATCACCATAAACGTATTCACTCTGTAGACTTTATGTCAAATGTACTCCATATGTCAAATGTACTCCATGTGTCAAATTATGATTTCTTTGAAAATGTTTATTTTGTTCATAAACGTTGTCATGATTACGGTGACATTGGTAACTACAATTTTACTGAATTGTTATAGGCGTGACCAAAGATAATTTTGAAAATTAATTTTTTTCTACAGCTTGACATTGTTCAACGATTGTAGAAAAAATATTGTGTGTATCTCGTCGGATAGAGCTTGTTCGGTGCACTTGTCGAGTTGTTGATCTCGGCTTCGCCTCGATCAACAATTTCACGCCGCGTGAAACAAACAATGCTCTATCCGCACTTGATACACAAATAACTATTTCCGCATCCTTTAACTCTTATCTTTCATATTTTCAATAAACTGTTACTATTTTTGATTATGGTGGAATAGCCTATTGTCTAGAGATATTTAAAGCTTTAGATTCTTAATATCCTAAAGACTAACAAATGCTTGTTTATTTTCAAGCCATTTTAATTGGTATGTTCACTTTATTTCCGTAGAAATAATTTGTTATTGGCCATATGTACCTATTTTTTATTTAATAGAAAATGTTACCTAAAATTTATGTTACAAATTTTGTCATTTTTAAAATTATTGTTCGTTACTTACTGTACTGTACTATCACAAAGGTTATGTGTAAGAGCTGCTAGCATGAATCCTAAAACACAATCAACTAACAATCAATCTCCTCTAAACATACCTATCCTGGCACTCCGCTTTCACCTAGTCCACATTCATAGTGCGATTCATGCATGCTCATCTCCTCATCTCCCGCGTTCTCTTTCGTTCACGCAGCAAATCATTAGTTATACACGTATATAATCACTTATTCCTCCGATGCCTACGCAATCGTTCACCCCGAATCTCACCCGCATATACGAGTATTAGTTTCATCAACCTTTCATTCGTCATTCGCTCAAGATGGCCAAACCACCTCAACTGACTTACTCTCACTTTCTTAATAACATTCTTCTCAGTCTCACACTAAGTGTCCACCAATGTATTATGGACACCATCACGGGTCACATACCCGCAAACTCCTCTCAAATACCTCACTTCCGCAGAAGTTATACGACGTGCATGTTTCTTCATCCACAAGCAACATTCAGAACCATACATCAATTTTAGTACTAACACACAAGGATATACAATCAACCGAGCATCTCTAGATACATAAATAAACATATTATCACGCCATTTACCTATTTCTAGGTGTGACACTGTTCTCAAAGCAGATCTCGGTATTATGATATATTTTTGCGCGTGAAATGCGGTTACCAGCCGTCAAAACACGGCTTCCAAGCATGGTAATGGTGGGGAAGACACATGGGTAATGATATTTTCGCATTCCAAGCTAACCTTGCATCCTGCAGACACCCGGCTTTCAATCTCCTGGTCAATACGTCCATATCTCGAAAATATACTAACCAAATATACAAATTCATTCGCTTGTTCCATTCTCACACTATTCACTGAAACCTTACAATCAGTCAACAAATAATTATTTTTCTCAATCAACAATACTTTACATGAATACAAATACAATTAAAAACTCTCTAGCTAATATTTTCATTATTTCTTGTTGTTGATCTAGTCTGAGCACCAGTATTTAATAACTGGGAAATATACCGGAGCTCTAATAACCGAGATGTTCAAGAGCTTGGAAAACATTTCGAATAAGTGATAATAAAAGAATTTTAGGTTTTTCCTTTTGCTTTACTTGACTCTGAAGGTAAATCATTCGCTATCATTAAAATAAAATAAACGCATTATTAATTACTTCAGCTAGAAATAATAATTTTGTACTCTTACACAAAAATGTGTTGTTTTGTCTTTTGTGTTACTTACAGCGTTTGAAATATTCATTTATTTGCGTTTTATTGTCTTTTCAATATTTGTTCTAGAGAAATGGCGGTATTCCATATTAAGGATACTATTCCATATTTGGTCACTTTCCTCTAATGGAATACATTTTATTTAAGTGCTCTATTTGAGTAAATTTTAAGGTAATTTGAATTGGACATTTTTTCTTGTATAAATTGAAAATGTATGTAGCAAAATTTTCGCCTTGGTATTTTCGTCTGTTTCCTTTACTTTAGTTGACAATTCAGTTTTAAAACAATTGATTAATAAAAGACACTGTATGTGCCATGTAAGAGTTCCAACTTTAAAATTTATTTTTACACATATTTATGGAAAGATCCGTGAATTTATAATTTTACATTAAAGTAATAGAAAATTATTAACTTTTGCAAGAAATATATTTCTATGGAAAAGAAAAAATAATGATCTTACTAAAATTACCCTATTAATTTCAGCTGAACTCAATTAAGTGGACGTTAAGAGAAATTCAAACTACTGTAACTTTCTGGTTGTAGAATTTTGTGAAAAATTTATTAAAGAAAATATATTATTTGTATTAATCAATTGCGTACATACCGTGAATTTTTTAACATAAAATATCTAAAATTACGCAGTGGGAGAACAGCACAATTTCATACCACCCGTCATGTGGTCTGAATGTGCTGTTATTCTCCCACTGCTAATTTTAGATATGACTATCTCTCTCTTATATTGGCATTAAACTGCTGTATGTAAAAACCAAGAAAATGTTTCCCACAAATTCATGTAGTTTCATTAGGTTGATAAATATGTCGTTTTATAGTTGATATCCATATCTTGCTTAAATCCACATTTTTCGGAAAATTGTTATAAATATGTACAGCGTTCTAACCTAAAGTGACATACCTACTTACCTGTCAAATGAAACACCGTCTTTTGTAGCCTGTTTTTTTTTACGATTAGTGTGAACTCCTATTATTAAAAATTAATTTACGCATTTTATTATAATACATATTATGTTAAAAGCAAACAATTTATTTAATAATTAAATTAGGGATGCATGGTGGATTAAGTCGGGCTAAATAGATATTTTTGCTGAAGGCAAAAATAAAGTATTTAATAAATTTACAACTAAATTTAAAATAATAGAAACTTATCTACTATTATAACAATTTATATTTTGTTAAGGAAAATAGTAAATAAATCACTATGTTTTATTGGATGACTTGGCTTTAAGTAAATTTATTTCAATTTATTATATTTTGATTATGTTATGAGCTAAGTCATAAATATATAGTAAGAGAACGAATAGTTAAAAAATAATTCAAGAAAACGCTTAGTTATTATTGGCACAACAAGAATTTTATCAAGTAACAATTAATTTTATTTTTCTCTTTAATAAACTTGTTTATTTAAGATTGACCACCTATGTTTCATTTTATCTGGTACAGTACTTATATTACTTATACTTATATTATATTCATAGTAATACCTACATTAATCATGAAAAAGTTAATGTTGCATTTTACCTGAAAATCACGGTATGAAAATTTCTGGATATTTTGCAAATGAACAGAAATAATACATATTTACAAATGAGCACCAAAATTATTAGCGCCCAAAGCTCAATTATTACTAAAGAAAGACGGCTCTGAGTGAAATGCCAATCAGAAACTACATGCGTGCAGTGCGTGGCTTTGTTTGACCTTTGCACGCACATGATTTCAACTGTTTCCAGATAGTTGTCAAGTATGTACGAACGTGCAAGGAAATTGTGAAATGACGTGAATGTAACTGCGAAACGATAAAGCATGTTCCACGCACGAAATTTACTAACTTCGCATTTAGGAATCGCGGCGTTATCTACAAATCTGGAATCTAGAGCTAAGCCTTGCACGCGACTGCTGGATTCCTATTTATATTCATTTGTTTCAAGTTTTGTTTGTATAAAACAGTCAACTAAAATGCAAATTATTTTTGATTATTGCCATTAACTACTTTGGAATGTAAATTCATTTGAGATAATATATTACTTTAGCTCAAAAAATATTCATAATTTTCCATTCATTGCACGTGTAAGTGATAAATTTTTTAAAAGTTTTAGTGCGCTAACTACTGAATATTCATTTTTAAAAGGAATATATTTCTTTCCTAGTAATATGTAGACACATTTATTCTTCGAGATTGCTTTTTTTGTGTATTTGTGTGTATTTGTGTACGCATAACACAACACTAGTGACAAATATTTTTGTTCTGCTGTTGTGGACAAGAATTTAATCTTTTTATTGAGAAATTTGCTTAATTTTTAAAGACTTCTAACAACAGCGATTATTTGTTTTACGACAAAGCTTCGCAAACTTATTAAACATGTCAGCTATCAACTGCTCTGCAGGTAAACAATACTGTATTTCTTTACGAATTAGATTCTATTTTTAAATATGAAGTTGTATTTTAGAGGAAAAATATAATAATTATGATTTGCTTCCTGAATATTTTTATAATTTACACATACATACATACATACATAACATCACGCTATGTCCCACTTAGTGGAGTAGCACAAACCCAGAAACACAGTCAACCAACAATCAATCTCCTCCAAACATACCTATCCTGACACACCACTTTCGCCTCGTCCACATTCATACATGCTCGTTTATTCTTCACACTCGGAATCATTAGTTCACGCAACAAACCATCAATCATACTCAGCCAGTTATTCCTCGGACGCCCGCGCAATCGTTCACTTTCAATCTCACCCACATTAGTTTCACCAACCTTTCATTCGACATTCGCTCAACATGTCCAAACCACCTCAACTGACTTACTCCCACTTTCTTACCAACATTCTTCTCAATCTCACAATCACCATACACCAATTTATTCCGTATGAGATCACGTCTCGTATATAATTTGCAAAGCGGTGTAAAGAAGGGTTAAGCAATAATAACTTCAGGTTCAGATAGAGGCCGCTTTCCACCTAATCGCCACATTAAATATTACATTTTGAGAAGTCAACAATTGAAGAATATAATAAAATTACACATATGATTGAATTGTTGCAAACTACATTCAATAAGCCTGGAATATACAGTTAATTATACATATAGTTAAGATCTGTCAGATTTCAATTCAATGGAAATATTATTATAGAGTTGAAGCTAGGTATATAAGAAAACTTTGATTTCTTGAAAGTGGAAAATTATAATAACCCATATCACGTAGTAAATAATGGTAGTTTTTCATGGTAAATAATGCCAGTAAACCTTATTTTGTGGTGTACAAGATAAAAATATATGCAGTATGTTTCATATTCGAGGCTCACCATCGGGCTCTCCAACTGTCCAACCAGTGGAGTAAAAAAAGTTTTCATTTTCTGTGGTTCATATTTGAGATTTAACAAAAACTAGTAATTATAGAATGTAGTTAACGCAAGTGAAGATTCAAAATTGATAGGAGAAAATAAACTCCAAGAGCAGTCCTTTTCGATTTTGACAATATCTTCTTCAGTTGGTACAAGATGACTTGTAACCTTCAATAAGAAATCGTGTCTTTTGTTCGATGTATTTGAGATGTCATCCAATCTTAATCTAGTTGTGATTTTTTGTGATATTTAGTCTATATCTTTGTTTTGTAAGTATTTATTAATATTATTTATTTTGCATTCGTCACATAGATGTTTGTAATGTTGTTGTTCCCTTTATTGTATAGTTATCGGTCCTGATGATGATGTTTTAAAACACAGAAACCGGTCGACTTTATTTATAAAATTTGATCAATTAAACTTGAAGAAATTCCTGGAGTTTATTTACTTTTATTTTCTTCTATAAAATTTATATTTTCTTAAATTATAGTAAAGAAGCAATTTTTTTCAGATTTTCATAATAACTTTATACGCACATACGCTTATTTCAAACATTTTTATATGAAAAAAATCAATGAAAATAGTTTTTTTTTTTGACTATTGGCCTATGTATTTTTCGTAAAAACAAACATATCAATAAATTGGCCTAATAGAAGGGTTCTCATAGTTCTCTAGATCCCAATAGTGAGCCTCGAATTTGAAACACACTGTATATATGTATATTTTCCTGAATTTTCCTGAAACGCTACTAATACATACCAAAGTTATATTTTTTATGTCGAATTTTTAAATAATCGAACTCAATTACAAAATTATCCCAATATAAAAAATATAAAGCTTGTAAAATATTCAGGTATTTTTTTTTTCTGTTTTGTTACAATACTATAATAAACTTTTGAGGAAATGCACAATAAATGGCTGTTACTTTCACTCGTTTTGTACATAGGTTAGGTATTTTCCTGGACAAAGTAACATGATTTTTACCATAGACGCATAAAAATTTGTCCATAATATCATATTTAAATTTCATTAACAAAATAATAATTATTTACTCCAATAAGTAATACAACAAATACTTTAACGAAACCTAAAATAAGAAGTAAAAATTAAATACGATTAATGACAACTATAGAGTGTTAATGACAGGAACCATCTAGTGACGTTATCTGTTTAAGTTTAGTTGTTTTAACTATTTTCGAGCATAAAATAAAACTTCGTACGCTATAATATCAAATTTATTTAAGAATAAAATAACTGGAAAGCTTTTATATTGTATTTATTATTAGTATTACCTGCTTTAAACTGGTTGTGTCAATTCAAATAGTAGACTATCACTGACGCTGTTTAAAAGTTTACGTCCAATACTTGTGCATATCATTAGAAAATGAAAAATAACTTCTCATTTATACAAATATATAATTATGCATTATGCATAATACTTACATTATAAAAGCATTTATCATATAAATATATTAATCTGGTTATAACAAAAAGTAAACATTTTAATGTATTTCCCTTACTGCACCAGTTTCTCTTATAAATATAAATTTGAAATTTATCATTTACTTTTGATATACAGGGTGTTGACCACGACCCCGGAACATAGGACTTTAACATGTAAAATCATACCTTCATAATTTCCTGCTTAACAAATTATATTAGACAAAAAAGGTTCAAATAAAGTTGAGAGATCATAAAATTCTACATCAGAATCAATAAACAGAATTAAATTTACATGCCCTATAACGCCAGAAATTAAATATGAAAATATTAAAAATTAGCTCAAAAATCGGGTTAGCCTTGGAAATGAAACAAAATTCTAAAAAAAAATAGTCAATTATGCAATTTATAATAATAATTAATAAAAAATACAATTTTCATTTCCAATTGTATACAATTTTATTTCATTTCCAAGGCTAACCCGATTTTTGAGCTAATTTTTAATATTTTCATATTTAATTTCTGGCGTTATAGGGCATGTAAATTTAATTCTGTTTATTGATTCTGATGTAGAATTTTATGATCGCTCAACTTTATTTGAACTTTTTTTGTCTAATATAATTTGTTAAGCAGGAAATTAGGAAAATATGATTTTACATGTTAAAGGCCTATGTTCCGGGGTCGCGGTCAACACCCTGTAGGTTTATAAAATAAAAGATTCAGTTATTTGTTTGCACTCATAGTTTATTTAAATATGTCATTAATAGATATTTGTTTCCCTAGGCTGCAATATACTAGATTTACAGCAGAGGCTGTCGTTTTTTGAGTCAAAAATATAGTATATTATTATATGAGGTATTATTCAAGAAGTATGAATCTATAATTCACTGCCATGAATTCTGGCTACTATAATTAATCGAAGAAATTTAAATAATGGGGATATATTTATATAGGAGTAAAAAAAATTAATTCTATTGCTTTGTAAAAAAAAAATCCAGATTACGCAGATGTCGGTAAGTGACATATTTTTCGTATGAAATGCGGTTACCAGCCGTCAAGTCATAGCCACCAAAGTTGTTAATGAAGGGGGAACCACAGGGGTAAATTTAAATTGCCAACACTGTCAGTAGTGGGATTCAAACTGAGGATCTCACGATCCACAGTCCGATACGTTACCACGGAGCTATTTACCCCATACATACAATGGAGAGTGATGAATATGTTTTAACTCGTTCTCAATTCTTTAATTTCATTATAAGAAACTAAAATATTGAAAATAATATAAATATATAATATAAATATTTCACTGTATTCATTTTCATTCATAATTTTTCTTGCTATTTCCAGAGCTGTATACAATTCAAATCATCCTCCGGATATTTGGCCCTACCTTCTTCTTTACTTTAAATAATAAATTATTGATAATGAAATTAATGTAAATGGATAAAGAAGTAGAACGACTATACACTTAAAATATATTTAATGATTAAAAAATAAACCTATGCTTCTTTCCCACTACCGTTAGTTCAACTTTTATTTCTGCTAGATCGCTAAATTAGCGCTACTCTACTCTAGAAGATTCACTGAACCCGACCATGGTACTAAAACACTAAAACTGAAAATAATTTATTTGACAGAAGAATAATGAGTAGGAAATTCTATAAATTAATCAAATTACACATAACATATATTATTATACCTTTAAAATCGTACAGTGACGGATCATTTTACAGCATAGCATATGTACAGAATATTGAATTGAAATGCTATTTTCTTATATTGCAGTATCTATTCCCTTTGCAGTAAAAGTGTAAATGGAAAAGTAGTTCAGAATTAAAAAAAAAGTATGCAATAAGGCCCATTTGATTTCTTAAATATTAGTATTTCATGACATATCAAACAAATTAAAATTGAAAAAAGGCGAAAAATATTTGACATTGAAAAATAGTTTATTATGTAACGACAAGTGAAAAAATACACTTCTCTCCTATGGCGTATATACAATTTTTTTCACGACCACAATGTTTATGATGGTTTTTATGAATTTCAAAATTATTTGAATTGTTATATAATATATGATAGTTCCCTTTGAGTTGAGCACTTTCCCTCACGACGGAAGAGAAAATACTCAAATCTCCCGTAGATATGAAATGGGGTATGAGCAATTTTTTTTTTCTGACATTACATGATACTAAATACAAAAATAAAATACCCGTATTTTTTTAAATCAATTAATTGTTTATTGTTAAAGAAAAATTAATTTTTAAAGATTTGGAGAGGGGATGTGAGACATTACTGTGTCTTCTGAATAGATTGCGGTAGGTATGGTGCTAGAAAAAGACAGAGATACTGTAAAGGAAAGAAATAGATATAGATCAGCGGGTCATGCGTACAGCGCAGTGCAATATTTTCCCCGGACACAGTGACGTCACATGTCCCTTCTCCAAAACACAAAATTGCTAATAACATTATTATTACAAAATAATGTACAGTATTTATTGTTGTAATAAGAAACTACAATGAAGAACATTCATATGCTATGGCGTATACATTGAAATTCGATTATGGTCACATACCCCATTGGCTGTTTCTGTTATGATTTTGGTATAATAGAAACCAAATTTCTCTCCCGGTCGTGTAAAAAAGTATATAGGTTTATTTATTACATTGTTGTATTATTTTCTGTATAATGTTTTGATCATTTTCTCAATGGCGTCTATGTGAACGGATGGATGGATTGAGTAAGGTGACTTCGTAATTCTAAGTTTCATGACGGACAGAAGTGAGTTGAATTTGCTTGCAACTGCAAAACCGGAAATGGAAATTTCCTTCACACAAAATTTATTCCGAATATAATTGTATCTTTAATATTAATACATTTTGAAAAATTACGTAATAAATAATGATTAAATCCTATTTAGTACAGTCAATCATCAATTGTATGTTCATATGTAACTTAACGAACAAGAGACTTTAGAGTAACGAAATTTCGTAATTGTAAGGTTCATGACAATGAGAAAAACTGAGTTGATTTTAACGATAATTGCAAAACCGGAAGTGGAAGTTTTCGTTACGTAATATAATGTATTCAATTTATTTCAAATATGTAACCAGTTGCGAAAAAATTTCAAGTGAAAGATCCTAACAATAATATTTAGAATAAGAAATGCTATTTGTCATATTCTTCTATCTGTTTCCAATTTTGATAAAAATTAAATTATACCAGACGGTAAATCGTTTTATAGAATGTATTTTTTTTTGTTATACAGATATGTTGTTCTCTATTTGTTTTACAGATAGATAAATTAATTCTGCATCCAAATCACAATTCATACTTTATTTGAAATGTTTTGTAACATGTAAAATAAAGTTTAAAATTTTATAAAAGAGATCATTTGTAGAGATAGTTATAGAATTTAAATAAAAATACAAACAAATTCAAAACTATGTAACTATTGACAAATAAATTAATGAAAGTCGATGAATGCTTTTGATGAAGAGTTCAATCATCTACAATATTTATTAGAAATATTTTGCTCTAAAATCGCTGTATGAAAATATTAAGATTTTATTTCCTATGTTTCATAATATATTTAATTATCATAACTAAAATATATAATTCATATAATAAAATGTAATTATTTAATATTTAAATTAAAATTTCTTATCAAAAAATGCAGTAACACGGATCACCACTTTCAAGAAACACTCATCCCTTGAAAAAAATTTAATTTCAATTACGGCAAATGTCAAAAAAATATATTTTTCAACTGCTGTTTTGTGTTTTTCAAAAAGTACAGGTTAGCAGATTTATACGATTATGACAAAATATAATTTATCTACGATAGTGTGTAAAATTGATGTTTAGTGTTAATTTTAAGTTTGTTAAACAATTGTTTAGTAACAAGATTTTATTAGTGACGGGTTGCCGAGCAACAAGTGAATAAAATATTTAAATACGGTAAACCAGGGTAAATATTTTGTTTAATTACCCTATTCATAACTAAAGACTAGCTTTACGTAATTGTATCGTAAATAACTATTTTCTTTAACGTGTTGTAATTCATAAATGGTGGCAGTAACAGAAAAATGTTTCAAGCAGCAATTGTAGATAATAACATTTGAAACATTATTTTAATAACAAAACAATGTCTTCAAACCATAATTTACTAAGATATTTCAAAATAAATTGATAGGGCTTCAAGTAAACTACTACTTCCGGTTATTGTATTATCACAAAAAACAAATCAAATATTCCTAAGTGGATAAAATTGATATATACAAAATATCAAAATTTTCGGTTTAATAGTTTTTGAAAAACCGTAACTCCAGAGTTCCACACAGACAGAGCGACTGACAGACAGAAAGATACACACACAAACATCATCGCGAAACTATTAAAATCGTATTCTAGGGACCCTAAAACGTATGCATCCACTGAAAACTCACTACTGAATTTTTAGCATGATTCCTAAACCTCCCTTACAAGTATGTGGCAGAAGGTAAAAAAGTCGTGCTTTTATGTAAATATAAAATACGAATAATACATTACTCTAGAAAGAAGATACAACAAAACTGTGTATGTACCGCGTTATAACAGTGATATTACCAGACTGATACAGCATTTAACCTTTTCAATGTCGTGAGCTACTTTAATAATTTTGGAACAGAGGATGAGCTACCTAAACACTATTTTTAGAAATAAAATTCAATGAAAACAATATGATGATAATTAACGGAAATTTATATTGTTTTTAAGTCTTTTAATACCTGTGAACTACTGGAATTATCCAGGCGAGCTACCGGTAGCTCGTGATCGACATGTTGGCGACCGCTGATTTAAGTACTTACGTACTCAAACTTCATGATTCATTCGGTAAAACTTCACTACTCAACTTAGCACTTAATATATTATTTTATTTAAGTAAAACTTTTACTTATTAATATGATGCAACAGTTTCATGAATGGCTTATTATTTTTGTTGATCATAATGGCTGGTACCACAAACTCTGTTTTTGGGTGTTTCAAGAGCAGTGTTTTAAGCTCGGTTCTCGGTTTTAGGGCTGTACAATGTTCTAAAATTATTTTATAAAAAAATACTTCAAGTATAAGTAACAGAGAAATGTATTATGTACTACTTTTATTTGAAGTATTTTTTTTATAAAATAATTTTAGAACATTGTACAGTGCTAAAACCAAGCCTAAAACACTACTCTAAAAACACCCAAAAACAGAACTCGTACAAATTTAAAATCCTAACGCTCCAATATTCTTTCTTTTGAAGATTTCGCCATAATTTCATTTAAAAATGTGAAGGAGCAAAGAATGTATTTCAATCAACTAATTTATTCATCAGTATTAGATTTCCACATTGACCGCACTCAGCAATAAATTTGCGCTGTCAGCAATAAAGCGCGTTAATTTGGAGTAAGTTTCCAATGTAATGTCTACTGTTGTAACAGATATCTGCGGAAACGCTCATTTCAAAACTACCTCCCTTAGAACGGAAACCTGACACGAACCGCTGCAAATTGACATTTTAACACCAAAGAAAAAATTGATACCCGGTTTATTACAATAAGGAAAAGACTCGAATATTTACATAAATATTGCAAAAAAGCGAATGAAACGAGATAGCAGTAGTAACTGTTTATCTTCCTGTGAAGCGACTGTTTGTATTTGTAACTGTATATTTCCAAGCTTGTTGTTTTCTTTATTGAAAGATAATTATTTAATTAACTTACTGCAGCTGATCACAACATATCTATTTTAGGAGTAGCGTATAAATTTTACTAACTCAACTGTGAATTCAGTATTTTCGTTTTTTATATCTATCAACTATTTCCGTCTAATTTATATGTTTATTAATGTTACTGCTACTCCATAATTGTGCATATAACCATATTTTATTTCGCTTATTTAATTTAGGCGTAAAAATCAGTATACAGTTACAGATTATTTGGTTTATTTATGATAACATGGAATTAATATGTCACTTAGGCCCGGTATTATAAACGCTGGTTAAATAGCCGGTTAGCCAATATGCTACTAAATTTAATATGCTACTTAATATTTGTGTGGGTATTATAAACCAAAATTTTATTTGATTACCTACTTATTAGTTAATCGAGTCTCCCTAGAAAAATTACCAAATCATATAAAATTTAGTTGGTAAGTTAGTTAAACATTTCTTTAAACAAGCTGTATTGTCTTACAATTATGTCTTATATTTTTCTTTTTCTAGATAATCACAATTTAACAACATTAATGTATGTTTAAGATTAGTTCATTAGCAACACTGCTACCCCGCCTTGCGTCTGATAACCTAACTTTAACGTGTCAGTTGTGTAGTCAAAGTGTATTTTAGGTCGGATCAAATCGATTTTAGAAACATATGGAAAAAAGTGTATTGTCTTACACGAGAGGAAAACCCTTTTTCTACTCTAGCTTGAAATATCTCATTCGCTGCGCTCATAAGGCAAACTTCGAGTTCGATTGGGAAAAGAAGCGCTTTCCTCTCTAGTTTGACAAATAACTATTAATATAATTAAATAACTTTGGCTTCCGGGACCAGAAACTTAAAATCTACCGTGCCAGTTAAATATAATATTTTATTTGAAATCGGCACTAAAGTGCTCGAAAATCGTCATTAAAAGCTCAGAAATCGTCACTAAAGTAACCCATTGTGAGCAACACAGTGTTGGCAACCATAAAAAAATTATTGTACAAGTAGGATCATTTTGACAGATATATGACATATGACGTATTGTATTAAATTTATACGTAAAACGAAACAATATGTGCAAGAAGACTTAACTAATTAATTTCGATAAAGAAATTGAAGACAAAACACATAATTTAGAGTGTTATTTACGATAACTTCAATGTTCGAGGTTGGCAACACTGAGTATTAGTTCCAATGGACAGACACTGACATTTGTATATACTTAGAACTTAACCTATATAATAAAATTTTTACAATTTTTCTAATTTTAGATTTCAAATAAAATTTAATATGCACCGCGGCACTGAAGTTCCTTTTTATCACTCACATGGTTTATTTTCCATATTCGTGATAAAAAGTTAAACTTCAGTGCCTTGATACATAAATAACTATTGTTGAAAAAGGAATATTTGAATGTGTCAATTGATGATTCATCTTGTGAACATTGCGCATTTGATTCGATCCTACACGATGTCTTTTTCCTACTACATTAAATTATTTTTAAATGTTCTAGTTTTCCAACTTCTCATTTGCATTATTTCTCATTTAGCGGACAGCAGCTTCCTGCTAGCCAACGCCCAAATCGTCGACTTCCCGATCGTGTACTGCAACGAGGCGTTCTGCAAGATCTCTGGCTACAACCGCGCCGAGGTCATGCAGAAGTCGTGCCGCTGCGCCTTCATGTTCGGCGAGCTCACCGACAAGGAGACCATCGCGCGGGTCGACCGAGTCCTGGAGCAGCAGCAGCACGACCAGTTTGAGATTCTCCTCTACAAGAAAAACAGTCAGTATCGCTACTCTCTAAGCACTGACTCCATGTTGTAACGTTTCGTTTGTTTGCTTGGGGTTCTGTATTCTCTATAAGGGTTGCACTGGTTCGATCTATGTTTGCTTTCAGTTTCACCTGTTTTCTACCAATAGGCAAATACAGATTCAATTATTAGCCGTTCATGCAAATAATAAGTTAAACAAAATTTATACCTACAGTGTTTTTATGTTTTATCGCAAAAATGTTTTTATCAGAAATGTAAAAATATAATATTCATAACACACTTATCAACAGAAGGTTGTTATAGGTGATTAACATGGGAAAACTGTTTTTTTTGTAAATAAAACTGTCCGGCTAATAATATTGTATATACCATTTTACTATACAACACGATTCGTATTTCTTATAGATGAAGAAATAAAAAAATTCTAGTTTTTAACTTGCTGTTTTGATTTCTATTGACGTAAATTGACAACTGTTGAATCCTTTTCAGAGAAAGAACTAAGAAATCAAATATATTCCTTTTATATATTTTCTGTTTATTCTTAATGATAAAATAATTATTACTTCTTGTATGGAAATTATTTTATACAATAAATAATTCAGTTAAAATAAATTATTTAGAAATAACAAACCAGTAATTTAAATTGTTTACAAATGAACTAATATCAACTGAACAAGTAAACTAGATAAATGATCATAAAAATTTAAAACTTCCTTAAAACTATCTAATTAACTGATTATTACAATTTTGAAAATTTTATAATAAATATGTTCTAGTTATTTATTTAGTTGTACAAGAATACAAAACCAAGTAGAACGAAATAAAAAAGCATATTGCCACAGTTGAAATTGAACTAAAGTTCTTTATTAGATTTATTTGCATTATAATACAGTAAAATTGCACATAATTTTAATTACGTTCATTATATATAGATATACCACAAATAATTAGACAAAGACAGAAGATTTGAAAGTAGCAATATATAAAAGGGAGAAAGATTAAAGATATATCGTTATCCTAGGTATAAATTTAATTATAAATAATCGAATAATTTAAAAACTATATAAATCTTTAATCAAAATTACTACAAAAATTTTTTTCCCATGTTTACACCTTACTCTAGGTTCTAGGACACACAATACAGAATTGAAAAATATAATTTTTCGATTTAAGTTTAGTTTTGTAAAGTAAATATATCATCACGCTTTTTTGCGTTTGAAGTGTTGTTACCAGCCGTCAAATCATCCCCCCCCCCAATATGTTAGTGGAGGGGGAACCATAGGGGTAAATTTAAATTCGAACTGTGAGCTGTGGGATTCAAACTCAGGATATCACGATCCACAGTCCGACACGTTACCACGGAGCTATTTACCCCATGTTTAGTTTTGTATCCTGCTGTATGTACACAGTAAACATTATTTCAACGTTCATGGAAGAAATTTAAATTGTTCTTTTCCGGTGAACTGAAAGAATCTAAATGCTCTCGTCTTTTAACATCAATAATTTTACTAATAAATTATAAACATCTTAGCAGAAAATCCAAACGATAATTGATGTACTGTGACCACTTTCGATACAAAAACAAAGTTGATCACACGATCACAGCAAATTAAAAAAAAAAACTTTTTTCTACAATCGTTGCACAATATCGACATTGTTATTCCATTTTTGGTTAGGAAATGTTCAAAATTGTCGCTCTAGGGCGACAAAGTGACATATTGTCGCACTAGCGCGACAAAAACAAAACAAAAATAAATTAGGTAAAAGAAGTATGCATTGGATTTTTCTGGTAATAACCTTGCTATTGCAAATACAGTTGGCATATACGTACATACATTTCAACTTAATCACCATAAACGTAATCACTCTGTAGACTTTATGTCAAATGTACTCCATATGTCAAATGTACTCCATGTGTCAAATTATGATTTATTTGAAAATTTTTATTTTGTTCATAAACGTTGTCATGATTACGGTGACATGGGTAACTACAATTTTACTGAATTGTTATAGGTGTGATCAAAGATAATTTTGAAAATTAATTTTTTTCTACAGCTTGACATTGTTCAACGATTGTAGAAAAAATATTGTGTGTATCTCGTCGGATAGAGCTTGTTCGGGGCACTTGTCGAGTTGTTGACCTCGGCTTCGCCTCGATCAACAATTTCTCGCCGCGTGCAACAAACAATGCTCTATCCGCACTTGATACACAAATAACTACATTTTCATGAAGTATTATTATTTAAGTTGCTTATTATTAAAATTATTTCACAAATGCAACTACTTTATTTTAATTAATCCTGAAAATAGTTTGAGCAAATCTCAATACATGATCACGACCTCCATATGCAATAATGAAGTAACAAGATTTTGGTGATAATTTTCCATTTTAATTTCTGTAAATTTGTCGCTTGACAGTCTATAATTTCTATAATTGGGTTCTAATTAGCATTGTAATTCTAATAGTACAAATAGGTATAATATAAATTTAAAAATGTGTTCTGAAATTTGTGCTTTATTTTTAAATGCTAAGCAACATACAAATGATACATTTGAAACAAGGTATTGTATTTGGAACAGAAAATAAATTATTAATCTCGACTGTTCTATTAAAGTAATATTGTTTACATTTCTGGAATAGCTTTATCGTGTTCAAAAACTTTAGTGAAGAATTTTCCGTCAGATAAATACTTAATAAAAAGTTTCCATTCCATAGCTGTGATGAAACATAATCGCACTGTAAATATTTACATATAAACTTCCGAATGGTAGATGAGAGGACATTTTGGTTCAATAGCCTAAATTTGTCATTAGATATCTTCAGCTATTTTTAATTGAAACTACTTTCACTACCGAATATTGACACCGTGACGTCACAAACTAAAAGATTCCATGCATGGTAGCTTCGTTTAACACACTTCGAACTTCGTAAACACTTTCTATTATTTGACAAAATTAAAAAGCAACAAATATTTCTGCAGTGAAATATTCCACGCAGCAAAAACTGATAGCAAGTTAATTAAGATTTAACCAGTGATTAACCCTGAATTTTATCTGTCTGTTCTCTTTTTCTCTCTTTGTTATCACACAGTTTTGTTTACTGTTTCCCTTTCTATATTTCACTCGTTTTTTCTGCTAGCTGGCTGACTGTAATAAAATTTGTTATTGCATCCGGATATATGTATTCGGTGCCAGTTTTAAAACGAATATGATCTTTTATATGAGTTGTATATGGATCTAATTTGTTCCTCTTTTGTACTCTTTAAATGTGTTGCTAGATTTTGTTGTGTTTATTAACTTTCTCGTTAACGAATTTCATTATATATTCATAACTGTCTCTTTAATGAAAAAACTACTTGAATTGCATTTCCAAGTAGATGTTACTGACACATATTTATCTTTCTTTTTATGTAATACGTAATTTCCCTGTCTTAAGACTGTTGCAAATAATCCACTATAAATTCAAGACTAACTCTAATTTCCGCTGCCAAAGTTTTCAAATTAACGTATAAAACGTCTATAGAATATAATTTATTAAATTGAACAGAAATGCATAAATATTAATTAACATTTGTAGATTTTTTTAAAAAATCATTTTATAAAAATCATTGTTGAAACGAAAACGTACACGAAACGAGTAACGAAAGATAACTATTAATAATATTATAATTGGAAAAACAAGATATTTTAAGAGTGTACTAGAAATGTGCAATAATAAAATCGTGTATCCAAAACCTCAATAAATGCTCTATAACTATGGCGATTTAAAACAAGGAAAATAACATATTACCCACTAGTGGGTATATTTTGAGAAAAGTCACTAGTGAGTAATTTTCTATTTATAACAATAATAAAAACACACAACACCTTGGCAACCACTTCGAATGACATTTTAATATAGAAAATTTAAAGCATATGCCACTATCAAACAATTTTCTTTAATTAATTTTGCATTTATTAAGAGATGTTGGATAAAACGTGAATTATCCACTCGATAAAATTATCACACTCAGCCTTCGGTTTCATGTGCTAATATTTCTCTCGTGTGTAATTCCTTACTTTCAAAGTCAATTTAAAGAAACAAATTATAAAATAAATGAATAATATTATCTCATTAAAATGAAGAAAAAAAAACTACTAAAAACACGAATTGATAGAGCATAAATTGAGGCAGGTCGCAGGGCTTTAAAACTGAAGTATATCAGATGGGTGATATAACCAATATTTTACAAGCACATGTTATGTGTATATTAAACATAGAAAATTATATACAAGAACTAAAACCTATTCACTAAAACGCAGTAAATAACGAATTTAAAAATACAGTAAATAATTCATACTTCACAGTCATAAAATATAAACTTAATCGTGAATCGACAATAAACACTTTATTATAGTTTAGTATGGAGAAACGATATTATTTTATTTTCACATTTCATCGTACTTATGTGTACCTAATTTAAATACTTTAATAAAGCATTTTTATTGTTGTTTCGCTATTAAGATTTAAGTATATTTGTATAAATTTATTTATAAAACAATTCAACTATAAACAGCATTTGAAATTTATTTCTCAAATATAAAAAGTTGTAAAATAAATGTACAAATATAAGAATATGCTGAGAATTGAAAGAATTGCATATGATTTTGAAATATCTGAACAATTTTGGCAACGGAAAACTTTAGAGGTAAACCACAGTCAAATGAAATTATATTAAAATGGCCTACTACACTAAATTTATTGAAGTGAACATGCAATATGCATGAAAATTCGATGTAATAATCTCTATAAATTTAACATTGTTTGATGCTAATATGTATCAATTTATTGATGCAATCACTTAACACTATGGCCCGCGGGGAATTTACCTGTACATCCATTTCAATTACAGAATGCGACATTAATCGCAAATCAATCAAGATAATTATTATTTCCTATACCTGCAAGTTGGATCCGTATAGCAATAAATATGTATATAACTGATCATATTTTTCAAAATAATACATTACAAAGTATTAAAAACATTTTCTGTGATGTTATCTGTTACCAATATGGCCGAACTCTATTCTAATTTTTAAAAAAGAAGTCAGAATTGGCATATATGTCTATGTTATATTTTAGATAAAACAAGAAATTATAGTTTAAATACTTCTCATAGTTTTTCTTCTTAATTTGTTAATAAGCAAATATATAAAATAGATAAGAACGTCATTTCCACGTTGTTTTTTCATTACTCCTTTACTTCCTTATAAAAGTTAATTTATAACGTAAGAGAAGATTACATTTTATTGTATAGCTAGGATGAGAAAAATTATGTCTTTTCCCTAATAAAATCTTGTCGAAAGTCAAAGTTTAATCAATTAAAAAACAATTGTTGTAAAATGCAATTTTAAATTATGCTTTAAACTGAAAATGGGGATACTTCATAAATTATAAGAAATTATTAACATAAAATTTACGGCTATTTAAAATTTTGTTTCATTGCTTAAAAATTGATGTCCACATAGTTTATTTTATAACAAAACACAAGTTGCCGTCAAAATGAATTTGAATGTCATTTGTTAAATGGTGTGATTTAATGCTAAATTTGTGGGAAATAAAATAAGTCTGTAAAATGTTACTTCTATTATTTTTCTGCATACTGTTGCTATGGTGGTACAACAAATTTGACATTTCTATATTTCATCACTATAACGGCTATTTGCATCTTTCAAAATTCTAATATACACGTGGATCGCAATAAAGAATTTAAAACGAGTTAAAATATATTCATCATTTTTTACAAAGCACCAGAATTGAATATTTTAAAAATATAAATAAAAAATTTTATTTTCCATACATAGTAACCGTTCAACAAAGGCGTAGTAATCGTTCAATAAACGAATAGCAACATTATTTGATGGCGATAATTTTCAAAATTGGTATTATAAATAATAACTAATATAAATTCCAAATTATCAAAAATAGCAGCATTCTTAAAACGGCAGCCTTTGCTGAAATCTTGTAATTTTATGTCTACTTAAACAAATAGCTTTTTTGTTACTTGCATAATTTAAAACTTAAGCAACCGCAAAATATAAAATTTTACAAGAAATATGTTTCTGTGAAAACGAGAAAATGATATTTATAATTCTTCTCAATTATTTTCCGTGGACGCTAATTTAAAAGAACTTTGAATTTTCTGATTATTGTGTTTATATCAAAAGTTTATTAAAGAAAATGTATTATTTTGGCCTTCTAGCTACACTTCCCATCTGCTCTATACGTTATAAATCAAACCTGTGTAATACCTAATTACTTGAAAATCCCTTGAAAAAATGCTATAGTAAATTTAAATAATTTGAAAATACAAGAGTTGTTAATTAAAGCCAAAAACCTATTTATTATAAATTATTACTCATTTTGTTTTTATGCGAATAAATTTCGAGCAATGAATTGTTTCTTGTTTACCTTGTTTATGAATTTTTAACGAGATTTAACTTCTAATTCAACGTGCTATTAAATTACTTTATGAAATGCGCGTTTAAAATTTTGCTTCTTGAAAATGTAACATGTAAGAAGCAGTACGTTCTGATGGCATCACAGAAAGAATTTGTTGAAACCATTTTTTCTCGTGTAATCATTAATTCAAAGAGTATAAAGGCAAAGGCACGGGCCAGCTGTTTTTTGGCATGACGCTATGCCGCTCAAAGCGTTTTTCTGCACATTTTATGCATTTTTTATGGCTCTATGCTCGAGAAAAGACGACGATACAAAATCAAGTCTATTTGATGTTTGGGTGTCTTATTATTTGTTGAGTGTGAAACGTACTTTACATACTGCCTGTGAACTGACGCTTTGTACTTGTATTTAAAAAATTATAAATAAAATATTTATGTTACTCTAGTATTCAAGTACAGTTTGATGTCAGCTTGCAGAGTTGTAATTCACAATCATAAAACTCATTGTTAGTGTGGAAGTAAATTTTAAATTGTTCCATCAATATTAATATCATGCAATATATTACATCGCATGTTTAATAAACTCTATATCGAAGGAATTGTAATAATAATCATATTGTTAATAAATTTAGATAGGATTGTTATGTAATATGTTGTATAATATTTCAAACATTCAATTAATTAATTGTAAATTTAAATTTTCAATATGTTAGGTATAAAAAATTTATTCATTAAATTTGCGTATTTGAAAATATAAATTCCCCAATGAAATTAAATAATAATTATTTGTTTGTATGAATAAAAAATTTAATACCTTATTTTGTAAACACTATGTTGTTTTCCAGAATATTGTTAATATTCAACCTAAAATAATTTAATTATCACATTTTTAATCATAAATATCATCAAATCAAATTAAACATAATAAATATTATTAGTATTTAAAAACAATACTTACGAAAAGTTGAAACTAGCATTTGTCATAAGGAAATGAAATCTGGTTATTTTAAAGAACAAAGTTTTAAACATAAGTTGCATAGGATTAAATTCTAAACGATAAGCTAACAAATAAAAACTTATCTCAATAAATTTTGTGTAAACTGTCAATACAGTTGGGAAAACATGTGTTTTGTTACTTTTATAGCTATTGTAATCAAAATATTAAGTTCTAAATTACATTCGTCTGTGTTCTTATTATTTATTTTTTAGCAGTTAATAAATAATACTTTTATTTGTTTGTTTTGCACACATTGTATGATTATTAAGCAATCAAATTTTGATTCTATGATTCAATATAGCTTTTACACCTGGTTTGCCTTCAAAATGTTATCAATTTGTTTGTTTGTTTTTCAATTCCACGGGAAACTTTATTTTGTAACTATTCAACTGAATTTTAACTGACGATTTAATTTAAATTCGTTATCTGAAATGAGGACTAATTTTTACTGTTTGTAACTTTTATTTGAAGCATTTTCCCTTGTAGTAGTCAAAGAAACAAAGTTTGAAAATAAATTTATTTCCCGTGATAAATGCCAGTATTTTTCTTTTCTGTGTATTAAATAAATTTGATATGAAAAAAATAATTTTTAATATTCTTGTCAGTTTTTATAACCTTTTAAAATTACAATAAAAAATAGCAATTATATGTGTCATCACAGATCATAATGAAAACAATATGTGGGGGTGTAGAGAAGGGCTGTTTGCGATGTAGCAATCCCTGTCATTGGAGAAAAGAGTCACCTCATGTCTGTTTGTTTGTTTGTGTGTGCGTGCTTGCATTCGCCCTCAAATACCCCCGCACCGCCCGCATCTACGCATGCTCGTTTATAGAAAACAAAGGTATGTGGACTAAACCCCTCCGTCAAGGTACGGCATGTGGTAAAGTAGTTAACTATGTTACCGATCCAGTTGTGGGGAAGTGGCGAACTTTACCCTCCCTACAACTGCGTCAAGTAGAGTTTTACATGTTGGCTTGAATGTGTTTGCTTCTCGTTAAATGCGCCAGGAATAATTACTTGCGTTTTTGGGCAGCGGCGTTCGTCTTGGGAAGGGTTTCGAGATAAACTGGACGTTTTTAGGTACTTGGATTTCTAATTGCCTGGAAAGTTTGTGCAATTATCTACCTTTTATTGAAATATAATATTTTATGAAGTTTTAATAAAGCTGTCTATTCTAGACCAAAGGTGTCCAGCTTGTGAATCTTCAGAACTTATCAGAATAGTTTTTTGGATAAGAAAAAAAGTTGCGCAGTACTGTTCTAAACAGCTTGGCTATATAAATTGCAATAAAAATTATTTTATATTGCATAATCGAATTAAATTTTTTATGTACCATATCTAAAGCTAAATACTATTGATGTGGAAATAAAAATTTTATTTGATTTTATTTCCTTTTTATATTCGGAAAAAGAAAAAGCGAACTTTTGCATCAAAATGCAGGTAAAAATTCCATACAATTCAATTAAATTTTCCTAAAAAATTCACATGTCAATCACGCGACGTAAAGCCCCATTTACAATAGACGACGTGAGAGGTGCACGGCGTAACTGCACCATGTAAACCGACCCTTGCTCTGCAGCTAACTAAGCTATTATTATTAAAACTCAAAACGTACTACATGAGATTGTTGGTCTGTATGCAAGACTGAATTTTTCAAACGTTGTCGTAAACATTCATTTTTAATGACGCTGTGAATATTTGTTACTTTTAAAGCCATTTTGAATCAGCTGGATGACTAAAATGAATTGGGATATTTCCAGGAATGTAACTATTGAAAAGTTTGTTTTTCTTCTTTCTCTGTCTTTTTTCCTGATCGGCTATAATGGAATATTGCATTTCTGAATAAGCAAACAAGTAATCAATTTCAAATTTTGACATACTGAAATATAATTTGCTGCTTATTACAATTTGATGGATTTAACTGCATAAATTAATTCATGTTATTGATGAAACCGGAAAATTAATAATAAACATAACCTAAAAATTACTTCCAGTACCAACTTAAAAAAACTAATTAATACGGGATTCTGTTCATGACGCCGTAACTATAGCCATCTACAAATAATCATGAACTATGCGAACAAACAATATCGATTCTTTGGTGACATGAATTCTTTCCAAATTTGTGTCCATGTCCGCATAGTTCGCACAATTCGCAATAGGTCCAGTGCAAATGAATCCCCTATTGATAGCTTGTAAACATACATTTAAAAGTATTATTTAAATAGTATAGTTGCTGATTTTTCCCCCTCCATCGTAAGCTGCACGAGTGATTCATCATTTTTACTTTTGAAGCATCGTGTTTGGTGATGACTCCTTTTTGAGACTTTGACACAGTCTCCATTTGAGCACGCATTTGCCTCATTTTCTCTTTCTCTTTATTATCTCTATCTCTTCTCTTTTCTAACGATAGTTCACTAAGTATCGATAGTAAATAACTTGTATAAATTGTAGGTTATTTCGAGTTAAGATTTATAAACAAAACTTAAATGTGATATGTTGTAAAGTGACGCACTGACACTTATCGTTTTGTTTGTCTGTTTCCTGTCAGGCACTCCCAGAGGTACGTAAAATTTAAGTTTTCTTACAGTTCATTAAGCTTCCTGCCCTTGTATTTATGATTCCCCTTGCACTGCGCGATTCTACACATGCGATAGCGATTTATTCCGCAAACGCTATCATTTTATACCGGGTATAGAATTGAAATGTGGCATGTAGCGACTTAAATGCTATTTTTTTTATATTATTACCTATCACTTTACAGTAAAAGTATAAATACAAAAGTTGTTCCGCATTTATAAAATACATACAAAAAGGCCCATTTTGTTACCTAAATTAGTATTTCACGGTGTATCAATCAAATTAAAATTAATATTTAAAAGAATAATTGGTATACGTCCATGAAATCAAAAGGTATTTGACATTTCAGAGAACAGGTTTAGATTTGTTTATTATAGTATTTTTAAGTAATAATGGCGTCTTTGAGAATATATTTCTGTTCTTTCTGTTAAATAAATAAATAAATCTAAATTGTTTTATAAAATTCCAAATATGTTTTTTTCATTGTTTAATTTTCCATTGCCGTGTTACAATTTTCCTAATTTATATATTAATTAAAATTTGATTTCCATATAGTGAAAAACTAATATTTAGGTAAGCAAGTGGACCTTATTACATGCATTTTTTAATTCTTAACAACTTTTTCATTTACGTTTTTACTATAAAGTAAATAAGTAAAAATTTCAGAAATGTAAATGAAACAGCATTGAAATCCCTATACGTCACATATTCTATATCCGGTATATTGCGTTTAAGATAGTTGCAAAGATTAGTTCGCTAATGCACAATCAGAGTTTATCTATACACTATATATTTTATATTTTAACAATAACCTGTACAAGTATAACACAAATTTAAATTATTGACCGCTAGTATGAATATTATATTTGTGATTAAGTATCTTTTAACATTTTTTTTTTTTCTTTCAGTTAAAAGTACATTATTTAAGAAAAAATGCTCGTAGCGAATAATACAGAATACAAAGTTTTCTGTATCTTTTATTTGAAGCAATTTTTCTCAAATACAATTTAAGAATGTTTACTAACGAAAAGTAAAATTGATCAAAAAGATCAGTTTAATCGACATTCATACTACTGGTGATTTTTAACAGTTTCTACTCAAATTTACATGTATACTAATTCCTAGGTTAGTATAAATCGCTTTTAGCAATATTTTATTATATTATATTATACCTGCAATAGATAATACCTAGTAAATATGTAGTTCATAGAAACAAAATATCGAATTAATGATAACGCCTTAATACAAATTATATTCTCAATATATCGAGGAAATAATTGTTACTGTCGTTTGTTGCTATTTCATTATATTTTTGAGCAAAACTAATGAAATTAGTACAGTTTGCAGACAAAATATGAAACAATAAAAGTTATTACTTATCTGAACAATTTTTATTATATTTTGCCTCATATAGAATTAAAGTGTTATAACTTTTTTTAAAGCGGAATGTAATAAAATTCTGATTTAAAACTTTATTCCGTATAGTTTTTATTTTTATATTTATGCGCGTCTATATTTTGAGCTTGAACTTGAAAGAAGACTAAAATTTCTTCAGAAGAAATTGTATTCGTCAAAGTTTTTATAATTTATCTGTTTAATTGAATTTAAAAAAATGATTTTGAGAACTACTATTGCAAATTTCAGCCGAGTTAAATCTATACATAATAGCATTAATTCAATTTCTCTTTTTTTATATCTTTTATATTATTTGTGTCTCTTTAATCTAATTCTGAAATTTGCAGGGATCTGTTTCGGAAAATGTTTGGAAAATCGAAATTTAATAATTACATTTTTTGTAATTCGACTATGAATAAGTAAATGATACAAAAATAAGTACTTGCCTTTTTATTTCTAAGAATAAAAACTACATGTTTGAAAATTTTACTTATAAATGCATAGATTTCTATTTGAATTTTTTTTTCGAGTGCATTACAATAAAATAAATGTTTTTAGGTATTAATTCATGTCGAGGAAAATTCGAAAAGAAAATCGAAAGATGAATTCTGCATAATTATTTATTGAAAAGAAACGTTGGCATTTATATGAATGTTACTTGTTCAAGAATCAAGAGCAGTCTAATACTAACAATAACCATAGTTACAGATGACGAACGAGTGTACATATTGTTTACATAATTTTTTTATAAATATATCTCGAGATGAAACAATTTCTTCAGATAAAATTAAAGAAAAAAATCTGATGTGGCCACCACATAACCTCCCGCCCAATACTACTCTTAAACGGTACAAAATAGTATTTGATGATACAGAAACATACCTTCTTATTTGTTTATTTTCTATTTATATTTGAGAATTTTAATTTTCTTTCGTATATTTATTTAATTTTTTGACATATATTTCACTAAGAAAACAGCTTCACAATCACAATGACATGTGTCACATTTCGTAAAAAATTGAAAATTTCCCATGGTGTACTAGGAATGCAAGATTTGTGAAATCTAATTTCTTTATATTTTTTTATCTCTAAATCTAATAAAAATTATTAAAATTAGTATAATCAAAACAAATGTAGAATTAAATATTCTTCAACTTTCAAAATAACATAAATTGTTGAAAAAGGAAATTTAACCGTGTTTTTCACGAAAAACTGTTAAGGGCTTCAAGTAAACTGCTACTTCCGGTCGACCAATTTTATCCAAAATCTAATCAGCTCTTCATTTAAATATAAGAAGCAATAATTCAAAAAATTGTATTTTTTGCTATTATAGTATTTGAGTTATGCGAGACGAAAAAATGGCCACAGACTACACACACACACACATACATACATACATACAAACATACATACATACATACAGACATCATCGCGAAAATAGTAAAATCGTATTGTAGGGACTCTAAAACGTGCTTATTCATTGAAAACTCTACCCAATTTTCTGACCAAAAACAATACCTCCTTTACCTAGAGGTAGGCGGGAGGTAAAAATATATAACGTCAAGAAATACAAGAAAATACGAAGTATAATAGTTATTTATCCAACACCTCTCAATAAATGCTATATTACTATGGCGATTTTAAACAAGCAAAGTAACAGATTATCCACTAGTGGGTATAATTTTGAAGAAAGCCACTAGTGAGTATTTTTTTATTTATAACAATAGTAATAACACACAACACCTTGGTAACTACTTCGATTGACATTTTAATTTAAAAATTTAAAGCATATGTCACTGTCAAATAATATTTCTTTAATAAATTTTTCATTTATGAAGAAGTGTTGGATAAAACGTTATACTTCACACGTGGGCAAAGTGGAATTACCCACTCGATAAAATTATCTCACTCAGCCTTCGGCTTCGTGAGCTAAGATTTCTCTCGTGGGTAATTCCTTAGTTTGTCCACTTGTAAAGTAAATAACTATTATGTATTAAGTGATAAAGTGATAAAGAGATATTTTAACCACACGCCTCATGAGCTAATTTACGTGTGTGGTTAATTTATCTTTATTCACGTGTTGCATACAATATTTTTTCAACATCTGCTAATATACTTTTGAATAAAACTAAAATGACATTTAATTTTTAAAAAATTGACATACATATTTATGTTACATCTTATTTTGTTACCAACCTTTACTTATATATTTTGTAAGTTGTTATGTAATTTTGTTTAAAATATAGAAATTATACACATCTACTTTCCCTCATAACTATAGAAACGTTACTTTATTCACTAGTGGATAAAGTAATATTTTATCCTACCTTACATTAAAGTATTATTTTAGTATCGAGAATTCAGTGGATAAAATACCACTTCACAAAAGAAAGTGTTGGAAAAATAATATACTGTCCTTTCCTCGTATGCCTACAAATATATTTCCAAAAATACTACGAATTACCATGTTACTATGTTTATATACACGTTAGAATGTCACTCTTTCACGGATTTTGATGCGAGGAGGTTCATTCTTGCACGGAACTCGCAAAGTCAAACACACGCAATATCAGGAGAACCGACAAAACCAAATCAATTGTAAAACTAAATTTAGTGTTATGTGTACTGCCAATCTCAATATTCTACGAAAAAATTCCTCAACAGAAAAAACAAACTGTCAACTGATTTTGTAAATAATAAAGCAAAAATAGAGAAAATAGTATCAAACACTCGTGGATAAAATGCAATTCAAGTACTCGTTCATTCTTCCACTTGTGTTTGAATTAGTTGTCTTCTGTCACTTGTATTAGAATATATTATTCTCATTGAATGTAGAATACAAAATAAGATTTATATGCGAAGAATAAGTCTGGAGTAAAGTCTAAAAATGTACATATGTAGCATAAATCGTAAAGGGGCCACGCCTAAAATTTTTACAAAAAAAATTAAACTTTGACAGGGAGATCCATAAAAGCGATTAGCGTTAACTCCATTTTTTTCATCATCTTTAACTTCGTTTCTAAATTAATTATATTATCAAAATGTGTCAAATTTTATACCAACCAAATCTACAATCTTAGTTAAAAGAATTATGTTCTGAGAAAGGAAATGAAATTACGAGTAATAATAAAAATGGAAGCGGTAATCCCATTTATGAATCTGCCTGTAAAGTTATAATAAAAATTTAAGTAATTGGTCCTCAAATCGTTGTTTTCGAGTCTGGTTTTTGAAGAAAATGTTTGATCAATCATAAATCTAAAATTTAAAGAGGTTTGTTGAAAACTCTGTAATAGTCAAAGGTAGTTCTGCGCAAATATTAACATTGAAATATAAATATTACCAAAGATCAAATAAAAAAAAAATTGCGGAAATTGTTGAGAAACATCCAACTTTAAAAGCCGGAACTTTCAAAGAAATAAAAATAAAAATAAGTGGATTTAACACTCGTAATTGAATTTCTCATACTATATTTAGCTTTTCCCGTACTTTTATGTAATTTGCGGTAGAAATTTCATTTCATTTTTTTTATAAAACGAAACAATTTTTATCACTTTGATTTCCCTATAAATATTACATAATAGAAATTCATGTGCTCAGCAAGCTAAAATTTCAAATAATAACAGTATTAATAAACACTTGTATTTTATTTTTTCTAGTGCACAATAAATCCAGCATTATCGTATTAAATTCTTCTACCCACATAAATATATCCACACACTGAAATAAAAATACTTGAACATAATAAACACTTCTCGCTCAATAAAGCTCAAATCACACGTGAAAAACAACAATAAGCGCCATTATATTCGATTATTCGTCGAAAAGTTTCCCAGCGGAGAAATCAATATTTAGAACGGGTACAACAAACGCCATGTAAACACTAGCATCGATCCAGGATACGATTACAGTTTGGTCACCAATGTGATATGTGACACGGTCGTGGCCAGCTACTTGAGATGCGGGTGGTTAGTTTTAGGGTTGGTTTCGGGGGATGTATGTGGTTAACAGTAACAGTCAATATTTCTGAGGGTGAAACCTGCACGCGGTTTTGACATGAAACGCGTTTTTCGTAACTCATTCGCCGGTCATTGCTCATGCATTTGATATATGTATGACATAAAGCGATTTCTGTCAATTTTTATTACATTTATTGGTGGTAAATGGAATTTAAATATAATTTTCTCTTTCGAAGGACGAATATTTAAATTTGATGTTTGTATACACCTTATTTTTAAATCGTTATCAGTCATATTTACTCTAAGGTACACTGATAAAAACGTTTTCTTGCAACAAACAGATTCCTCTAAAATGAAGAGAAAAATTAATTTGAATAGTGCCAATCCGATTTCATTTTCATTGAAAACTTTTGCAGGTTTAATAAATATTCTTGTATGAAAAAGAATTTAGTATTCAATTGAGACTCATTATGGGGATAAAGTAGTTTGAATAGGAGTAGTTTTTCTTCAAAATGATATCGTTTTAAATAAAAACGTTTTGTTTAAAATTAAAACGACTTCTTTTACATTATTTTTAAAAACAAAATTTAAAATATATTCATTTTATTTCAATGCAGAAAAAGAAGATAAATAAAATTTATATTCAAAATTAATATTTTTTTGAATTGAACCTAATAATTTTGTAAGAATTACATTTTCCTCAACGAATGCATACAAAAAGAAACCTGAAAATTTTCTTGAAACAAGATGTTATTTTTATGAGTGTATCCATCCAAACAAACGATTCACGTCATACATAAAATATCACTAGAATAATTACGTTCTATTTGCTTAGGATTATGATGAAACGGGTTCAATCAATTGAACTAAACAAATGAAAAATGCGAAATAGTCTAAATAAAAATAAACAATTTTAACAAAATTAAATGAAAATAGTACATTGCGCAACTAGCGCAGAAAATTATCTATTTCACGCAAGTTGTGGAAGCTTTGGTGCAAGTCGAAGTCTAGTGCTAAAATCACACGAGCATTAAATATGTACCTAATTCTGCACGAGTTGCACTTGCACACTACACTTTTATACGATCACACTTTGGTCAAGATTTAATAATAATAATTCTTACTCTTCTGAAACAAGAAATGACATCTCAAACTCAAACAATTTGACATTTATGATTACAGCATGAAGGCGGCGCAAGCGCAGGTGTGCGCAGTGTTACCAACTATATATCTGTATATTGTAATATAAAATTTATTTTGTATTTTCTTTGTTATCTCAATATTGAAAACGAAGATTTACCTGTATAAACTTTGGAATAATTATTAATTATTTTATGATATATAAATGTAATTATACTTGACATAATAATGTCATACAGTATTGTAAGTTTGTCACACTTGCGTGTGGAATAATTACCCAAGCTATTCCACACGACTGTGCGAAATAGAGAATTTTCAAGCTTTATTTAGTGTGGAGAAAGAGTAATTTTCAGTAGTGATCGAAGAAAAACATCTTTATATCTATGTCAAAATTTATGATATTTTTTTTTCATGTTATTATACATAATATTAAATTAACCCATGTTTTGAAAAAAGCCTGCAAAGTAGTAATTAAATACTATTTTTAAATATAGATAGAGAAATTTTTTTTTATGATTTCCTTGAAATGATGACGTGAATCGTTTGTTTAGATACTCAACGAATTATTAGAGAACATGCACAGCACTATACAGCAATATCTTAAACAGTACGAGTTATCGGTTCCACTTACATCCCAAATTATTTGAAACTGGACTAATCGTGGAGCTAAACATTACAATAAATGATAGTTTTGTCTATGGTCATAGTCGAGTTTAAAAAATAAACTAATTATAATTCAAGAAAATAATTATAAAAACTGTATTGCAGTTCAAATTTGAAATTTAATTTAATGCAGGTCGCGTCTCAAACGCGACCTCATATTGAAACTAATATATACCAGATATCCGGTGATATGCAAAAAATAGAACCACAATTACGAGATCTAAATGTAATATATAAAAAAAATTACTACAGATGAGATTTGAATATCTCTTCTCTCCAAATATATCTATCTTCCTTTTGCCAAAATTACGTCACGTGTATTCCTTCACTTAATTTTTAACATTTGCTATCTCATAAACTACAAATAATTCATCGATTAAAATACGGGTATTATTTTCTTTTCTAGAATCACATAAAAAAAAATTGGTCACATATTTTACTGGTTATTTTTTTTTTTTTCAATTAATAAAACAAGATTAACAAATTCAAGTATTTTTATTAAAAATAACTAAACAATATTTCTTTTGTGATTCATTTCAGATAGACATAAGTCCAATTAACATTAAAAGCTTACTCGTACTACATACATAGCTTACAAAACATAATACCACAGTATAAATGTTCAGTAATCGCAGTCCCTATCGCCACCTTTGATGTTTTGTAACGTGTTAGATTTTATGCGAATCCATGCTTCCCGCATGGTAGACGAAGCGGTAAATTTAAATAAACGTCAAATTTAAAATGATTAGGATTTCTTAAAAAAATTGTTAAAACATGACTATTTTGTTTGATACAAGTTACATGTTAATTAATTTTAAAATTTATATGCTAATTATTACTTAATTTATTTTATAGCAAAAAAATATTGACAATAGTATTAACATCAAGTGGCCGGTTTTGAAATTTACCGCTTCATGGTTAAATTTCCACGTTACAAAATACCGGGAGTGCGAATACTGCTTATAGCATTTATACTGTGATAATGATAATACAAAGTCGCCTAATAATAATAATAATAAATCGTACATACGTATACGATTATAGGTATAATACGCAAAAGAGATCTGAGTGTGTAAAGAGAACAAACCGATCATTTGTTATGTCCAAAAAATTGTTTTTGGTATTAATTTTTAGGTTTTCAAACTATAGTGAAACTGATCTAATCGAAATCGAACTAAACAAAGATATTGCTGTATTTGAATGGTTTCTTTCCAGTGAAATTTATTCTGTGTTTTTAATAGTAATATTTTCTACTACGAGCCAAAATCATATTAGTTGGCCTAGTTAAGACTTTTAGAATAGCTTTAAAAAAATAGTTCTGATCGAACAGAGGGAAAATTTATTGTACTAAATTTATTTATAACATAAATTCTGTTATATTAAAGAATATTTTAAGCAATAATAACAACTGAAATAATATCAAATTTACAATTTGTCCCAAAGGTATTGGCTGGTATCACAAACATTGTTTTTAAATCTGATGCCAACAAAATACAGAAAATTGTTTCAAATAAAAATTGTAAGTAATATTATTCTACATCTTTTTGATTCCAATGAAATTTTCTCTATCTCATTTATTTATTAAGATAAGCCCAAAAACCCAGATAGGCCTTGAAATAATCAACAAGTTACTGTTGATGAATTGTTAAAAAAATCTAATTAATTCATAGCATAAACAATACCTCTGTTCCACATATGTATGTGCCGAATATAAAATTATAGAATTTAAGATATAAATAAACCGAATTAACAAATTTCCTTTTTATGACTTTAACTGGGCCAAATAATATGATTCTGGGCTCGTATATTTGCGAAATTTATTTGTTAATAATTCTAATACATTTTCATATAAGTAAATACATATTTAGAATGTCAAAGTAAATATTAGTTAGTTTATAACGGTGATATTTTATGTAAAAATAAAAATATGTTAAAAATGTTTAACTTGTGCGATAACTTTTGTCCAAGTCAACAACCGACCTCGTATCTCTTCTGGTTCTTCAAATTGCAACGCTTCACAATTTACTCACATTCGTAACATCTGAAGTACCTATTATTTTGTTTCATTTTTTAGAAAAAATCACAATAATATTTAAAAGATTAATATTTTTAACAGTAATTTGAACAATACCATTTCTGTTTGGCATTTTTCTAACCATTAAAATAAAAACGTAAGTGAGTTGTAAAAGTTCTTTTAGAACATATATTCCTTTAAAATTTTAATTAGTATTATTATAGGTGCATGGAATAATTTGCAACACAGCCTACCAAATTGATCATAAAAGGGGAGAAATTTATACAACGCTATCAAACAGATCGCCAAAACATCTAATTGGTATCTCACAAATTATTTGAAGTATTTAAGGAATGTAAAATACATATCACATCGATTAATTTTACTCCCCTGTGCCTATTATTTTCCAATAATATTACGGCATTGAAATGATTCAAAGTTATAAATTGGCAATAGACAACTAAATTTGATTTTGGGCACATGTCGGGATGTTCACACTCATTCAATGTTCCGTTAATACATTACAGGACAGAATATAATGAAATTGCAGCTCACTTGAAAATTTTATAATAGTCAAAAATAATTGGCATAAATGTAGAAATGGGTCATCGCGCTCGCAGATTAATTTTAACTGGATAACTATGAGTGAAGAGTGTCAAGTTGTCACTAGTATTCTCGTACGAGTAATAGCCGCATACTACAACTAAGTTACAATTCACGATAATGAAACTATGATATACTAAATTTTCACACAATTGGAACAATTACGAATATTTCATTACTAAGCGGAAGCAGATAATTGGTGGACAACATGGTTCTCAATATTATTAGTCAATCATTCATAACTGATACGCAAAGTGGGTTCTATTTTGCGCTAATAATTTTTCGTAACCCAGATCGAAATAAACTTGTTTCGTTAAATGGATAGAAGCACAGTGGGGTCGTTCACCATTTTTGTATTTATTTATTTTTTATGAAACTTTATCTAAATTGAAGACTATCTACACATTTAAAAAGTTTTAATTGATATTCATTAAGCCACAATGATTTTTTAAAAAAATTGTGACGTCATTATAAAGGTGTTGAAGGATCTTAAACAGTAGAGATTTAAATAATTTTAGTTAGATAAATGTTCTATTTTATTGTAATAATAATAATAAAATAAGTAAAAAAAAAAACTACAATTATTTACAATCTGTACTGTTTAAGATCCAGCAACACCTCTACAATGACGTCACAACATAAAAAAAAACATTTTTATGATTTAGAAATAATTAATTATAGTTTGTAGCAATCATAACATTATTTTTTATTATACCTGCATCATAATCCGTGTTTAAAACATACTACAGCGTTCATAAACGCAACATTAAAACACGCCGTGCTTTAAAGGTTGCTAAGTAACAACAAAAATAATTACTATTAATATCTGTCAAAACTGTCATGACAAACAATAAATGCAAAACAATCTCCATGTAAATGATATATGTCAAACGTCAAAATTATGAAATGAATTAAATTCAAAATGTTGCTTTCCGGTGTTTTCCAGAATATGATGCAGGTATAATAAAAAATAGCGTATGACACACGTGTATAAGTGCTTTTAAAGCACTAGCGACGTTAAAAGCACTCCGCTTCGCGTCGTGCTCTTAAATTCGTCGTACGTGCTTTAAAAGCTTACTTATGCACTTGTATCATAATATACTATTAAAAGGAAACACACGTGTCTCCGAAAATTAATAGATTATAGTAAGAAAATAAATGTTATTGAAAAAAATCACACGATTATCTTAAACAGACTATGAATAATAGTTACACTTGACATTTGTTTAACATACATACTCGCATAGGATTGGTGTTTCGGATATTTTATTTTTCTCGTAGCGACTATGACTGCAAAATTTTATTTAACAAATAATTTACTTTTCCCAAAATTGGACGCGTAATCTATACAACTATACTTCTTTTTTTTTTTTAGAGAAGACAGTGTGGCGAAGGTAGTTCTTATTTCACCAACCAATCAGAGAGTTTAAAATCGCGGGTTCGTGTGCACAAACGATATTTACTGCTTCATTTCTATTCATCTCTCTCGTTTCACTTATATTTTGATGAATATATTTTCTATGCTTAGAGCATAGATATACCAATTTGCTGGAAATATTTCATTATACAAGAACGTTTCTACTACAGTTAATAACTAGTAAATATAATATTTTTTAAATATGATTAAATATATTGTTTAAAATTGAAAGTTTGAAAAATCAATAAACTCCAAGAATATTTTTTTTCGTACGTCTATGCGTATGTTGAGCGCTCAAATTACATCATTTCGATCTGTTCAAGTTTTCTACTGGATTTCATTTTTGATCTTTTTGCATTTTATTACTATTTTGCCATTTGGTATATTCAATGATATTACTAATATTATTTAAAATAACCCTATCGGAATTTTGCAACTAAATTGATGGTATGTAATGAAGAAATCATCTATTAAGTGATTTCTATTTTAAATAAGTGCGTTTTTTTTATTGTCGCTATTTTTAGCGCGCTCTTATTATAAGCTAACAAAAGGGGCAATATTTGAGTTTGTTACTCTGTTGATTAAGATAATTAATAATAAATTAGACAGGATTCAAGACTTTTATAATCCGATGTACAGAGATTACAATTCTAGAAATTTATACTTTTGGTAGTCTGTATTACAATTAATATATTTCATTAAAAAATGATAGCACATATTAAAGAAATTAATTAATAACTGATATGTAAAATATTATGTTATAGGTATTCTAAAGCGTATGGATTACACGATGAAGTTTTTCTTTTCAAGTGAATTTAAAATGACATTTGATAGCTAATTCGGCTACAGAACAACAAGCGGTAAAACAACAATGTCAAATTTTTTAGGAAATTTTAAGAAATAGTACTGCATATTCTGCTTTTAGATTTACCTATCTCACGTTATTGTGCGAGAGAGAGAGAACTTTTAAAGTCACTTGAAAAGAAAAACTTCGTCATGTAATCCACGCTTAAAGCGTGTAATACACATTGAAATGTTTCTATTTTAAGTGACTTTAAAAGTTTTCTCTCTTGCACAATGCACAGTGTAGAGTGATAGATGAGTTGACTTATCATGTAAAACTTACAACAAAAAACTGTTACATGGGGTACTTTTTCAGCTTTTTCTTAAAAGTTCCTAAAATATTACTGCTTTTGCTGCTCTACCAACAAAACGAAGTGACAAGTGACTGTCAAATGTCATTTGTGTTTATGTTTTTGATGTTACAAGGATTTAATTAATAATAAACTTACAATGGCACAGTGAGATAGGGAATAAGTTGAGAAATTAATAGATATACCTATAAGTGGTTTAAAATCAATGAATACAATTATATGTTGGTATAACTGAACTTTAGACACTTAGTTGTTTAATTCATTTAAAACTTGATCATCTCAATAGACTGATAAGTTCATTTATAATGACTATTTCCCTCATAAAATTTAAGCCAATCAGAATTCTGAGATTTCTGAATGTCATCCAATCAACGTAGAATTGCACGATAATTTTACACTAGTGCAAATTATCGATAATTCGCACTAGTGCAAATTAGCAATGTGATTATGACTTGCTGTCAAATGAAGTTTTTAAATTTTGCTTTATTTTTTATGAGAGAAACAGCGTTTGGCTAAATTTTAATCGGGAAATAGACCTTCGAATATCCCTCGTGCATGTAATTGTCGATATTATATATAATTTACAGTCACTTGAAAAGAAAAACTACATCGTGTAATGCACGTTTATCCGCATATTTTGTCAAGATCAACAGTTGATATATCCAGTACGGGTTCATATTTTAATCACCTCAACACTATATCTACATACATACAAATATACACTATTGATATACCTGAAAACGAATAAAACTACTCCCTTTGAATTAATTTCCACACACCACAATTATTTATGATCACCGCATAAACCAATTCCGACCAGCACGGTTCATTTAAAGGTAAAAGGCTTCGAAAACAAACAAGTACAATGATGTTGGCTGAAAGCAGCAGCACCGCGGCGAGAATCGATAGCAATGGTCGGGTTAACCGTTGAGCGTCGACGGGCGATGGGGAGGAGCCCTGCTGCTTCTCTATGTGCCGTATGTGTGTGCGGGTGTATGTACGCAACATTCACACTGTGTTAGCGACCCTGTGTTAGAACACGACCTGTGTCAGTAGCTTCATATAGCAGCTCCTTGTGTGTGTATATATTTGTCTCTGTATTGAATTGTCGTATCTTTATAAGGCCCAAGGATACTCGCTTTGGAAGTCATATCAAATTCATTTTTATGTTCAGACCTGATGGATTTTGTAATTTAATTTGCGTTTGAATTTCATTTGTCTTTACTCTCTATTGTTTGTCCAATTCAATACAAATCAAGCGTTGATGGTGATAAATTGACGTTTTTGTTCTGGAACTAATAGTGTGTTGTCATTCGTTGTTATCTATACAACTCACTCAGACAAGAAATAAAACTTAATATGAAGTATAATGCTGAACAAAAAAATAAGTCACTTTTTTGTAGTTTTGTTTCAATTTGATGTTTCATTTTTTTACTATCGTTTATGTTTATTAATTAAAATGTTTTAAACCAATACCTCTCAATAAATGATCTATAACTATAGCGATTTTAAACAAGTAAAGTAACAGACTACCCACTAGTAGGTATCTATAATTTTGAGACAAGCAACTAGTGAGTATTTTTTTATTTATAACAATAATAATAACACAAAACACCTTGGTAACCACTTCGATTGACATATTATTTTTTTTTTAATTTAATGCATATGTCACTGTCAAATAATATTTCTTTAATAAAATTTGCATTTATTAAGAGTTGTTGGATAAAACGTTATACTTCACACGTGTGCTAAAATTTCTCTCGTGGGTAATTTGTTACTTTGCCCACTTGTAAAATAAATAACTATTGTTCTTTGATTATTACAGTTTTATTTTATTGTCTTTACACTTTTCACAGACTCTCATCAACCGTTTGATTAAAATTTAACGACAATTGCAAAAAAAGTTTCCTATTTTTTCAGCACTGTTCTTTTATCAAAATCTATTTATATATAGTTTTTAGATTATCATTTACTGTACTCATAGTATGGTATATTAAAAACTAGGTTATCCATATTAAATTTAATTTTTCTATCTACGTGTCAAAAATATTTCGACTAAAAGAAAATAAGAAGTATACACGCCTCGAGTTTTCAGCTAATGCACGTCGTCACTTGCTGAATAACTTATAAAAGATTTTTACCTTTATCTTTAAATTATTTATTTTTATATCCAGGTTTAAAAATAATATATTTTTCTTCATTAGTTTAGTGAATTATTTTTAGTATAAGTTAATAGAAGATTTAACTTCTTTATTATGTTTAACGTTTACAAGCAGGTATTTATTTATTATTCTATACTTTATTTGCTTCTTTATCTATAATAATTGGTATCTTTTATTATTATAATAATTATTTAACATTAGATTTTTTTTAATAATTTATATTATTTTAATATATATATATATATATATATATATATATATATATATATATAGGATAAATATTTACTTGATATTTTTATAGCTTCATGCTTGATATATCTATTCTTATTATTTGTCTTATGTTTTTATTTTTATTTGTACTCGTCTTGAAAATGTTACTTTCTTTTGTTTATTCCAATTTTAAAAACAATATTAACATAGCGGATAAAGACGTCACGGATGCTAGTTACATTTCATGACGTGCATTGACTGAGTATGCGAGGCGACTATACCTATGCTAAAAGAAAGCACCGTTTTTTGAAATTATCAGGAAAGACTACGGAAACATATTAAACTGTAGTTTGATTTCTTATCTTTTTTGGTGCCAAAGCGTTTCAAAGTATAAAATAGTTTTAGTTTTGTGAAAAAGCACCTTCTTGTTTGATACTTTAGTAAACTTCCTTACAAACTTGAAATTTTTGTCACTCAATAAGAGGTAAACAATATGATGATATTTATTTATTTATTTGCATTCACTTTCTGAATTGTAATAAATAATTCGGGATAACTTACGTCATACATTCGTCAAAACAATTATTTATATTTTGCTGATGCAACTGGTGCTGGTGCAGCACAAATAAATTAGTTTCAAATATTGGAACTGATACTATGGTGTAGGACTATAGGTAATTAACTTGGATAGATAGGTAACTACACAAACATTGTTGAAACACATTGATAGATAAAACAATGAAGACGCGTTCTCACGAATCCAATTAAATTGACCGATTATAGTTGATCAACCAAAGTTGAATATGACTTGATTTAGACTTTGTTCTCACATTTCAATGGAAAATGATCAACAGTTTTATTATTATTCATAGGTTTTAAGACAAAATTGATGGGAGCGTCAAAAACCTTGCCGAAGTAACTAGCAGTTAAAGAAGGATACAGGAATAATTTATGAATGTCTGAAGAAAAATTAGAAGAACTGCTGTTGAAAGTTCAGGATCACATAGATCGCAAGATATTTACTACCTACAGGAGATTCATTTTCAATACTTGCTTCCGTATTCTGAATACCTAAAAATACCACTCAATTTTTTTAGGAAGTTTTTGCGATAATACACAATGTTTTACAAAATTTTAATTTGAAAGTTATTCGCGGATACTAATCTCTTGAACGATAAGTTTTTACTAGGTCAAAGTTCTCACCATAGCTTTCCTTCCACTTTGGTTAATCAACTATAATCGATCAATTTATTTGATCGTGAGAACGCGCCTTCATTTATGTAACTGAATCAAACCCAAAACTTTACAGAATTACAATATTTCCTCATTAGTTTGTGTAAAACCCCAAGAGCGAGTATCCTTCCTCTCACGCTTAGCCAGTAGGTTTAAGTCCACCGAAGTCACATTTGCTAGCAAAGCCCGCGCTCGTTGAGCCGTTTTACAGGTGCTTGTGTGTAATGGAATGATGGTGGTGGTTCGCAGAGACGCCGCTATGGCTGCTGCTGCAGATCGCGCCCATCAAGAACGAGCGCGACCTCGTGGTGCTGTTCCTGCTCACGTTCAGGGACATCACGGCGCTCAAGCAGCCCATCGAGACGGACGACACCAAGGGAGGTGAGTGGTAAAAGCAAAAGACGATGTTTCCTCTACACCCATTTCTATCTAGACAAACCGTTCTGCGAAATCTCCAACTTGGAGAAATGAGTTAATTCATCACTTACTATTAAAAACAATGTTCTGAACAAAAATTAACTTCTATATCAAAAACATTTATTATTCAAATTGGGTTTTAAAGTCGCTGGTTGCCGTGAAAATGATTTACTTTTGTTGGTTTCAGTTTTATGCTAAACTACTTTAATAAATATTTATGTAACAAGTATAAAACACTAAAAATATATATGTGTTACATGCAATATTTCATGTCAATTATAAATAACACGTGAAGTTTACATGAAAAATTTTTATAATTTCGAATTGTGCTTTTTTCTGATGTTTGGTTACCATTTCACATCTTTGTCATTTTGAAAGTTACTATGGAAGAAATCTTTCACATAGCATCAAAATAATACTTCTAATTATGTAATTAATATTATCATTACTAAAAATGTTGTTTCTATTAATTCCTCAGCTAATAACTTATTTTGTCGTTGATAATAGACCTTTTTACTTTATCAGACAAGTCCATAAAGAGCCACTTTATAATCGATAAACAATATCATAAACAAGTGATTATTATACAGTTGAACATGAACATATTTATACACATCAAGCTGTATCTACTAATGCCCAGTTTTTTAGTCATGGTTTATGTAAAAATTCAGTAGAGCTGTGAATTATATTATGAACTAAAATGGACATGGCGTTTATAAGTTATAAAAATTGTGGACTAGTTTAGTTCAACTAAAGTTTATCTATCTTATACTTTCATTTGATAAAGATAATGGTAAAAAAAATAACTAAATGTAAAATTTATTAACATATTTGACAGATTAGTAATCTTTGTATTTCATGTTTTTATGTTAACTAAGAATGAGAGAGTAAAATAATAAGAATAATTGCCGTTAATTTCACAAAAAACAAGAAGAGTAAACATTCTATTATTTCAAACATATAAGTATAATATTATTTCTATTACTTTTGGGAAACATGCTGAATGTTTCCTATTTATGTTTCCTATTTATTCTGTAGTTGTGGGCAATATGAGTATGGAGAAAAACGAAATTTTTAACCATTTTATTGGCAATAGATTTGTGTATTCTAGTTAAAACTCCTCTCGTATTCAATAAACTTTCAGTAGCGTAAAATCTTATTACTGTTAATAATATCACTTGATCAACAGATAAAGCATGGTTTCTATAATTTAGGAAAGTATGGTACATAATATACCCTTATAGGTATAATATACCATATATTTTTGTGAAGTTACAGGTCAGTAAGATATTTGATAAAATCTTAAAATTCATTTATAATTAGTCTAACCTAAATCTTGTGAAAAAATTGCAATCGACCTAAAGTTGATACAATCTACATTATCAGATGATTCCATAATACACAGATATCATACGCTCTCAGTTATACAGAATATCATTTTATATTTAATTTTCACTAATTCGTTGAATCATAAACTATACGCTGAACCAGGTACCAAATAAGGTTCAAGTTCGAGAGAAATTTGAGTTCGGTACATGATTTAAATCGAATTAAAATACACTTTTAACTGAAACTTAACTTTTTTCAAAGAGCGAAACTTAACTATAATTTTAGTTTAAAGTCGCACCGAAAAACTGAGCAAAAGTGGGATAGCATGAATCAGTATACACAATCATCAATCATACATCATACCTATCCAGTTATTCCCACGCAAACATTCACCATCAATATCGCCCACATATTTTACCATTCTACTCTTCTAACAACATTTTTCTCAATCTCGCACTCATCATACACCAACGTATTCCTGACATATCTCGTGTACCCTCAAACACCTATCAAAATACAAATAATGAAATTTAACTGCTTTACACATGTATTGAATTTAATTTTCTACTACTTTTACTAGATACATTTCTTTTAAAATAATCAAGAACGATAGGAAACGTTTATTTTCGAAGGACATCTCATACCTACATTACAACACGTATATTTTTTTAATATAGTCGATGATTGATAAACAAATTTTGTTAGTAACCGAAGTCCTTGACTGGAACGGCAAAATTGATAGGACACAGTGCCGAAGCACAATCCTAGTTACGGTCATTTTGAATATCTTTATCAGAGGTTTACGGCCGAATGGGGTTCAATAAATAACTAGGTTGAATTAACCCAAGCTTACAAGGACCGTAGTAAAACTATGAAATAAATCAATTTATATTTTCCACATATTCAGAATTTAAACGCATTTATGCATCGAATCATTAAGGCTTGCATTCTTCTCAAAAAGAATTGGATATTTGCCATCATTATCGTAAGTCTAAATTACCTTAATTACAAATTATTTTATTGTGAAGCTTTATTTTACTGTTATTATTGACATTCTAAATGAAAATTACTTGAAATGGGGTACAGGATAAAGGCGTCTATCAGAAAGGCGTATACCGTGTTGTGAATCGAATGAAGCACCAAAACGTAGCTATTTATGAAATATTTAATAATTAGCTTCCATAATTATTTTACAACAAGGAAGATAAATAGTTAATTATAGAGGAAAAATGTGTGAATTTAATAAAAGAACATGAAATAAAAGCGAGACCAATAATTAAACATTTGAAAAATGGCATTTAACGCATCCTTCGATTCACCAACCTGTATATTATAGTAGTTATAGTGTCAGTTGATTTTGGTGTTGGGATTAAATTGGATTTAAATAGACGTATATCTGAAGTAGAATGTCAAATAACTGTCAGTTTCAATTGACAACTGACAGATGTATAAACTTTACCTATATTGTATTTTTTTTACAGTTTTTTCGAATTTTAGATTTCAAATAAAACTTAATATGTACCTCTGCACTGAAGTTCCTTTTTATCACTCACATAGTTTATTTTCCGCGGCCGTATGAGCCTCGGCAACTAAATTCCATATTCGTGATAAAAAATTGAACTTCAGTGCCTTGATACATAAATAACTATTATTTTGGCTTTGTTTATTTGTGTTTAAAATGTATAATAAATATAAACAGTACGTAGCAAAAAGGGAGATAAATTTTTAATTGTGAATGAACATATATACCAGGTGGTGACTTTTTTATGCTATTATTGCAATTTTTGTATTGTTTATTATTATTATTATTACACTAAAAGTGTAAATGCACAGAATGAAAAACTGCATCTAATAAGGCTAAATTATGTTAGTCAAATCGGTATCTTTCGCGCAATAGAAACAAAAGAAAATTCACCATTTGAGCCTAATTGCGTATTGCCTTGAGCAATAAAACAAATAATTTGAACATTTGGATTGACAGATCTGTCAAAAAAAATCATTTGACACACAATATTTTGCAAAGATGCTATTTTTTACAATTTTATTACCAAATATCAATAATAATCATTCAACAAGAAATATAGAACAGTTTGGAAATATTATGACAAATCTATCAACAAAAATTCTCAAGGCAATCTGCAATTAGGCTAAAATAGTACATTTTATTTACTTCTATTTTGCTAAGGAGGCCAATTTAAATGACTTAATTTAGGCTTATTAGATGGAATTTATAATTCAAAACTTTTTTTGTATCTAAACTTTTATTCTAATATCCATTAGGAACAAACTGTCTCTACAATACGAAAATAGCATTGTATTACGCATGTAATATAAAAAGTCACCACGCGGTATGTAATTTTTTATCGTACGTAATTTTTATAGTGAGCTTTTTTGACGGTCGCTTTTTACAAGTCGCTTTTATCAGTAAAACACTTGGAATAGGGAAAAACGAATTTTTATTTTTAAAGCGTCAATTTAATCCAATTTTATTGCAAATCAATACGAGTAGTTGAATTGGTACAGAAACAATGAAGTTAACAGAATGAAATAATCGGCCTTCAATTATTTCCAGAGCTATCATTTACATGAATTGTAGGATTGGAACATTGAAATTTAGATTGTCTTTGGTTTATGCCGTATTAGAAATAGTTGGGATTTGAGGACTTAAGAGACTTTACAGTACTCAGGATTGGAGTAAGGACAAACAATGCGGATGTATGTAATGTTTCAGGGCTGTCCAAGTTCGCCAAGCTGGCGCGCTCTGTCACGAGGAGTCGATCCGTCCTTGTGTCACAGTTCTCGTCGCACCTTCCAAACCTCAAGGACAGCGCCAAACAATCACATCTCGCTCATGTGAGTGCACATTTAACCTTCAACGATTACTATTAATAGCGAAATACCAGAAATTTAGTTACAATTGGAATGAAAGCATTAAATGCTAATTGAAGTGATAATGAAGCCTCAAACCTCTAGATTAATATTAATAATGACTGACAGAAAGCTGGACCCTAATACGAACTTACGAAGTTTTGTTTCTATACGTTACATAACATGTACTTCATTTTTAACGTCAATTTATTCAATTAATCCTACAACCATAATTTATTTTAATCTTACTTTTGTCTAATTTAAACAAAATCGTAACTCTTATAGTACTCGAATTTCCACTGGAGATCCTCGAAATTGAAACACACTGTACATTTATTTATTGAATTCAAATTATTTAATTCAATTCAATTCAAATTAGCTGAAAAATTAATAAGACATAGAGGAAATATACATTTTTACCTTCCACGCATGTACGATTATGTAAAAATAAACTACCACTTGATTATTGTTTCCAAAACCTAATCAGCCCGTAACATGAACATGCAAAATCTAAATATAAAATTGTTACGTCTCGCACATGTTTGTAAGGGTGGTATTGTGATAAATCAAAAATATCGAAAACGAACAGATAAGCTCGTTTTAAGGTCCCAAAAATATGATTTCACTGTTTTCACAATAATGTCTGTGTATGTGTGTGTGTCATATCGTATTGAAATTACATACTTCTAATTTATAATATTCAATTTGATTACATTATGATAGAAATCTATTAACCGGGAATGGTAGTTTACTTGAAGACTTACCGTGTTTTCGGGGATATTTCAGTAAATAATTGCAATTTTTGTGAGTAGATTTTTGTAGTTTATAGCAAAATTGCATTTCATTTTCTTCATAATTTTTTGTTTTATAAGCTGCATAATTTCACCTTCGTAACATCATATCGAAAGCCAAGAATTTATTGATAAAATGTCGAATAGTTGTTGCGTAGTAACGAAGTGTCACGCTGTGGGGATTATTTTTGACACAAGTTGCCATTTCTGCGCAGGAATTATGAGGAATTTTATAAAATTCATGGTTCATATATTATATTCAGCTAATTATTTCATTAATTTAAATAAATATGAACAAATTTATTAAATAATACAATATCTGTGTTTTACTTCGGTATAAAACATATTTACTTGTTACTCACTAGTAAACATCATTTACCCAAGCCCTCTATTGCCTTTGAAAATTAATCTTTACGAGGTACTAATTGACAGTTGCATTGTAAAAATTTTACAACTTATGGCTGGTTTATACTGGATTTAATTTACAGATTTAGATTTAAAAATTTAGATTTGAAATTTGCGAATTACCGCCTGGTTCATACTGAATTTATTAAATTTGAAATCTGCCAATCCGAATTAGGCTTCAGGTATTTCTATGTATATTATAATTTAAAATAAAATTTCTAAATCTAAATTTGTAAATTAAATTCAGTATAAACCAGCAATTAAGGTAAACAATGCACGTTGCCATAGTAAAGCTTATAAGGTCATTTCAAATAATTTTTGACAGAACAGTTGTGTGACTGGACTTGGTTACAATTTTAATTTGATTTACAAATGAGTAACAAGTAAAATGTTGTACAATACACGCAAGGTAACTGTTTTCCTCCATTCAGCAGTAAAAATGTTTTACCCTGCTTGTAATGTAAATTACTATATGAGTACGGAAACCTTTCAATATTTATAACAGATTAATTGTTTTAATATCAACATTTTAAATATATAACAAATAGTTGAAAAGGATATGTATTACAGGGATTTTACTAAAATTTTATTGTAAAATCGTTCTCTTGGTACAAATGAAGTATTTCATTTGGCTGATAATGTTATGAAGGGAATTATCATAAGAACAACACATCAGATGTTTCGCCTTAACCAAATAGGTAGTTAAGGGTAATTAAATACTGTATTTTCTCGATAATCGTAACAATCCCTTTGTTATTCTCTACTCTATGAAAATATAGAGTATGCTGAAAGCTGTTCCAAGAATACGGAGGACTACTACTGTAAATTCATTATGGTTTACTCTCAGCTCCGTGCATGTACGATGTTATGGATGTACTTTAGCGCCAAACATTTTTATTATAACCTATTTGTCCATTGCACTCTTGTTTATCCATCATTTTTGTGCTTCATACTAGATTTTAAAATGCAAAGTGACTTTCGAACTAAAATTCAGGGAAAGAAATATTCATTTAACAAACAAAACTTTAAGATTTAATATTTTTGTTAAAGTAAGAAAATGTTTAACAATTAACAATATTCGAAAATATTGCATTAACGTTATATATTTATGGGGTAAACAGCTCTGAGGATCATGAGACCCTCAATTAGAATTCCTCGGCCGATAGTTGCCATTTTAACTTTACCCGCGTGGTCCCCCTCCACTAATTCATTTGGGGGCATGACTTAACGGCTTGTACTCGTACTGCGTGCGCAATTAAAATATATCACTTACCAAGATCTGTGTGAGCAAAGTGCTATGATGAGTAGAAACTTGATAATATATTTTTTACCTCATTTCTTTGACTGGCAATGCTAATCGTACTGTGTAAATTGAACAAAATATAAACTTCTTCCAAAATTAAAATTATAGTTAGATGATCTTACTTTAACGAAATATCTCAAACTCTAGATTTTATTTTTTGATCGCACCATAGGCTAAATTGAACAGCAAACGTTACTGCCATACTTTTAAATATTAAATTTAAATGAGTAAATCCTGCCTTATGGAAATCACAAGTCCTACAAACTAGAAAATTACATAGTCGTATATCAGTTTCGCTCATCTCTTGAAATTGTTAATAAACTCTGGTTTAAACATTCATCAATGCTATAGTAACCAATATACAACAGTGATGTGTATTCTAATTTATTCCCTTTATCAGTTATCAACAATATTTTTGACATAAATTATTAGAATAACATTGTAGAATTATTTGTAAGCCTTCTACCCTCATGTATTTATTTGTATAATTGTATGGATCGTATTGATATATATAGAATAAATAATATTTAAAAACTGATATTTAATGGATTAAATTACATCCTTGCCATTGTTACAAATTAGGGAAATATAAAAAAATTACAAAATCTACTATTTGCTTATTATATAATAAAATTGTAAAACATTTAACATTTTTTTGTATCACCGTCATAAATCAAGCGAAAATCCCCAACAGTAGTCCTGCTGAGAGGATCATAAGCATAACGATAGAATGGGTTATGTGACCATTAGTGAAATTTAAAGAAAATTTATATAGCAAGAAAATATGGTATTATTCTATCCTATACCTAGAATAAAGATTATGTTTTACGTTTTTGAATTTGAATAGATCAACAAACCATAAGACTTCGCTGAAAGGTCAAGCTAGTCTCGCCTCGTTCCTAATACGAGAAATACAAGATAAAAATATATTTGTGTTCAATAAAATTACATAAAAATATTTTCTACATCAATAATACACTCGAATAGCACGTGCTAAAATCATTAGTATTTACAAAATTTACAACAATATATAAAAAATAAATAATTCATTTAAATATTATTTCTTAAATAGAATAAATATATCATCGCGCTATTTACCCATTTCTGGGTGTAGTACTCTGCTCAAAGTAGATTTCGGTATTATGATATATATAATCACGACCTCCAAAAATGGTAGTGGTGGAGGAGCTTCAGGGGTAATTTAAATTAATATTATAGTGATTATTTTTTGACGTTTCTTAAAACCAATGAAATGCTTTATTGTATGTAACGTGTCTGCGTTTTAACCAATCCTGTCATTATTATACTGAGAATAATGCTCTTGTGATTATTCCCGGCAATTTTCTCTGTAGCTTCTTTGTTTTTGTTGACAGATGTCAAATGTCAGATAGTTATCATCGACACAAGTAAAAAAGAGCAAAAAAGATAGATTTAGTGCTGTGCCTGATGATGAAATAAAAAAATAATCTAATTAAATATAACTCGAGAGTTCGATAAATTAGAAAATAATTCTCCAGTATCTTTCTCAAACTTGTCGCCATTTGGCAATAGCCACTCAAGCCCTACGGGCTTTCGTGGCTATTGCCTGGCAACAAGTTTTCGAAAGATCTGTCAAATTATTTTCAATTTATTCTCACTCTCTTGTTATATTATTACTGAAAATTTGTCGGCTGTGAGGCTCAAACCGAAAATCTTATGATCCATAGTCCGATGCGTTACCACGGAGCTATTTACCGTTGTGTGTTATAATCATATAATAATGCCATATGAAATGAAAACTTAACGCGTATTCTAGCCGAGGAAGCGTATCTGTTTGTCAATCTGTGTACTGTGTAGATAGGAATTAATTTACAAAATGTAAAATTAAAATTTTGCAACAACTAAATATGATTCCCTAATTCAGATGATGAGTCTGAGCGCAGACGTGATGCCCCAGTACCGCCAAGAAGCGCCGAAGACTCCTCCGCACATCTTACTGCACTACTGCGCATTCAAAGCTATCTGGGACTGGATCATCCTGTGCCTGACCTTCTACACGGCCATCATGGTGCCGTACAACGTGGCCTTCAAGAACAAGACGTCCGAAGACGTCTCTCTCCTCGTAGTCGACTCCATCGTCGATGTCATTTTCTTCATCGACATCGTGCTCAACTTCCACACCACATTCGTTGGACCTGGTGGGGAGGTGGTCTCTGATCCCAAGGTCATAAGAATGAACTACTTGAAGAGTTGGTTCATCATTGATTTGTTGAGTTGCTTACCGTATGACGTATTCAACGCCTTCGATCATGATGAAGACGGGATCGGAAGTTTGTTTAGTGCACTCAAGGTTGTACGGCTCCTGCGATTGGGGCGAGTCGTCAGGAAACTTGACAGGTAGGTCGATACAAGAAGAAAAGAATAAATTACCGATATCAAATATGCTATAGTGATATATTCAAGGAACTCAAATTCTGACATTTACTAATCAATTCTGTTCTATTTCCTTTAATTTATAATGTTTTCAACTATATAATATTTATCGGTAATTACTTAGGTATTTTATTTATGTTGATATGAGTAGGAAATAAATAATTTATAATATATTTAAGAGCCATTAATAATGAATATTTATATATGTTTGTAAAATGAATAATATGTATGAAGTGGATTTTGAGGAAAAATCAATTTTCGTGAATGAATAAGTGGAATGGTTGAATAACATTTCATCTGAGGGTCAATGAGGTTACTTTTTAGATATCAATTATATTCATATTGAATTAGCAAGAAACGGTATGTAATAGTTGTCGCTTCATTGATATTTGATTGGTAGGTATTTGGAGTACGGTGCAGCCATGCTGATCCTGCTGCTCTGTTTCTACATGCTGGTGGCGCACTGGCTGGCGTGCATCTGGTACTCCATCGGGCGTTCCGACGCCGACAACGGCGTGCAGTACAGCTGGCTGTGGAAGCTGGCGAACGTGACTCAGAGCCCGTACTCGTACGTGTGGCCCAACGACTCCACTAGTCCCGAGCTTATCAACGGGCCATCGCGCAAAACCATGTACGTCACGGCGCTCTACTTCACCATGACGTGCATGACCAGCGTCGGCTTCGGCAACGTGGCCGCCGAGACCGACAACGAGCGCATCTTCACCATCTGCATGATGATCATCGCCGCGTTACTCTACGCCACCATCTTCGGTCACGTGACTACCATCATCCAGCAGATGACCAGTGCCACGGCCAAGTACCATGACATGTTGAACAATGTGCGTGAGTTTATGAAGTTACACGAAGTGCCCAAAGCGTTATCGGAACGAGTGATGGACTATGTCGTTTCGACTTGGGCTATGACTAAAGGACTTGACACCGACAAAGTTTTAAACTACTGTCCAAAGGTATGAATTCATTCGTTTTTATCAATAAATTTAGAAGTTAACTCTACAAGGTATAAATCTTACAACATGCTGTCTTAATTACTGTCTTGAGGGAACTCTGAAGGTATAACTCTTCTAGAACATTCATATAACTCATAATCACACTATTCATTTAATTCTCTTCTTTCTACACACGATGTCTGATATATGTGGTGTACGTACAACTGAGCTTATGTTTGACAGGATATGAAAGCGGACATCTGTGTACATCTGAACCGGAAAGTATTCAACGAGCACCCGGCCTTCCGGTTAGCGAGCGACGGCTGCCTGCGTGCTCTCGCAATGCACTTCACCATGTCGCACTCGGCGCCCGGTGATCTGCTGTACCACACGGGCGAGTCCATCGACTCGCTCTGCTTCATCGTCACCGGCTCGCTCGAAGTCATCCAGGACGATGAAGTTGTTGCCATCCTAGGTAATATTCGCACAATACCGAACATTTACTTCGAAAATTATTCACTGTTTTTCAGGCAAGGGTGATGTGTTTGGGGACTCGTTCTGGAAGGATAGCGCTGTTGGTCAATCAGCAGCTAATGTTCGAGCCCTAACTTACTGTGATCTACACACAATTAAACGAGATAAGTTATTAGAAGTTCTGGATTTTTACCAAGCCTTTGCAAACAGTTTTGCAAGAAATCTAATTCTCACATACAACCTTAGACATCGACTTATTTTCAGAAAAGTAATATAAGTTTTATAATTAACTTTTGCACAAAATAAACGATACTTTTCTACAGGTGGCAGATGTTCGTCGCGAAAAAGAATTAGCAGAGCGTCGGAAAAACGAACCTCAATTAGATCAAACACAAGACCACTTAGTCCGCAAAATATTTTCGAAGTTTCGGCGAGACCGATCACATGGGGGCGCGAGTGCATCCCCGGGCAGCGGTAGCGCGCCGGGCTCGGGGGGAACGGCGTCTGGCACCGACGTAGAGAAAGGTGCGGGCACGGGGGCCAGTCCGGGAGCAGCAGAGGACGGCACTGTCGTGCGAGTCATGTCCACCACCAAGCTATCCTCAGTGGCGGAAAAAGAAGACGCGAGTGGTACAGGCACAGCGGTCGTGGCCACGAAACCAGCGCGACCCACGTCCGTTAGAACGAGCAAGTGGGGTCGACTACTGGGCTCCAGCTCGGTGGAGGAGTGTCCCAGCCAGCCGCCCGCCTCGTTCACGCGGAGTTTGAGCGCGCGGGATACGGCATCGAAGGAGCGGCCCGGCTCGTCGTCCAGCGGAAGCTCGAGCGGTGGCACGTCATCAGGCAACGGGGGTAGCTCGGGCGGCGGCAGCGGGAACAAGGTGTTTCCCAAGCTGCAGAAGATGTCGTCGAGTCCAGGCATCACACGACAGGACACAATAGAGGAGACGGCGGAGACTACAGCGGCTGACGAGGTGCTTCCGGCTAGCACGCCGCATCTCCACCACCATGCTGCGCGCTCCATGTCGCTGCGCAAGATGGAGAGCTATGACTGCGGTTTGCGTGATCCCGCCGCCATCGCTCTTTACTCCGAGCCTCTAGCACCACCCGAGTATAAGGAGATCATGTCTAATCTTATGGACTTTAAGGTAACAGTAGAAGTATACAAGTTTTGAAGTTTTATGTGTTCGTCAAAAAGTTTCAACATATTTCATTTTTCTAGTTTCCTTAGTGCATAAAGTATTCGAAGCGTTAAGTTTTTTTTTTTTATTGGTATTTATTAAACTTCAATATTCAATTTATAATATCCATATACTATTTTGGCTAATTCAGTGCCTATCTATAGATTCATCACGTATTTTGTCCTCATCTAGGGCCCAGACGGTTTAATGGATTTAAGTGAAACCTTCACAGACATGTAGAGTTTGATTAGGACTGCGTGCTTTTTATGAATTCATATTTTTCCTATACATGATGTGCGAGAAAACTTGAAAAAACATGCATTTTTGGGCCAAAATCAACTTAGATTGTGGTGGCCGTGATATTTTTAAGATGAACATCTATGACAACTTGTCAGTTTTGACAGTTCAGTTTTAAATTTGAAATATAAATTACATTAATTGTAGACAAGTTGGAGAAGTTTTTTAAATTTATCTGTGTTTAGAATAAATGAACAAATGTGTTTCATATTTTGAAAATTTTTGAAACATTAATTTAAAAAATTTTTAAAATGTCGAAAAAAATTTTTGGCTTTGATTGTATATTGACGTCCTGAGAAAAGTGGGTGTTACACGATTAAATTTAGTAAAATAAAGTGAAACCGCGAAATATAAAGCTAATGTAGGATGCATATTATTATTGACTGTAGATACTTTTAAAATGACTAGATGACAATAAAAGTGTCAGATTGACCAAAGTCCTTATTACATGATCAAATATTAATGTAAATTGTATTTGATTATTTTTTTTTAAATCATTTATTGGGTATCAATAGAAATGTCTCGAAGAGACGAGGTAAATGATTATATAAAAAAATGGATGTTGACCAATTGTCGATTGTTTATCTAAAAGTCATCAAAAATATATCGTGCTTGGTATCAAATGAAAAGTATTGAATAGACATGTTCTAACGAATTGTCAAAAATATGGACCGACTGATATTAATTTTCTTTTTTTTTTAATGAAATGAAATGAAATACGATGAGCAATTGTTTTTTCTAAAAATTCATGGAAACCTGACTTGTGGGGTAGCAAGTGAAATTTTATAAAAGTGGGAACTTAAAAAACGTAGTGATGACCCATCCTTAAAACAAATCTTTACGATTATCAATTGTTTTCATAGAAATTCTTAGAACGCTAACTTATAAAGTATTAAATGAAATTTTATGATGACAGGAAATGAAGGACAGAAGTGACGAATTTTTTTATTCCAAATCGTTACGATCGGCAATTGTTTTTTTTTTGTTTCATAGAAACCTGACTTGTGGGGTATTAAATGAAATGTTTTAGGAGCAGTAAGTTGAGGAATGTTAGTGAAGAACATTCATTATCACAAATGATTGCGATCGGCAATTGTTTTTGTAGAAATTACTAGAAAGCTAACTTATAGGGTATTCAATAAAAAACACACAACTTCCTTCTATGGAAATCACTCAAATTTTCAATATGCGATTTTCTTCAGTGCTAATCACACAACTTTCCTCAATGGAAAACACATAACTTCCCTTAGTGGAAAGCGCACAACTTCACTTAATGGAAAACATACAACTTTTTACAATGGAAAACACACAAATTCTCTCAATGCAATATACACAAATTCCTTCGATAGAAAACACACAACTTCCCTCTTTGGAAATCACTCAACTTTGCAAAAAGGTAACATAAGCAATTTTCTTCAGTGGTAAACACACAACTTCTATCAATGGGAAAAACAGAACTTCCCTCAATGAAAAACATGGGAGACACACAACTTCCCGCAAGGAAAAATATGGGAGACACGCAAATTCCCATAGTAACATGGAAGCGAAGAACAAAGTGACGATATTCGATATGTTAATGTCATGAAAGCGAGAAACGAAGTGACGAGCTTTCTTCGCCAATTTAGCTACAAGAAAGAGAGGAACGAAGTGATGACCTTTTTACATCATGGTCTCATATGAGATATTAACAAAGTACTATTATCCCATAATTATAGTTGGACCCTTAATTAAGTTGAAATTTTCTTCAAGGTCGAGGAGCGTAGTGATAAGACCTGCGAATTAGATCGAACCGCTAATCACATTTCGCATATTATATTATTATATACATAAGTTTTGTGAGATTGTCAGAGATGGAGGAGCCCTAGCTGAGACCCCCGCCGTAGGCGGGGTCGACGCTAGTATTAATCTAGTTAAATAGAAAAGCCGAGACATGAAATGTGGAAAACTAAAATAACAAAGGTCAATATTTCGTGCGTATCTTACAAATTATCATTTTTTTCAATATGTAAAACGGAAATTATTTCTGGAAATCTGATATCACATAATCAAATAAGGCGCTTAAAATCATTGTATACATTCAATAATAGTTAGTTTGTATTTTACTTATATTTAGTACCTACATATCCTCTCTGTAAACTGTATTTGAAATTGCATTATAAATTAAAATTCTGCGCACGAATACAACTATATTAAAATATTCAATACCCAGTAATTATTTTATTTTAAGGCAAAAAAAAATTGGAAGGTGTATAAAATTAAAACACGAAATTTCCTACACCAAAAAAATGCAGTGGTAATTCTATTCAGTGTATAAGTTAACACTACAGTTTGGTAATATTAAATTTTGGTAAAATTTTGAATTTGGTAAAATATGAATTGTGTAATTATATATATACATAACATGTTGTAGAACTACATAATTTTACACAAAAATTGGTCACCTACTAACATTTATATACATCTACACGAAAATAAAAGATAAACACCTATATTTTTGTATTTATCCACAAAATTTGGTATTTTATTATTAATTTTTAATTTACACGCCAATGTGCATTATGAACTTCAGTTATGGCAAATGACGTTTGTAGAGTACACTGTGCTGTTTTTATTTATTTCATTTAGATTCATGGTTTTTAAAAGCCAACTTACCTTTTTAAATCAATTACAGTGGTCATTATTATTCTAAATTATTTTAGATTTATTAATTCAAAAATCTAGAGAATAGGGGAGTGGGACATTTATTTGAAGACGCATTTTACTACTACGCACTTTAATTTTACTAGTTATGTACACTGCATACTGTAAATATGTCACCTATAAATTTTATATATTTCAAACGTACTCTTCTCTTTTGCCCAAAATTTGAAACGTTTTACAATATTCACACCTGCATTAAATATAATAATTCATAATTTGTAAGATATTTTATTTTCTAATAAGAAATAGTTGTATTTGAATACAGTCGAACCTCTATAAGACAACTCTTTACATTTTGTCATTTGTATAAATGCCATGTATTCTTATCTTTGTAACTCGAATTTCCCATGTATTTGCTTTAAAATATTTCTACCGGGTGTTCCATTTTCGCGCAATGGTATGTAACTATATTTTTTTAATGGAATACATTTTCGGTTCCCTTTAATACAGTTCTTATTCATTACAATCCTAAAATTATTAGTAGTATTAATAAAAAAAAGCACACGAAAAATATCATGAAATTAAAAACAATAACAAATTTATGAAAGATGTCCTTCAACATCAGTACAACTAACTAAAGAAAAGTTTATAAACTAAATGAAAAAAAAAATATTAATAAAAAGTAAACATGATTAGTTTCTATACTAATCATTTTCGGACTGCATGAATGAAAACTGCTTTAAAGAGAAACAAAAGATCTTCAAATTATACAGGGTTCTTGATTCGTAACGTACAGAAAAGATTAAAAGTATAGCTGGTAGGCCCAAAATAGTGCTTTTTCTTTAATAAACTTTTGACATGTATCTATAAATAACAATATAAACATTCCTAGGTGGACGTAAAACTAGAGATTCAACGACTGAATCAACGAATGGGACGCATCGAAGAGCTCCTCTCCGAGCTCGTCACCCGTGTATCAACCACCGCCCTCTCCCCCCAGGCCAGCACCCCGGTGTCGGGCGCCGCGGCGGAGCTAGTGCTGAAGAAGCGACGTAGTAAATCGCGCGGCAAGGGCGCAGCGCCGTCACCCCCGGGGCAGGGCTCATCCCCCGCCACGTCCCCCGACGGCGGCGGCGACCATGACGTCACTCCGTCCGCGTCCACCGCCCGCCGCGCCGCCAAAGAGTTCCTCTAGCGCTAGCACGTCATCCACGTCACTCAGGACTCGAACGCGAACTTCTAGCGTGCTGTGTGCGTGTGTTGTTGACTATGTGAGTGGTAATGAGGAGGAAAGAGAAATGGGGCGAAAACTATCAAAGTTGAATTGAGATTTTTATTGAGAAGTAATCACGATAGATATTTATTTCGGGTGGTTCAATGATAAGGGATTCTGTTCTTCGATTGCCATTTAAAGAATCTTGCAAATATTCATGTCAAATTCATGTGTTAGACGAATTTGACAAGAGGTACCATTATTTGTTAAAGCTCTTAAGCTAATTGAGAAAAAAATCGTACGTATACCATTCCACTGTTTGACTAATTCATAATTTCTACATCTTTTGTTTATTGTTTGTTATGCAGTCTTTGAAAGATGGATAAATATTTATTTCCAACGAACGCTGCAGAAAATTGACTTTTGCGATTAAATTTGTCAGCGCAAAGTTAATGTTTTCTGAGGAATTTTACTTTGTCACTCATCTCCAATAGCAACAAGTGACTGTAGTAGGTACATTAAAATACAAGTTTCATAAGACATGATTTTAGCTTACGCCTCTTTGTTAGAAAACGAGCGAACAAATATTTATTTTTTACTGTTTTTTTCTATTTTGGTCCTTTTGTCAAACATATTCGTTTTTTTACCTCCCGCCTACCTCTAGGTAAGGGAGGTATTGTTTTTGGTCAAAAAATTGGGTAGTGAGTTTTCAATGAATAAGCACGTTTTAGGGTCCCTACAATACGATTTTACTATTTTCGCGATGATGTCTGTATGTATATATGTGTGTGTGTAGTCTGTGGCAATTTTTTCGTCTCGCATAACTTAAATACTATAATACCAAAAAATACAATTTTGTGAATTATTGCTTCTTATATTTAAATGAAGAGCTGATTAGATTTTGGATAAAATTAGTCAACCGGAAGTAGCAGTTTACTTGAAGCCCTTAACAGTTTTTCGTGAAAAACACGGTTAAATTTCCTTTCTCAACAATTTATATTATTTTGAAAGTTGAAGAATATTTAATTTTACATGTGTTTTGATTATACTAATTTTATGAATTTTCATTAGATTTAGAGATAATAAAATATAAAGAAATTAGATTTCACAAATCTTGCATTCCTAGTACACCATGGAAAATTTTTCAATTTTTTACGAAATGTGACACATGTCATTGTGATTGTGAAGCTGTTTTCTTAGTGAAATATATGTCAAAAAATTAAATAAATATACGAAAGAAAATTAAAATTCTCAAATATAAATAGAAAATAAACAAATAAGAAGGTATGTTTTTGTATAATCAAATACTATTTTTACCGTTTAATAGTATTGGGCGGGAGGTTATGTGCTGGCCACATCAGATTTTTATTTTTAGAAATATTTTATTTTTAAGGGATGAGTGATGATCGACTGTGATGATAAATCAATAAAATATTATTCTTCGGAATGCAGTCATATATTTATTAAAAATACTAAAAATCCGACGTTTCGGTCATAACTATGACCTGCCTCAGGGAAATTTAGTGATAACTAGTTATGACCGAAACCTCGGATTTTTAGTATTTTTAATAAATATATGACTGCATTCCGAAGAATAATATTTTATTTTATTTTTAATTTGATTATTGGTAACAGTGATTGACATTCGTAATCTTGACATTTCATTGGCCAGAAATAATATTTATTTTCAAATAAGAAATGTCTAGAAATGTAGGTACCAACCTAACAGAACTTAGTTTCGTAGAGAAAATTTAAAGAACCAAAATAGAAAAATTGTATATTATAAATTAAAGGAGAGAAGTGTATGATTTTTTCCCGGGGAGTAAATTGAAACACGAGCTGTAGGCGAGGGCTACAATACGACATGAGAAAAAAATACACATCTCTCCTGCGGTATATAAACTATTGTTTTCACGACCCCAATATTTATGATGGTTTTTATGTAATTCAAAATTATTTGAATTATAATATAATTTATATTAGTTTACCTTTGATTTGTTTAATTTTGTTCATAATAACTTTAAACAAAAAATATATATAATTGTATAATTGGCAAAATAAAATTACTATTATTTTTAAAACGGAAAGCGGAACTATTTTTATTGGAATGGATAGCTCGAAGTATTCCCTTTTCAACGATATAACTTGTTCCTTCCTATATCTAAAATTAAAATTAAGGTTACAAAATTCAAAGAAACAACATTTTTAATATAGAAAATATAACTTTAGGTAGGCCGTTGAACAAAACAAGTTATTGTTTTATTATTGGCAACAATTGCTTTACATCGACAATGTTTGTTGACTAATCACACATTCCCCTAATAATTTTAATTTACCCACTGTACAATTATGTCCCCCTTCGTGCTGTATAAGCCTGTTTAATTATTTTTCTCTTAAATTATTAGTTAGACAGCAAAACTGATTGGCTGCTTTAAAATACTCACCCTGTAGACCAGAAACTGACACGTCTTTGTTTCCACGAAGCAGAACTGCTAAACAAATTGAAACTTTTTGATATTACTGATTTCGATTATGTTCGATTATGTTTCTGTATGGTCCATTTGGTGGAGTAGAAAATCGACATTAGGTACTAGTTCAAAAAAAGTATCATACAAATATGTAGTTTCTGTTTTTATTTGCATATTTTGCTTAAAAACAAAAATTGTTTTTAACCATAATTTTAACAGATATATAAAATGTTTTCCACCCATTTATTATTATTTGTAAATGACCACTTGAGATTAAAGTGATAATAGATATTTATGATATAAGTTATAAAAGTGACATTTTATGAGTAAATGGGGAGTTTGTGAAACGAGGCGAAGTCGATTGAAACATCTCCACGAACGAATTAAATCACACTTAAACGTATATCATATAAAATTTTATCTACGATCTACCTAGTGTATTAGTAAATACTAAAAATTGTAGCAAGATATTTTGACAGCTATGGTTATATTTGTTAATTTATTGATACAAATCGTTAGTAACGTGTTAAAAGTAACAATAAATTCAATTTTAACACGTTGTTATGTTAATTTTAACACTAGTGTCAGAAAGGAAACTTTTAACTTGCTAAGCAACCGTTAAAAGATCCACTTTTAACAATGATCGTAGATAAAATTGTTTTTAACAAGTATTCGAAAACGACTAATCCGCTCATTCTTCCACCCACATACATACATCATTCGTCCAAAAATTATAACGTAGCAAGGGAAATGTATACCTAAACTAAATTTTAACTTTGTCATGTCATTGATGAAATATGCCATATTTGACCAATAATAATTTTGTGGACAAGAAAGTAAACATCAAATTGCATTGAATAATGTATCATATATTTACCGAATTGAAAAGTAAAAGTAAAGTCATTCAATCCACTGTTGTTTAATAATTAAAATGTGACTTGAAAATGTTATTAAAATAAAATTGAAACTTTACTGACAGTAAAATTACCAGAGGATACTAAACATGATATTCTCTATGACGAATTTATAATATAATTTACAAATCTGGGAACTTTTAAAGCCAATTGTCACAAAATTCTTAAAATATCAATCGTTCAAACAGAAGCTCTTTATGATCACCCGATAGTGCGTTATAATTTTCATAATATGAAATGTTAATTTAATAACCATATCGAAAAAAATAAGAATTATATGTGAATTTTGTTAATTTTATGATGTTATAGGCTTCCGTGGCCATTGTTTGAAATTACTGTAATTTTCGAATTTAATCCACTTATAAATGAATACTAAATACGATACATAGAAAATAAAAAGTTCAAGAAATGGTTTCAAGTTCGAAAATTACAATACAATGTTATTGTTAACAAATTTTAATAGTTGTTACGAACCTATAGATAAAATAGAATCTATTTTTTGTTAATGTACATTCAAAGGAAATTACTGTACATTAATGCTAATGTTATATGAGCCTGAAGGAAAATGAGATTTAATGTGTTTTCCAAGGTTTTTTAAATTTATTTTTAAAACTATTTCGTCTTAAACCCCAGAAACCAGGGTAGAACTAACAATGAAAAATATGGATATGTACGAATTTAATAGACATTAACTTTAAAATAGCGAAAAACCTTTCACGTGTTTCGCCGAATTAAACAATTTTTGGTTTAAAGTTATTTTTCAGTACATTGAACAAAAGTAGAATTAAACGAAAAATTGTTTACTTTTTATAAATTTAATGTCTACTAAAGTTCCATATTTTAAACACCTTTTTAAATTTGTTAATAGACTTGTGATTATAAATTTAAAATCTCAAATTCAACTTTTCCTATTGAAGGCAATACGATTAAAAAGCGATTGCATCTGATAGCGCTTTTTAAATTAAAAACAGAGGACTGGGATCGCTTTTTCGGTCCACAGTATTACTTATATAAAAATATACATAAATAACAACTATACAGATATAATTATATAAATATTATACATATACATTTAATTATACATGCGTCAGCGGATACATTGAGGAAATGAAGAAGAAAAGAAGCAATACGTTACAACACAACACGAACCATCATCGCTCACCACCGCAACCATCACCCACTTATGAATTTAAACCACGATGGTTTGCCTGTCTGGTTACAACCGAATTATTTTTTATACTTTCGAACTACGACTGATGTTATGTTTATCTCCAATCCTTTTTTAGATTCATAGAAAATAGATGTGCAACACTGAATAAATGTTGAATGTTATATAGTAACTAGAATCTTTTTGATTATTTCATATTTTTTTATATTTAGTAAATGTCCATGACTGTATAAATATGATAAGATCTCATTATTGTTCATTATTTGTTTGAGATAACATTTTTAATTGTACATACGACTGTTTATATTTGTATCTGATTGTTTTATCCTGTGGTCTGTTTCAAAAGATTTGTCACTTCTTGGAACTACTAACAACTGATTTTTTCAAAATTGTTCAGTGAATAATCAGTAGTTATACAACAAGAGGTTCGAAAAAAATAGAATATATAGTTGACAGGACGATATGTGTTGCCTATGAAACACGACACAGTAGGTCGAGTTGCGTTTTGTAGGCAAATACATCGAATCCGCAACTGTATATTCAGATTATTTTCGAAGCTCGAGTGTTAATACTATGCAACGAATCAACCAATTATATTACAAATTATTTATTTATGTCAAAAATATTAATTGTTGGTTTATATTGATGGATTATATGATTACATATGATTCATTTGTTTGCGACCGAAACACAACTAGTTGTGTTTCGCGAAACATAATTTAGCAACGCGTAGCTAAGAAAAATTGAGCTATGTGATTGGTCTATTTTCCTATGAGTTGTATAGTCTATAACATATGCCATTGTTTTCTTTTCTAAGTAGCCATTATACAAATTAGATTTTAAACTGATAACACAATTTTTTTTAGTACCTGTTATTTTATTGGGCTATTGGAACTACCTAGACCTCCTAAATCATAGTACCCCGAATTTAATATAATATAAATTAATTGTTTTAATGTTGCGCACACTTCAAATTTACTATTCCAAAGAAAAATTATTTTAAAGAATCAATTAACTTAACAATAAAATTGTTGTTAACAACTTAAATTATTAAATTTCTAATTTACGAATTAGATTGAAAAATAAGCTAATAATAATGTTTTTTTAATGCTCGTTAGTACCGAATTCGATTTGTAAATTTAATTACAATTTGATTAACGCGAGCTCTAATATTTTTTTATATGTAAGTTAATTTTTGTAAATATTTGTAATATTTTATTTATATAATTTTGTCACAAACTGAATTATGTTATCTATTTTTGTTCCTTCCTATGAGTCACACCAATTATATTTTCATATTTATCAGTCATAAAGTAAGTTTATTTTAAATCAAATTAATTAATATACTCTGAATTTAATACAAACATTTTGGTTATTTTAAAAAGTGTGTTAAACTTAGTAGATTTGTGAAGTGATGCATTTTCTGAAATATCCTGTTTTCATATCTAATTAACAACATTAATATTGAAAGTAAATGTATAATAAATGTAATACAAATAAATCCATAGCTTTATATGTACCAGCATAAAGTAGAGATCACCAGAGACCTATGCTATATCCGAATAAAACAAAACGCAACAGCCAAAACAAATTGTTAGTTTTTGCTTGTCTTTTGCTGAACATAAAATATATAATATTTTATTATAAAATATATAGCGGACTTCTTTGGTGATCTCTGCTCGACAAATGATGTATATTCCGTTACGGTTGAGCCAGACAACAGGGCAAACTACCTAATTTAACTAAATCACAATTAAAGATAAGATAAAAGTGTAGGCACGAACATTGAGTGAATTTTTCGACGAAGACATTGAACATTAAGTGAAGATTGAATGTACTTGTACACACTTTGTCCATACTGTAAAGTTTTGTTGCTGTTACTATTACTTATACTTACTATAAGATATGATACTGTCGCTCTTCATATGATCGCACGTATGTGCTTGAACCCCCGACTCAGTTTAATAAACTCATTTGCTGATAACCGCACTGTTGTTCTTTTTTCTAATCTAATAGTTTCTTCAAAGAATTACCGAATTAAGAGATAAGATTTGTTTGTTTTATTTAAGACTTATTACGAGGCAGCAGAGCGGTGACTTTGAAAACGCTCGGTAGATGTCAGTGGACTTAACTTTCTGAATTATGTAGTAAATCTAGCCATACCAAGATACGAATTCTTTTACGATCAGTATTATTGTGTTTATTGTTACTGTTACTGTAATAATTACTCATTTGTCAAAGTGAATTTAATCATGAATGTTTAATAAATGTACCCCAATGATGCTCTTCAAAAATATAATTTTATTACGTAACAAAATAATCTGATGTCTCCAACATATAAACTCCTGCTAAAATAACTTTCAAACGGTACAAAATAAAAAGTTGCTGTTTTTATTATAACAAAATTTACTCTAAACCAATTATTTAGTGTAAAGTTCTACTTTCGGTAATGCATTGCTACCTTAATCTAATCAGCTTGTAATTTGAACATTCAAGTTATAATATAAAAAAAATTAAAATTATATTGTCAATAGTAATGTATTAAGGGTACATTATTATGCCGGTAAAATTTGTATTTCGAAAGATTGTTGCTTGGTAACATTTCGAGACAAATGACATGATCAAAATCACGAGACGAAGGCGAGGAATTTTGTCATTACAGTTGTCAAGGAATGTTACCTAAAAGCAACAGTCTTGAGAACAAATTTTACCTGCTAAATAATGGAGCCGAAATATATTTTATTAGACTATATAATAAGCTAACACAAAAAATAAAAGCAATTTTCATATTGTATGCGCGATCAGAACTCTTCAGGAGTCGCGTAAAATGTGACTTGTACGTTCCTGTGACTCTCAGGCAAAGACTAATGATTGCGTAACTTGGTTGCAAGAGAAGGTTGCAAAGAGAAGCTAAAGAGAGCAAGAGCTTCGCATAAGACGTAGTGTTATCACTCTATCTATTGATATAAGGCTTTTTTCTTAATTAATGTGAGTGTTTTACTCAAAGCGCGAGTCTTGGAGGGTTAAAATGTTTGAAAGTGAACTAACTAAATTATCAGCATTCCCGGGGAAAATATCAGTGTAATTGTGACCTGATTGGTTACTTTTGCACAACACAGGGATTCGGTTGGATACCTTTTTAACCAAAAAATTTTCAATTAAATACGCTCCAAGGTATTTTTCGAAATTTTGCCGCTGTAATAAGTACATGATTGGTCAAAAGAGACAAAATTAAACCAAATGATTTGTTTATTTTATAAGCGGGAAATAGTCTTAATAATCTGATGTGGGCACAACATATCTTTCCAGAGCGGGTGATCATGGTCTTGGGCGCATAAACCATAAACGAAATATAACCAATTTATATCAAAATCATGTAACACTTATGGAATAATTAGTAGTAAAGTATTTTTTTTTCTTTTAAATATTTTGCAGTAAAGTGATATAACGAATTGAACATATTTTGACGTCACAGGTACTTGCATTGGCCAGAAATATGAAAATTGCAAATCGCGCGTCTGCCGCTGCGCCCAACGCCTATTGTGGGCTAAAATAGAACTACGAAATGTCATTTCATATTTTTGTTTGTTGGTATTTAAGATTATATTTGTTGGGCTTCTATTACTTGCTTTATAATTTCACTGTTTTATTGCGCCGTGTTGAAAATCTTTTGATTAAAATTGTGTGTTGAGGTTAGGTTACATCAATACTAGCGCCACTGTCCTCAAACTTTTGTTCTATTTATTCGAATAAAAAGTAAAATACTCTTAAAGTTGTCAAATAAAATTTGTCTTAGTTTATATTAAGTTTAATTTTTGTAAATTGAGACTTATAATATAAAAATATTAAATATCTACTATCATGGAAAATCGTAGTTTTAGTGCCACTGGTGTAATACCTGTGACGTCACACAACGTCACACAAACTTTGAAAAATCATATCTCGGGTAATATATGAAATTTTCACATCGGGTTTTCACTGATCGTCATATATTCTAATAAAGTTTAATAAAAAAAAATTTTTTTTAAACCACGGAAATGTCTACGTATGGAATTCTATACCCCCGAAACACAAACATGCTTAAGTTTTAAACATTTTTTATTGTATTTTTCAGTGTAGCATTTTATTCAACATTATATTATTTTTAAATGGTAGAGACCCCCTGTTTTCAAATCATGAATTCTCAAATTTATTCATTAACTTCAACATGCAGATTGGAATAAAATTATAAATTTGATTTTGTGCCCAGCCGCCCTTTTTCTTGGAAAAAAGTTTTGGGAAATAACTTTTTTTGGGAAAAATTGATTGGTGACTTGACGATATTTGATTGACATTTACCAAAAATCTGTGAAAGCAGAGTTCTACAACCAAATTGAATAAATATAATGTTACATTATTACTTCTCGCATATGTAAGGGACATATTGATATTGTGACAGGCCAATAGTTTTGATAATTTTCAACAGATAAGCTCTTTTTGGAATCCCTAGAATAAAATTTCACAATATTCATGATGACGTCTCTGTGTGTGTAATGATGATTATATTGTCCACGACCATGATAACTGATGATAAATTTAATAAATGTATCAATGTTAAAATTTCACGTTTTGATTTTAAATGTCCATGTTATTATAAGCTTATTAGATTTTGGAAACAATCCATCAATCGAAAGTGGTAGTGTACTTGAAGACCTAACTATCAAGTTTTTTGAGCTTATTCACAAAGATATAAAATAGTATTGGCTAAAAATTTTTATTTGAAACTTTTTTTATATATTTTTTATCGTTTAGGAATTAAAATTTTCGGGAAGTGATTGCCTCACCATGATCATCAATCATGATATGAATAACAGATTTTCATATATTTTTATTTAACTTCATCACTTATTTTAGATAATGTCAACCTTATTTGGATAATATCGACATTATCCGATTATCATATAATTGACATTAAAATGTGTATCGTATAGTTTTAGCGTCGCTTACAACGAAAAAAAATTGTTTTGAATATTAACCAGTTTTACTATATGTCTATATTTAAAAAATGATGCTTCAAAATCATATATTTTTTAGAAAATTGTCAATTTTACCGATGGTAAATTCATTTTTGAACTCACATAATTGCGAATATTTCGGTATAATAATTCGAACACCTAAAAATTGTAAATAAAATCTTCAAGACAAAGGCAAACATCGTTAACAAAATTGACAGTTACAATGAAAACAATTTTTTGACGTTGAATTTATGTTCAGTGACCCCAAAAATTACAGGATACCTACACATTTTCATGTCAAAACATTGGAAAATAAGAACGTTACGTACAAAATCCAAATCAGATTAAATTTTGCTCAAGTCATTTTTTTTTTAAACAACGGGTATAAAAATTCATTATAACACGTTCCGTCATATTTTTCATAACTTTACATGTTTAATATAAAATATATCTCCTTTTAACTTTCGTATTATAATTATAGATATATTTTAAGGCTTTATTTTAGAAATTAAATACAAGTTTTAATCAAAATCGATAGTCACTTTGATGAATAATAAATATATTTGATAAATTAGTCATTTGGTACTATATATACATTTTAATTACAACAGAGTTTATGTATTTGACAGGTTCCATACTTAATTGATATTTTATTAGTCATGCTTTCAATATTAATATTTACATTTTTCACCGGTTACTCTACATTTTACTGAATAAAATATTAGCAGCACTTCTATTTGTTTTACATTTGTAAGTAATCTGAAATACCTCCCGCCATATACATGTAAGAGAGGTATAGGAATCATGCAAAAAATTCAGTAGTTAGTTTTCAGTGCATAAGCACGTTTTTGGGACCCTAACATACGATTTTAATAATTTTACGAGGATATGTCTGTGTGTGTCTGTCTGTATGTGTGGATATCTCAAGATATGGTTTCTAAAAAAAAACTACTGAACTGACAAATCTGATATTTTATATATTTCATCCAACACCTCCCAATAAATGCTCTAAAACTATGGTGATTTTAAACAAGCAAAGTAACAGATTATCCACTAGTGGGTATAATTTTGAGGAAAAGCCACTAGTGAGTATTTTTTTATTTATAACAATAATAATAACACACTACACCTTGGTAACTACTTCGATTGACATTTCAATTCTAAAATTTAAAATATATGTCACTGTCAAATAATATTTCTTTAATAAATTTTTCAATTATTAAGAGGTGTTGGATAAAACGTTATACTTCACACGTGGGCAAAGTGGAATTACCCACTCGATAAAATTATCTCACTCAGCCTTCGGTTTCGTGAGCTAAAATTTCTCTCGTGGGTAATTCCTTACTTTGCCCACTTGTAAAGTAAATAACTATTATTTGTAGGTAGAGCTGATTATTTTTTGGTAACGGAAAGGGCACTTTACTTGAAACCCTATCAAGTTATTTTGAAATATCTTAGTAAATTATGGTTTAATAACAATTTTTGTTATTAAAATAATGTTTCAAATATTTTGATCTATTATTGTTTGAAACATGTTAAAGAATAGTTATTTACTTTATAAGTGGGTAATTCCACTTTGCCCACGTGTGAAGTATAACGTTTTATCCAACAACTCTTAATAAATACAAAATTTATTAAAGAAATATTATTTGACAGTGACACGCTTTAAATTTTCCAAGTTATTGAAAGGTGTTGGATAAAATAAAATTTCTCAGAAAACATCAACTTTGGGTTGACAAATGCAAGCGTCAAATGCCACTTTCTACAGCAGTCGTCAGAAAATTATATTTTGACACTATCGTTTAAATCTAACCAGTGTTTTTTTAAAAAACAAAATAAGGCATGAAAAATGTAATTTTTTTTTATATGTCCTAATTGAATACTAAATTTTTTGACAGAATGAGCCCTTTTTACCTCCCGCCTACCTCTAGGTAAGGGAGGTATTGTTTTTGGTCAAAAAATTGGGTAGTGAGTTTTCAATGAATAAGCACGTTTTAGGGTCCCTACAATACGATTTTACTATTTTCGCGATGATGTCTGTATGTATGTATGTATGTATGTGTGTGTGTGTGTGTGTGTGTGTAGTCTGTGGCAATTTTTTCGTCTCGCATAACTCAAATACTATAATACCAAAAAATACAATTTTGTGAATTATTGCTTCTTATATTTAAATGAAGAGCTGATTAGATTTTGGATAAAATTGGTCAACCGGAAGTAGCAGTTTGCTTGAAGCCCTTAACAGTTTTTCGTGAAAAACACGGTTAAATTTCCTTTTTCAACAATTTATGTTATTTTGAAAGTTGAAGAATATTTAATTTTACATGTGTTTTGATTACACTAATTTTATTAATTTTCATTAGATTTAGAGATAATGAAATATAAAGAAATTAGATTTTACAAATTTTGCATTCCTAGTACACCATGAAAACATTTAAAAATTTTCAATTTTTTACGAAATGTGACACATGTCATTGTGATTGTGAAGCTGTTTTCTTAGTGAAATATATGTCATAAAATTAAATAAATATACAAAAGAAAATGAAAATTCTCAAATATAAAAATAATATGCAAATAAGAAGGTATGTTTCTGTAACATTAAATACTATTTTGACCGTTTAAGAGTAGTATTGGGCGGGAGGTTATGTGCTGGACACATCAGATTTTTTGATAAGTGTTGATCCGTGTTTCTGCACACAAACACTTTTATTATAAATATTATTGCTATTTTTTTTTGTACCTAACTGTTTCCAGTTTTGAAATAAACTGAATTTATTGTTTTGTCTGTCCTGTAAACTTCCATTTTTGGTTTTGCAATAACGACCAAAATTTAACCAGCTCTGCAAATTATCATGGAAGTTATCATTATGATGATGTTTTGTTACTCTATCTTATCTTGTTTATGAGTTATCGCACATACGGACAAATATTCATTCTTTTCACACGGAGACGTCAGGGGACCTCATAACGGCGTGTAAGAAAGTATATAAAAATGTATCTAATCGTGTAATTAGTCACTAAGCAGATAAGGCAAGGTTTCAGGTTTTTCTAAGTTGCACAGACTAATTATTCCAAAAATGTCTGCATCTTCTCAGCATGACACTGCCCAGACATTACGAACGCACAAGAGAAACATTACTAAGAATTTTAAATTCCGAACTATTTGCATAATTTAAGGGTGGCGACCCTTCTGTATTCTTGTTTGTTAACTCGTTAGTATTTTAATCCTTTAAATATTAATGTCACACTTGAGAAATTTTATTACGTGTTCCTTGATCCCTTGAAAATATCTCTTTGCAGAGAAACATCTGTTCTCTGTAAATTTAGATATGTAAAACTGGGTTAAATAGAGTTACAGTAATTACTAATTATATATTTGAAACAAACACATATTTAATATTTCCTCATGAACATCGCTGTCGTTAGCATTGGTAGTACATTTTTATACGAGTATTTTCATTTTTATATCACGTCGATATACAGATCAACCCTGTACAAATTGCAGGTTGTTTATCGCACAAGAGCGTCTGATTAAACCGTGCGCCATTATAATAATAATATTCAAAATATTTTTTTTTAATTTCTCTCTACTTTCTTGTACCCAGACACAGAGAAATCGAATTACCAAACAAGTAAAGATACAAACTAGATAGGTACCGAACTTGATAAGTGAAGTCGCGAAAGCCATTTGTTAGAAAGGCAATATTTGAATATGATTTACTGTAAATAGAAAGTAAAGCTCACATAAATTGTTATTAAATTTATTTTAATTGCTAAAATATTAAATTTAATACAAATAATACACTTTATCACGTTATTTATTGATTTGAAAATAATATTAGCTTTATTATTTGTTTTTTACACAATTTGATTTTGATTTTTACCATTTTGCTATACTGTTTAACTTTACAATCAAAACTGAATTACATATTGTAATAAATACCTTTAAATTGACACAAATGCCGCTTTCTGCCTTTTTGGCAAATGGCTGCCGAGGCTTGACTTTTGCGCATCGAATTATGTATCTAGATTATATAAGTGTTTGTACTATGTGTAACCGCAAACTTTGGTTGTATATAATGAATATTTCAGTTATACGAGAAAAAACAGAAAGTATCTGTTGACATTTATCAGTTTCAATAACAAAAAATTCAGTAGAATTGACTGACGGTCTCAGTTCAATCAACTACGAGTTAGTTTCGAATGAATTGACATGTCATTCACGTTTTGTGACAAGGTTCCGTAATTTAAAACTATTCGTAAATCTTCGGATTCCACAGATTTTTAATTGTTTAAATATTTTTCATAAATTATATATGAATCTTGACTGCCAATTGGAATTATTTTTCCTTATTAATTTTTCATAAAATTTTTGAAATATTATTGACAATCACTTGCAGTTTTATATGTGTAAAGAAGTTGTGTGGTACCCACAGCAAATTTTTTTCTAATTGATATAAGTTCCCATAAATGTGAGGTACTTAGGCTCGTGCCTTGACTACCACAACAATCGTTAAAATTTACAATTGTTTTTCTAGATATTCTCAGAAACGAGCAATCGCTTTGCCAAAATTTTCAGAAATTCTAGCTCACATGTTAAAAGAACAGCAAACTATTCGTCAATTGTTCTTACTAAGAACCATCATACTTATACATCTAGCGTATTTAGTATAAAATGAAATATCTTTGAAATTACTATTTTGATGATATAAGTAAACCTCAAGATTGACAGTCAATTGTTAAATAAATTGAAAATTAATCAACAAATGAGTAAAACTTACTCAGGGTCCTGACACAGTATAAGAATTCACACAGTAGCGACACTCCCAATATTTTCATGATCCCAGTATTTCAGTGGTGCACAGCCGGGAATATGGCTGCCTAGTGTTCACTGATAGGCTATCTTAGTAACCATAGAAAAAAAATTTAATATGTCAGTGTCAGTTGTATCTGTCAAATATCAAGCTGCAGTATTTCTGTCATGTTAAGTTCATAAAATGAGTGCAAAACAGAGAGGTAAACTTATTTGTACCATGAAAAATTGTAGGTACTTGTATAGTGTAGGTGAAATAATATTTTTAGATTTTATCCCCTTTGCAATTGACAGTTATTCAAATTTACCGCCGTATGTCGCAGCTGCCAATATGGCCGCTCAGCTCAAGGTCATCGGTCGATGCGACATAAAGATTAAAGGGACCGACATCGAGTGTCGCTACTGTGTGAATTCTTATACTGTGGTCCTGAGACAGGGCGAAACTAGTGGGATCGAAATTAGTAATATTATTAATAGTATTAAAGAATATAATTGTCATTTTATTATGTGAGAAGGTTGTTTGGGTCACGACGCGCAGGCCTTCGAACAAATTAAACGACAAATATGAAACGAGTTCTTTATACTATTTTTTTTATATTTTGCACCCTTTTTTAATAAAAAATTCATGTTTGAAAGTTCAGGGAATTTTGTGTTAACACTGATGTGACGTTTGAGAATTCAACACCTAACTACTTTTGTATCTGTTCTTCTTCTTACTATTCTTAACTTCTGCTTTTAAATTCAAAATTATACAAAATTAACATTTTAACATTTCAGTAGATTTGTCAACCTTGATAATATTGCTCTATTATAACACTCGAATAAGCTGTTACGAAACCTCTTTCGGTGTCGAAACAGCTTTGTTATAGAAACAAAATATAAAAAATAAATCATCACGCGATTTACTCCTTTTGGATGTGGCACTCTGTTTTTACAGATATCAATAGGTGAAATATTTTTGCGAGTGAAGTGCGGTTGCCAGTCATTAAAGCCCTGTTCAGACATGGACACACAGATGACACTTTCAAGCCACACACAGGCAACAGTAGCTCAATGATGAAAAAGTACGGTGTGCGTCGCCTGTCAAAAAGAGGCGCCGCGAATTTCTGGCTTCAATGTGTCTTGGAGAAGTAGAAGTTTAAATTCACAGATAACTTAAAAACAATGAAATGTTTTGTTTGTAGTGTTAAAAATTTATTTCTTCTGTCACTTGCGAGTTATTTGATTATTGTTGATTATTTTCGATTGTAATGTTTCTGCTGGATTCATTGATTTGGCTTAGTTTTTTGGTATAATCTTATGTATGATTACATAAAGAAAAATAGAGAAGAGACAAAAACTAATTGAGAATGCCTGTTTGCCTTTAATTTTGAGGCCACAAACAAGTTCCATGTATGAACGGCTCAAACTTTTGAGTCCCCCGTGTGTCTCTGTACTTCTTCATTGTGAAACTGTTGCCTGTGTGTGGCTTGAATGTGTCCACGTGTGTCCATGACTGAACAGGGCTTAAATCACAACCCTAATCCCTAAAAGATGTTCGATCGGATCGGAAGTTTATAAATTCAATTAATCTTAAAATAAATACAGAAATTCTACTTTACAGGTAACGTATAACTTGAAAAAACGTCTTACTCATGAAAAGCCACTACATAAATTGCTATTACTATTCACCCTTCTATATTTATATAGATAACTAGTTTGCATCGGTGAATTCACATTGTTTAAAAATGTATATACATAGCTTTATAATCCCGAGCATAGAAAATAAAATAAAATAAAACAAACCTTTAGAAGGACTGCTGCAGGCTATCCATCCATAGTTGAATTAAGTATAGCCTGGAAACAATAACACACGTTAACACCACACCAACAAGATAATATAATCTAACAATTTTTATTATAAATTAATACTACAGAAGTTCACAAGCAACAAATACACAACGCAGTTGTTTAACACTGATAGCAGGAAACAACTGAACGTGATCACTGATCACTGAGTCCGCAAACCTAATTCCAACACGTTTGCGCGTCTAGTCAGATGTTTCAACAAAATAATTTAGCAATATTAAACAGAAAACTATACATGGATACTTGTAAAACAAAAGTGAATGAACATTTTAAAATTATATTTTGAAAATATTTGCAAGTTTACTAATGCCCAGTTGCACCAACGTTAATTAAATTTTAACTTGGTTTAAATAAATAAAAGCAAATCGAAGTTATATGTCATATGGAGTAATTGATATTGATGTCAACAATTAGATACGGTTTTATTTATTTAAACCAAGTTTAAAATTTAACTAATGTTGCAATGTTGGTGCAACCGGGCATAAATACGTACAGACTGGTAAAATGACATGAATATTGGCATTAAACAGGAAATCATTAGTGGGTACGAGAAAATAAAAATTATATATTTTTACTTTCTTATACAAAAGCATAAGGAAGTATTTATTGGAAACACGAAAAAATCGCTAACGAGATTTTTGCGAAAATACATATTTTGACGTCTACTAAATCCGTTAAGATCAATTTCTCAATGATGTCTGTGTGTGAGAATGGATGGATGGATGGATGTCCGTGTGCGCAATATCCCATGAACGAGACAAGATATGTAAACGAAACTTGGAATTTATAAGTTTCATAAAAAACTGAAGAGCTGAGTTGATTTTGAATGAAATTGAAAAACTGGAAGAGGAAGTTTACTGGACACACAAAACAATAAACTTCATTTTTTTCAAAATAGAATCAGCTGTGAGAAAAAGTTTCAAATGAAAGATGTTAACAAAAATGTTTGGAATATAAAATGTTATTTGCACTTTGTACATGCTTCTTATTTTGAGAAAAACTATATTATATATTTAAGAATATATTTCAATAATCTTAGTTACAATGGGAACAAAAACTAAAACATTTTAAATATCTATGTGTCAAACGTGTCAAATAATTGTGAAGTGTCAAAAATATGTGTCTTGTGAAATATTATAAAAGTAATTTTTGTATTATTAGTTAGAAAGTTTTGAAGATTAGATATTAATTGATTTCTATTTTAAAATAAATTCTTAGCTACAATGAGAACAAAAAATTAAACAGTTAACATCTATATATCAAATAATTGTCAAAATAAAGTCTTACACAAGGAACTATTCATAAATGATCAATTGATTTTATTTGTATAAGAAAATAGTGTGGTGTCCATGCCACATTTTTTTATAATGAAAAGGGGTACTTTTTTTGCAACAGATCCCCAAAGTATTCCTTTTCAACGATAACATGTTCCAATATCTAAAATTTAAATTAAGGTCACAAAGATCAAAGAACATTAACATATTTAATATGGAAATAAAGCTTTAGGTTGACTGTTGAACAAAACAAATTATTGTTTGTTTTATTGATACTCCTGTCAACAATAGTTTTGCATCGACAATAATTAACAAATAAAAATGATCTGCTACTATGCGAAATACAAAAACAAATAATAACCTGTTTTATTCAACAGCCTAGCTGACGTTTTATTTTCCATATTAAAGAGGTTAATGTTTTTAGAACTATGCGAACTATATCGTTGAAAAGGGAATACTTCGGGCTTTTCATTTTATTGAAAAAAGTATTTAAGAAAATATGAGTTTCATTCCCCCTTTTTTTTTTGTTGGAAGTATGTCCGTATGTTCAACAACTCAAGAAAGAGAAAGATTGAATCACAAAATTTTCTAATTATAACTTTATGATAATACGAAGAACCAAATTGATTTTGGTCATAATTACAAAATCGGAAATGGAATTGTAATCTTCCCATTAACCTAACCCTAAAAGGTAGAAAAGAAAACTGTTTAACTACATCCGAGGACAAACCATAAAAATGTGATGAAAGAACATACGACTACCTAACAAAGAAAGTAGAAGAAGAAAAAATGAAGAATTGCGTAACAAATTAAATATATTTATAGTCCATTTGATGAGCTATGACTAAATGACTATTTGCAAGAATATTATTAGATTTCTTTTCAGAGATGCATCAAATAAATTCATCAGTAAAATGAAAATGAGATATAACTTGTCTCCTTTTAAACCTGGAATAAAACTTATTTCTCTAACAATCGAAATACCACAATAAACTTTTCGATAATACCTTTTGAAGGATAACATAGACATAGATAAAAAAATATAAGGGGATCTGAAACAATCGATCTTTATCGACTTCAATCTTTTCGAGTGCCCCTTGGCAAACAATTATTAGCGCGCCACTGAAATCTCATTGACGGGTTGATTTAATACTTCAGCTCATTATCGAATGGACTCTATAGTCTAATACAGTGATGCCCAACGTTTTCATATTCCGGTTACAAAGTTACTACTGGTTAATTTTTGCGGGCCGGATAAATAATGAAGTGTATTATAACTAATAAAATTACGAACAATAGGATGACAACATATGTAATTTTAATGAATTTTATTTGTAACTAAGTAAGTAGAAATAAAAATAAAAAGGGATAAAATCAAGATTACACAACTTGTAAACCAGGATAGTGGTCAGGATTCAGTCTTGACCACTGGCTTGGTCAAGTTTAGCGGGCCGGTTAATATTTGCTGACGGGCCGGATGCGGCCGCGGGCCGCAGGTTGGTCACCACTGCTCTAATACATTTAATATTTACAATAAATTGCAATTTAACAAGTCACGAAATTGAAACAGTGTCGGTTTAGTATTTTGTTTTATCAACGAATTATTTATCTACTTGACTACGTATATTAATTCAACATGTATAATTAAAATTCTAAATATAAAATAAAAATTTTCGCTATAATTTGAGGACGGCCAGTTTAAAAAAAATGTATACGACTATGGTCAGATAGCCTTCAAAGATAAAGAAAATCACAATGATGACTCGTTTAGCTGTTACATTCTGTATAATAGTCGACTACCTTTTATTTTATTAATATAGGGGTTTGAGTTTGTTGGACAAACAAGTGTTTCATCAAGAAAAGAAATCTTCTCTTGATGACCATTTCTTGACTTGGACTTGATTTTCAAGACAAGAAATTAAAAGTGTCTTGCGTCGCTCATTTCTTGGCGACGTATTTCTTGTCTTGTTTCAAGAATTCTTGATATTTCATGATTTTTTATATGTTAGGGGAATTCCTCTTTTCTTTCGCTTTATCCAATCTGAACGCTCAAGAGGGTAGCGTTGATGTCTGCCTTTGCCCCTCCCTTTTAGTTAAATGTTTCTTAAATATTGGTCGTGTCGCGCTGCAGTTCGATATTCTATGCTTTTTATTTAAAACAATGAGTGTTAAAAGAAATAGAAATCAGATTTACTTGGAAAGTGAAGAAACTGATCTAACACATTCTTGTTAAACTCTACTTGATCCATCTTCTTCCACTAGCCGAGAATCGGAATAGATTTTATCCCATAATAATATTTTTCCCTCTCAATCTAATAAAAAGTAACAGATTTTTTTCAAAATTAGCGTGGAAAAGAATACAAAGCGATGTACCCAAATGCAAGAATACAAAATAATGTACAATAAAATTTAATTAAATAAAATATATACTAGTTACTGGGATAAATAGCTCCGTAAATATTTGTTTTGAAAATCAGAGTCATAGATTCAAATTTTTATATTTTAATCATAAATACTGAATGCAAATATTTATTATCAGGAAATCAAGATTTCTTGATACGAAATCTATCTGACTATGCCCTTGATGATGCATATTAGTAATAATACAAAATAAGAATTATGCCTTACTTTTATTTGTTTTATTGATGTTATTTTAAATGTAAAAGAATAGAACTAGTAGTCTTGCTTCACGATTGTTTTTTATATGGTTACAGGTTTCGAACCTCTAAATGTTAATCATCAGGTACCGGCAACTAAAGATAAGTACAGGATCATAGGTTCTTAATTAATTTTAAGAACTAAACGGGAAGTAACACTTTAAGTTCTATTCTTTCAAATTCCAACAATTTCACTCTGGGTTATTCAACATTAATTTACACTCAAAATTATCTATCGTAGAATACTCCATTGCCTACGTGTAAATATTAATGTAGACTGTGTGACGTAGATTATATGCATATCACTGTTGGCAATACGAAATATTAATATCACACTTCAAACGTGATATATTCGTTTGGATTTATAAATGTAGTCATTATCAGCTGGAATATAAACATTATTATAATCTGTAATTATATTAATTTAGCCTATAAATTATAAAACTTTATTCAAAACTTGTAGTTAACATTTAAAGTCTTCAGCATCTAGGCTATTATAAATATAAAACAGTATTTTATTTAGAATATTGAATGGTAAATAACATTTATTTTAGTGAGTTTTATTTTGTTTAGATATTGACTTCGTTTACAGGTACGACAAAAATTTACTATGACATGACTTTGAAAAGCGACTGTTGAAAAGTAAAATAAATAGTACTTTTACACATTAAGAACAAATCTACTCTTCTTTAGATTATTGACTTGTCCTTTATTTATCCGCTTGTTAACAGCCAGTAATTAGTGTGGTTATGTAATTTGAAATTAAAATTAATTGATTTTTTAAAATACGATTACAGTGCAAATGCAATCTTAGTTTTAGATATTATATACATTGAGGAAACAACGGCTGATATATTTCAAACTACGAAGGAATTTAATGTTACTTGTGAAAAAGTCGATATGCGTTTACAGTAATCTTTCAAAGTCAAGTCTGATGTATTTTATACTTGATTTTATGAAAAAAAGTGATTAGTCGATAGTGTTTACACAATGGCAAAAGTCGCCTTTTCAAAGTCAAAGTCAAGTTAAAGTGCATTCTTGCTGTACGTGTAAAGTAAACGTATATAGTCAATGTTTACACACTGGCAAAAGTCGCCTTTTTGTGTCTGGTTTGTGTGTGTTTTATACAACCCAATATACCTGTTTTACGGTTAAGTAGGTATTGCAACATGTAAGGTGTTCTGTTCTGCAGGGCCGAGCCGTAGTATAAACAAATAAGACAAATGTCTAAGACCAGGTTTATTGGGGGGGAGGGGGGGGGGGCAGCGGTTGGTCAAACTGTCCACTTTGATAAAAGTTCAAGTAAAAATTACGTAACACTCCGAGTGCAAGGGCCCGGTAGGAAAAAATGTCTATGGCCCTAAAATAGGTTAATCCGTTCCTGCTGTTTTGTCTAATATTTGATAGTCTGTAACTTTTGTGTCTCCTACCCTGAGTATTTATTTACAATGTTTATGTTTATTATATTACGCTATATTAAATGATGCAGAAAATAAGATTTATGATAATGTCAAGATCGGTGAATATAGTATTATCTACTCTTCTTGAAATTAACAATTTTAATTATTTTAATAATGTGAAATTAAATTTAATGCAAATTGTGCCATGGACGTGACGCCATATAGCAATGTTTGTAGTTGACGTATACAAGATATTCGCTGGTATAACTTATATATTTATTAGTATATATGCACACAATTTATTTTATAAATAAACAAAATAAATATAAGAACGACATTTACTCATTTATAGGTGTGGTACTCTACTTAATACAGATCCGGATATTATGATAGAGTTTTGCCCATAAATTGTGCCACACCCGTAATGAGTAAAAGGCGTGATGATATATTTATTTTATTTAATCTATTCAAACGTATCATCCTGATGTGTGACAGGAACTTGTCACGAAAAATTTCAATGTAAACGTAACATTTAAATACATTTTGCTGAAGATATCTGCGTAGCAGACAAAACGTCCAAATAACACTTTTTTTCAATTTCGTTATTATTTTAAAATGGATCCTAAGGCCTCATTCCTTCAAAAAATCTTAATCTAGTTGTGATTTTTAGTCTATATCTTTGTTTTGTAAGAATTTATTAATATTATTTATTTTGTATTCGTCACATAGATTTGTGTAATCTTGTTCTCTTTTATTGTACCCATAATGATGAAACCGGTAAATTTATTTATAAAATTTGGTCAATTAAACGTGAAGAAAGGACTACTCCTGGAGTTTGTTTCCCTTTATTTTCTCCTATCAATTTTGATTCTTCACTTGGGTTAACTACATTCTACAATAGAAACATTATATTCGTAGTATTGTACACAGTATACAATTGATAAAAAAAGAATAAATATTACAATGACCTATTTCCTAAGGTTAAACACATAGTGAAGCAGAAAGCAAAGCAGCGATGAAACGGAAGAGCAAAGTGACGAAAATAAACAAATTGATTCCTATTCAAAAGCGTATAGTGAAACGTACTGCAGCGAGGTAATAGCGCTCTTACAGTCGAGCAATGCAACGCATTCAATCTTGATTTCCCTGCTTGCATCGTTGTAAAATTAGAGTAAAAAAATTGATATTGAGGCTTATGTTATGTTGAATTTTTTCCAAAATATTATCAAATATTGAAATAATTATTTGAAAATATGATTGAAACTTTTCTAGATGTTCACGTAGTTGCTCATACAAATGGTATTATTTACCATGACTCTATCTCCTTTTATTTATTTTAAAAACATTACACTTTCAAGTCTTTTTCTTTTTATTTTTTGGTAAATACTAAGTTTTCAGGGAAGAATTTTCTGTTAGCATCAATTCCATATTGACTTGCTCGATTTTGAACGCGTCACTATGTGTAAGTATTTCTTTCATCAGCGCTAGTTACATCACTGTTCTGCTCTTACTTTTCATCGCTGCTTTGCTCTCCACTTCACTATGTGTTTAGCCTAAAGCGGTCAGTGTTCAGTGAAAGAAGGGACACTGTAAATGAACATGCAAATGTTGGACATTTTAATTTTCTCAGCAATAAACATGATATCTACTTAAAAATCGATAGGAAAAACCTCGTTTCGAAGAATTGACCATTGTAAAATATTTGGCCATCATTCCAGAAGTGAACAATCATTTCCAAAACTTTGTCTTTAATATACACTTGAGAGCAAAAGTATTCGGCCACCCATTACTTTTCAATTAAAATTGATTTTTAATATTTAACTGTATCTTGTACAATACTAACTAATCATTTGTTTATATGGCAGTAATAGAAGAGCTAGGGCCTACCGTCGTACAGGAGATCGATTTTACCAGTGCAGCATAGTGGAGCAAGTCGTTTTTGGAGGAGGTTCATGCATGTTTTGTGGGGGCATTTCTCTTCTTGCAAAAACCGAACTAGCCTATATCCTCACAGGTAACCTATGCGGTTTAACTGCATAACGCTATATTTATGGAGTCTTAGAGGAGGATGTTGTCCCCTATGCTGGTTTCATTGGCGATAATTTCGTGTTTATGCAAGATAATGCAAGGCCTCACACAGCTGAGATTGTTCAAGATTACTTGAACGAAGTTGGTGCACGAGTCATGGAGTGGCCAGCCAAAAGTCCGGACATGAATCCGATTGAGCACATGTGGGATGAACTCAAGAAAAGCATTGGATCACGGGTACCAGCTCCAACAACGCTTCAGGAACTGACAAGGGCTGCTCAAGAAGAGTAGGATAATATCCCTCAGGATGTTGTTGAAGGGCTGATCAGATCTATGCCAAACCGTATGCAATCTGTTATACGAGCAAGAGGGGGTCATACAAAGTATTGAATAAACAATAAACCGCATTTGTTCAAACATGTTTTTATTTCTGTTACTAATAAATAAATTTTAATTTTTTTCGTCTTACATATTCTGACTACGATAACAAAAATATTATTGACACGATAAACAAAAGCTAAGCAGATATTAATTTGGTAATTTGGTATCATTTAACAGAGCAATGATCGGGCTTCGACATGATACCAATGCGTTATTTCACAAATGCAAGGAAGCATACTATTTAATCTTTTAAAATTAATGTTGTTAGGTGGCCGAATACTTTTGCTCTCAAGTGTATTTTAATATATTGTGTCTGTCTTAAAAGTGTATATAGGAGATTAACATGGGAAATCAATTTTTGACGTACTGTTGTTCGCTGTTCTACCGGACAATAAAGATTATACCTAGTATCAATCGAAAGATATCATTTTTTTGAATGAAATGATGTAAAATACATTATAATTTAGTTGTAATTTGGTTCCGTAAATTAATTTTTAAACGTCAAATAAATAGCTTGAAAGATATCAAAACAAAACAGTCATAGGTGACTATATCTATTTTTTCGATAAAAATTTAATAAATCGAAGAATGTTCGAAACTTTAAAATTAATTTACTGAGCCAAATTACTACTTAATTGTAATGTATGTTACATCGTTTGATTCAGGAAAATATCTTTCGATTGGTACTACAATCATTGTTGTCCGGTAGAACACTGAGTAACAGAACGCAAAAAACTGATTTTCCATGTTAATCTCCTATATACACCTTTAAGACAGACACACGGTATAGACGCAATTTTTTAAGAAATAGAAAAATATCTGATATCCTCTGTTCTGTACGATTCTAGAAATAAGTAAGTAATAAAAAATGTGACTCAAGAAATAATTACCTTGTTTCTTTTGCATTTGCATCTTTTATTTCAAAAAGCAACTTGGTTTGACAACTTTTAGGAAGATAAAATAGGTTAACTTTAGTTTATCGTTATGATTTAATAATTTACGATAATTCTTGGCAAAATATTTAACAATTCTTGTAGTTCTTACAGTTTTAAAAGAAACAAAAAATAACCCATCTAAATAGAAACAAACCGCATATGTATTTGATTTTTTATATTTATCTTTATTCTTTATACAAACTCAGCTATATCTGAAATAACTTTTCCATGAAAGTAGAATAATAAATTGAATTGAAAAGTAAAACTAAACTTTCACAAGAAAAAACATCAAAACCTAAGGTACCTATAGACACTCAATGAAACACATGTCTGTTCTTTGTAGTTAAAACTCACTTCACGAATACAAAATACTCAATTTACATATTTTAAGAATGTCAACCCTACTATTGTATTTTTTGTGAACTCTTTTAGATCTTACTTTTTTCAATTCAGTCGGGCAACAGAAACAGTATAGTAGTAAATTTAAAAGAACTGGATTCTTCAAAGCGTGGTTGTTATTATCTGAGATCGAACGATTGTTACAAGTAAATAAATTTATTATATAGGTCTGTGTAATGGATGCCTCACAGCAAATAAAACAACAATTATCTCGTTTGCTTGATAATAAACAATCGTTAAGTTTGTTAAAATTTAAATAACATAAAAGTTGTTATGTTTAAACTTAAAATACTTTGTTCTGCATGATAGTATTAATCGTATTATATGAAGATTATCGGCAAATTAAGAAATAAAAGAAATAGTTTTCGCTACACTTGCGAAGAAACTTTCTTATGGTGCTTTTACTTTATATGTAAATTGAAAACTATTGTTACATTCCATATTGTAAATTTGCAACAACAACAAAATAATCTAAATAGGAAGAGAGTAAGTTATGATCTTCTTAAAAAAAATTTTTATTTATTCTCATAGATCACAAAAATTGTATTGTAATTTTTTATAAAAAAATACCCTGTATTCTTTCCAATTTGAGTGATTTTTTTTTCTTAATAGAATGCGGTTGTTTAAAACAACATACAACTTATAACAAGAATTTATTAAATTATATTTAACTCATAATATGGCAGTCGACGCGCATTCTATCCAAAAAAATGGGACTTTCTTAAAACGCCGCGGGACGCGGAACAAATTGTTACAAATTCTGGACTGTCCCGCCGAAAGCGGGACGTCTGGTCACCTTACCTATGAGTCAATATGATGTTCGTACTTTTAAGAAATCAAATTTTAAATTTTGTTCCAACAAGGATTAAAAATAGTCGCTTTGATTTGATCTCTATTACTTAAAACTATTAAAGCACCTCTTAACCTTACTAAATAGTTCAGTGATAACGTGTCGGACTGTGGATCGTGAGATTCTCAGTTCAAATCCCACAGCTGACAGTTGCCAATTTACATTTACCCCTGTGGTTCCTCCTCCACTAACATCTTTGGGGGCTATGATTTGATGGCCGGTAACCGCACTTCATACGCAAAAATATATCACTTACCGAGAGAGTGCCACACACATAACGCATAAAAGGCGTGATGATATTTCTATCTATCTTAATATTACGTAATGTATTTGTATTTATCTACAACCGTTGTTAAAAGTGACCCTTTTAATGGTTAGTTAGCAAGTTAAAAGTGTCACTTTCTGACACTAGTGTTAAAAGTAACATAGCAACGTGTTAAAAGTGATTTTATAGTTAACAAGTTGCTAACGATTTGTATCAATAAATCAACAAATATAACCCTACCTGTCAAAATATGATAATACATTTTTTAGTATTTACTAATACACTAGGAAAATTGTAAAATAAATTTTGTATCATATACGTGTTCAAAGTGATTTATTTCGTCCGTGGGGTTGTTCACAAACTTCCCCACTTACTCATAAAATGTCACTTTCAACCCTTATAGCACAAATATCTATTTTGTAAATATTCACATATCATGTGTTGATTTGTTTTTGTTTTCAAACATGCGATATCTATTCTGTTTATAATAAAATCCATTTTTGTTTTGTTTTCGCAATTGTATTACGTATATCAATTTTTGCCTGCCATATTTTAATATTTACTTAGCGGTTAGATGAAAGAGTAGCTTCTGGCTGAACTTCGTCATTGATTTTAGTTAATAAAGTTTATATTTATGTATTTATTTATTTTATTTAATAGCTCTGCAGTAACGTTTCGGAGTGGAACATTGCTTCTCGGTGTAACATAAGATCTCTAATTCAAATTCCACAGCCAAAAGTCCTCACATTTAACTTTACCTCTACCTCTAATATCACCTTAGGTGGGCCATGATTCGAAGGCCGGTAACCGTATTTCATGTAAGAAATATTTTAATTATCATATCTTCGAAAACAGAATGGTACATCTAAAACAGGTAAATAGTGTGACGATATTTTCCTTTTTTTTAATTAAACGAAATAAATTATGTTTAATACAGATAATAATTGAGATAATGTGTCCGAAGTTCTATAACGTTCTAAAATAAAGATGATTTAACATCCGATAAAAATATTTTATACGTCAATACCTATCGTTCAATGACATTTTGATACCTAAGATAATATCTTTATTTAGTATATTTCTTAGGCAGACCTCAATATTAAATCGAGCTTTGAATATCATATTTTTTAGGTGGCACTAAAGTAGATACAAGTTAGTAATAACACAGTGTAAAATATTTATAACTGTTGATTTGTGAACTTTATCAAAATATTTACATAAAGACGTAATTTCCAAGCCAGGTAAATAGACTGGAAGTATTATATTTCAGCCCTTTGTAAGGATTTTGGATAATTAATAAACCTAAATAGGATTCTTTATAATTTATTATAACATAATGAATAGTGATAACATTAAATTAGACTTGTTTATTATCAATATTAATAACTGAATTCACCGTTTTCTCATTAGATATCATAAAGTAGTAATAAATAATTTAGTAGTTTGATAAGAGTTCATAATACTAGTTGAAGGTTAAACTAAATATACAGAGAATTTTTTAGGCTGTCAATAAAATATTTTTCTTATTTATCTTTTGGAGTTTGTATTTATCAAAATTTAAATTGTAGGTATCGACAGTGAAATGACGGATTCAGAAAATCTCTCAGAGAGGCGCGAATGATCATTTTTTTGTTTTTAGTATCTGCTATAAATGATAATTAGAGAGCGGATTATATGCACGAAAAAACTGAATTATATGCGCATTTATATGCACTGATTTTTTTGGGAAATATGCACTGTATATGCACAAATATGACAATAAAAAAAAGTTAATTATTAGACAAAAAGTATAAATGAATGCATTATGAATTTTATTGCACAATACAATCTTAATCCTGATTCACAATTAACAAATATACTACTAATATACATATAAACTAAGTTTAGAAACTTGATATTATAAGATTATGACATATTTACATAATTACAATAACAAATTATTCTAAATTTTCTAAAAAAAAAAAGTGAAGCATAAGTGGAAGATATACAGCTGAGAATTCTCGGTCTTCGTTGTACCCACTTTTACCAGCATTCGTGTATACAATGAATACCTGCCGCTACCGCTTTTTTCCCTAGCAATATTAGAGTTTATTGGTTTGTGTATTTACTTATTGTATTGTTTATTGCTTTTCCGTTGCATTCTTCTATTTATTGCGGCCTCCTCCAATATTTGAGAATTATCAATATGTATTACTAGAAATTTCAGATTGTTTATCACTAGGCAAGGTCTTAAAAATATTAAAATATGCAATTATATGCAACTTTTGTAAAAATATGCATAAGAATTTCCAAATATGCAATATATGCTATTGAATTAGCATTAATTAACTATAATCTATGTAATTCGTCCAGAAAATTTATTTAATTTAAAAATATGCATAAATTAAAATATATGCACTATGCATATAATCCGCTCTCTAATGATAATGGTATATTATAAGCCAAGGTTGAGAAGATGATCATTGTTGACTCAGTTCTAAGATTGTATCCCTTGGTGCTGGGTTAGTAATAATATTAACCGTGGTTTATATAATGTTTTTCTTTTCACTGCTAGCTTTTAAATAATTTAAACATAAGCATTTTGACGTGAATACTTATTTATATCTGCAAAAACTTAGGAGACAGATATTAAATTCTTTTGTCTATAACATTGTTTTAATTTGACATTTCATATTCGTAACAATAAGTAACAATGTTTGGAGAAAGTTCAATCAATTTCTTCTGTAAATAAATAATAAATAGTACTCGTGTTTTAACCTTCTTATATAGAAATACATTTATAATAAAAAAAAGTTCAGTGTAAGATAGGTAAATAACATTATAAAAAATATTTGCATCTTCGGGAATTTAACAATAAATAAATACATATTTTATAACGTAAAAGTATTGTACATTCATGTAATATTGGATAGGAAAATGGTTAGTTATTCTTCAATATGAAATTTGTGGGCAATTTAAAATTCTATATTACATCTAAGGTATTAATTAAATAAATAAATGCGTAATAGGGAATAATAACATTAAATTGAAAATTCTTGGAAGAAAGGGTCATTGAATAAAACAAAAAGAAAAACAAAGTTCTCTGATACGGCGCCGGCAGCAATAACAGCCGCACTAGCAGATTATTTACATCAAACGATTTTTTTTAATTTTTAAAGAAAAATAATCTCTTAAGAGGGATGATTGCTCCGTTGCCCCCTTCAACTTGGATACCTGCTACTGGGTTCCAGCATATAAACTTATAATAATATTGCGACCATCACAATTGTTTCATTCCTTATTATTTGTTTTTCTTTCATTGTAAAAATTGTTTATATTTGCTGGCATTAATATTTGAACAAGTTTGTTACGTGTATAATTCCCAAAACAGGGCTATATCATCGATTTGAAAAACAACTTCGCTAGATACGCATTTGGATGATTTACATGACGTAATTTGAATATAACCTCATTTCCATCGATGAACCTTTTATTGTTATTCTCTTTACTCCAAACAATAACTTTGCCTATAAATGATACAAACGAAGGATACATCTGCGAATTTATTCGTAGGTTAGCAATACCAATAAAACGGTAGAAAATATATTCTAAATACGTTTGCGCAATAATCGAAACTGATTTTTATCTGTTTATGTACCTAAATTTCAAAAGAAACCTGTTACCATAGTCATATTTAACCACTTTATTATATTATAATGATAATAAAAACTACATTTTATATTTTTTTATTATACCTGCATTATAATTCGTGATTAAAACACGCTACAGCCTGCGCAAACACAAGATTAAAACACATCGTGCTTTAAAGGTTGCTATAAGCAACAACAAATATAATTATTATTAATATCTGTCAAAACTGTCATGTCAGTAAAAAAAGTCTCTATGTAAACGATATACGTAAAACGTCACACAGGCAAAATTATGAAATGAATCAAAATTAACATGTTGCTTTCCAGTTTCTTCCAGAATATGATTAAGGTATAATAAAAAAAAATAGTATATGACGCACGTGTATAAGTGCTTTTAAAGCACTAGCGTCGTGCTCTTAAACTCGTACTTGCTTTAAAAGCTTACTTATACACTTGTATCATAATATACTATTATTGTAAGTCACCCCATGGACATGACATTATATTGATTAAAAAGAGTTTAAAGAATTTCTACCCAAAAATTAAAAATTATTTTCATAATAATTACAAACAATTTTTTTTTCCAAATATGTTAAACTTTCTCGTACCAAACTTACGTCACGTATCCCTCTTCCTAATTTTGACATGTATATGACTTACTGCTGGACTATGGAAAGAAGTGTGTAACGGAAGTGCGAGCGAGACGATCTAATGTACTTCTGTGTAAACAACTTTTTTAACATTTCATGTCTCGATCACCGAATTAAAAATACGATTATTCTATTTTTTTTTTCCAAATTCTAGAATAATATGTAAAATTGTTTGATGTGCCCTACATATAACCTCTCGTAAACTGTAATTTTTGAACGGTACAATATATAAAAACAAGCCATCGTGAGTGACGTGAGTTATCAAAAGATTTTCAAGCAAGGAAGTAAATTAATTATATTAATTATAATTATTAATTACTTATTAAAAAAAGCAATCTTTGTTTCAGAAATTCGTTGTTGTACTATATGTGACTACGAAATCACAGTTTTCAATCTTCGTTCCTAAGTATAATGCAATGTTTTAATAAGTCATCTGTATAAAATAAAAAAAATGAACGAATATAGGTACTATACAAAACGGTAAACATGATTGTTATTGGTAAAAGGAATTGTTTTCCATGTGAAATAGTCCACTGTAGGGTTGGTTTGTCTTACACGATAAGTGCAGAAGATACAAATTAAAATTAAATCATAGAACTCAATAAAACCATTTTTTTAAGAACTTAAAACGGTGTTAAAACTACATAATTGTAAACAATATAATAGTTTCAACAATCACATTTCCGGTAATCTGTATAATACGCGAAAACATGACATTTGATTTGTGTGTCGCGCATGAACAAATCGATTACAAAAAACAAAAAATGTATTAGCGACTGTGCTGTATAAAATTATTTATTCATTTCTGTAATTTAAACATATAGATTTGAAAATAATACATTAAAAACTTTGACAATTCTCCGGAAATAATATTTTAATTTCGAAGATCGAAGGGGTGAACGAAAATGGAGAACACAAAAGAGAAAAATGTTTAAGAATCTACGTGATCTTGGCAAATAGCAAACATACCTCAGCTAAAGTCATGGCATAACGGACCACTGACCACATGTCTGTGAGATAAGACACTAAACCTAGAAAGGTTTATTTTCTTAGTGCAAAACACGGTATATATTTACGCTCAGCTGAGTTTGGACCATTGCAATTAGTAGTTCGCCAAATAATTGTGGAAGACATGTACGTTGTTCTGTCTAGACTAGATGATTAACTAATCGTCTTGTCGAATTTTGTGTGTTCACTGCAAGGCAACAGGGCTGTAATGATATTTTTATAAGTGATCAAAAGTTGCTTGTAATAGAGGATAAAATAAAATAAATAAATATCATCACGCCATTTACCATTTATGGGTGTGGAGCTCTGCTCAAAGCATATCTCGGTATTATGATATATTTTTGTGAGTGAAGAGCGGACACTGCCTTCTAATCACGGCCACCAAGTATGGTAGTGGTGGAGGAGCCACAGGGGTAATTTCTGTGGTGAAAATTTTCCAAATTTAATTAATGTACTGGCATTTAATTCATTCGTGCTAGTACTAGGTCATGATTTTTGTATAAATTACTAGTTCCGTTTTGACTTATTGCGCATTTCGATCATATTTTGGTTCTCCCAAATAATATAGATAATGGCAAAATACTAAACAGAAACAATTTGTCTTTTTCAAATAAATTTAAATCTGTTAGATTTTATCGATAAGCAAACTGCATGGTAAATCCCGACTCCGAAGGAGGAGGGTTTTACCTAATGTCAGTTTGCTTGAGTGGTTTTGCTTAAAAGCAAAGAAAATGAGTGCTTAAAAATAAAAATTTATCTGAGAAAATCAGAGAGGTCGCGTGGTATTTGATGAGATAAATTCCAAAGACAAAACAAAATGTTACTTGAAATATTAATTAACTATCTCACTGACAGTGATTGACAGTAACAATTATTTGTTTCCTTGGTAGCGGGAGTTTTATCGCTGTAACCCTGGCAACGGGGTTTTACCGCGGTAAAACTCTGTTAAAACTCCCGTTACCCGGGCAACGGGGTTTTATCAGTATAAAACTGTTCCTATTGGTTGAATTTTCAAGTGTTTTGCATTATGATTGGTTAAAAACTAGTCGTGGGAATTTATCGTTACAAAAACTTAAAACAGTGTGAAAACTGTATGTAAATGTAATGTGTATCAGCATTGAAAAATGTATAGGTATTTCTCAATCAATGATATTAGTCAATAATCTGTATACAGAGTGTAGGCTCGGACGACGCAGCATAGGGATTTCAATAGTAAATTCTTAGTGTGCACTGTACAATTATTTGTTCCCTTAAATATTTTAGAGAAAAGTTTATTTAAATTTTATCTAGAGAAAAAAATTCTGTATCTATTGATCCATTTGTTCAAAAATTTACATTTCCCGGAAGAGAATAAATCGAAAAAGAAAAATTTTTCATTTTTACTAAAATCAATGCTGCCATGGAACAAATAAAACAATAAATAAAAAAACAAACGCGCTAACATTTGCCCCATTACCCCATTTGCCATATTACATTGTTGTAATCAGCTATTGGTTTGTTTTAATTTTCGGCATAAAACCATTTAATCATTTCTAGTTTTTCTTGTATTGAGTACATTATAAAACAACGGTATTTAATAACAAGTTTAAACGATTTTCGCATCATTTCCTTAAGTGATAATCGTTTGTTTTGATGGATATCATATATAGCTTTAAACCATATAGACATAAATAAGAGAAGTATTGAATGTAAAAACACAAGTCACAATTCAAAATTCCAAAGATCAATGGAAGGAACATTTAAACAGAATGGACGAAACAAGAATACCTACCTAAAGTATTCTATGAACCCAAACCAAGAGGCAAATGGAATTTAAGAAGTTCAAAACGAAGATTGAAAGACATCTAAAATATTTCTATACTCTAAACCAGTGGTTCTTAACTGGTGTTCCTCGGAACACTAGCGTTTCGCGAACTTGTAAAGGTTCCGCGAAGCGACGTAGCTAGATTAAACACTGATGATTTTAAAGAATTACTAACAAACATTTCCGTAAATTTTTCGATTTCAGGTAGAGAAAACTTGTAAATATTAGTCAATAAATGTAGAAAATTTTCTTACATAAACGACCATGATCTGCATTGGAATTCGAACCCACGACCTCTGGTGTGCTAGACTGGTGATATAACCAGGACGCCACCGACATCGGTAGATATAATTTTCAATAAATGGTATTTTGATACAGATTTTGTTTTAATGACTAGCGAATTCGGGGTTCTCTAAACATTAAGCGTAACTGGCAGTAGCTCTTTAATACTTGCAAGAATAAGAAGAAGAAGAATAGTTGTCCCTATTTAACACTTATGTATGTTTTACTCAATGCAATTTATTGGTCATTAAACAGCTCAAATTTTATTGTCAATTTATTATTGTGGGTAATACTACTAAACTGGTCAATTTATTGACGAACCAGGACAATTTTTAAGGAATTATAAAGAAATTCAGTCATGGCCAATGTTTATGTTTTGGGTTAGTTTGTCATTTCACTGCTAGTTCTATTATTTTTAATAATTTTTAATAACGTATAAAAAATATTTTTGTACATACAAAGTTTTTAAATTGATCCCTAACTTCTAAACTCTTCGTGAACAAGACGCAAATTGCCCTTGTCTTCTTGGTCTTTTGTATATTGTATTTCTGCTTTTTTCAGCTAATATTGTGTTGGTGCTATTTAAATTGTAACAATAAATTGACGGAAAACTTGATGTGTGTTTGTGTGTAAATCGAACAAAAGTATTTTTATTCTTGACAATTTATTGACAAAAACCTTGAGCAACTTATTGACCAATAAATTGGAACATGTAAAACAGGAATAATATTTTTTGTCCCATTTCGTTTTACGATATTTGAATCATATTAAAATACAATTTATCACCTAAACCAATCCTTACATAATAAAATAAAACAACGCTATCATCATTCTCTCTCTTCTTGAAGAATCCCTGCCCATATCTGGGTCAGTGTACTACCGCATACATATCGCAGCCAGCCATGAAGACTACCTGATAATACGCGACCCTCAGTCAAGTTGGCTGTGGCTATGTCAGGTATACGGTCACCATGCAGTAAGTCTAATGAGACAAGGCGTAGCGACACCTGGTCACTTTTGCCCTGGCAGCACGATTCCGCTTGCCGCCTTTGTCATCGCACCCCCGACCATTGAACAATGAAGTTTCACTAACTTCTGCGGATGTCAATGTTACAATGTTTCACTTCGATGGGAATACAGAGTTAGGTTGTGTTGCGAACAGAAAGCTTGGTAATGTATAAATCTAGTATATTGCGATTTAAGGTTGGTAAATGTACAATAACGGAATCGAAGAAATGTTTTCTCAATATCCGAGGATTCTGTTATTAGCATTTAACAATTATGAATCGTACAATGGTTTTTATATTGTTAATAATATTTATATTTAGTTTATTACTTCCCGCACATATAGGGTGGTATTTTTTTATGATACATAAGAACAGGAAATACAATGCTATTTTTGTATGGTAACGTATGAATACCTACAAAAAATGTTTCGTATGAAAAACTGCAATAAATAGGCATACTAAATTATCGACCTCCTTTACGAAATAGAACATTTTTTCTGTTATGCTTTATTTTTTCATTTTCATATCAAATATCAATAATCCAATAGCAACAAGTAGAACAGTTTGAGATATTCTTCTAATTTTCAAACATAATTTCTTCGTTAATTAAATAATAATGACATTGGTGGTGGAACACATGTTGCGGGCCTCTTTAGAACACGCAACAGAAGACAGGACACAAGTGAATGAAAATACTACTAAAAATATGCAAATGTAAATTATAATAAATAATAAACTTTGTAAGATTCACAGCCGAAAGTACGAATAATATTGTAATGTAATTGCTATTTTCAAAAAGATATAGAATGTATTTGTTTATATTTTATTTCTATATATTTTACTGTTTAATAATTAAAATATGTGGGATATTTTGTGGTAATACGTCCAATTTATAAAAATATTAATGTATCTGCATTTATTTATTTATTAAATGTAATCGATCCAACAGGATAAATAATAATAATAATCCCACAACTGACAGTCGCCAATTTAAATTTACCCATGTGGTTCCTCCTCCACTAACGTCTTTGGGGGCTATGACTTGACGGCTGGTAACCGCACTTCATACGAAAAAAATATCAATTACCGAGATCTGCATAAGCAGAGTGCCACACCCATAATAGGTAAAAGGCGTGATTTATTGAATATAACGCAAAATGTAAAGTAAAATGTAACGCAAGCGAAGTAGCTGATTTATATTTGTTGCAATATAGCCTACTTTCGTTTAACTTTGTCATTTCTTTATATTATTTCTAAATTCCTTAGATAACTTGTTACACACAATTTTATTCACCTCTACAAATTGTATTAATTCTCTATTCATTATTTGGTTATTTAAATTTATTCAAATAAAATTACGTGACAGAGCAACAGCTGACAGATCACGGTCGTTAATACAGATTTCAATGCTAAGTTCAAAATACTGACATTTGATTGGCCAGAAGTAAAAAATGTTAGGTAAAAAAAACGTAGAAAGATGAAAGTTGAGCATCTCTACAATTTTTATCGTACTTTACCGCTTGCTTTCGTCAATATAAATGATTATTTCACTCATAACAAATTTGACTAATCGAATGTCTCATTTTTCATTGTTGTGCATTTTAGATAAGTGATTTAACAGCACCATGCTGTTTAATCGCGATTAAATTGAAGTTAGCTTTCATATGCAAATTTTGAACATTTTGATGGCATATTTAGCCGGATAATTAGTTGCAGAAGCTGCTATTCTATATTTTTAAGCATGCTGAATTATTCAATTCAACCTATTTTTATTTACAAATTATTGACATTTATTTGACAATTAAAAATAAAAACAATCAATTTGTTATAGTTACACTATAACAACAACATTTTATGGTGTTTTTTGTTTATGTGTGTACCGATTTATTTATGTGAAAATGTGTCAAAATCAACGTTTTAGTACAATTTCTTCGGCAAGTATTAAAGTTTATGCTATGAATTCATGAAATAATCTTGACATATATCCCTCGTGCTAAAGAATTGAATCGATTAAATTTAATGCCTAGCTTATTTACAAAATTTTGCTTTTTAAAAAGTGTTATCGTACATAATAACTTAAGATAAAATTCCTCGACCTGCGGTCTCGGGATTTTTTCAAATTATAAGGACTCAAACACTTTTTAAGCTAATTTTTTTGCATAAGCTAGACATGTCAAATTTAATCGATTAAATTCTTAGCACTCGTGATATAACTATTGATTATATTTCAGATTTTACCTTTTGGTTTACCTATATAGTACTTTGGCTTTATCTCTTACCTGACTTCATTATAAATCCAGCCTATTATTCATTTTCAATCTTTCTTTCATTATATTCTTAGATATATTTTCTCCATATGGTACTTCCCGTACTAATTATAGGTTATAACATAACAATACCCTATTTTTTGTTAATTGTTTTAGAATCTTGTCAAGGTGTTGTAAATTTAATTTACACGACAAGTCAATAGTGCTTGTAAGTACATATGACAGCACGATTGCGCCAAAAATATTATTTTAATGCATATCGTTTGTATAGTAATACATATTAGGATTTGCTATTCATTCTATCCATTCACTTGTGTGTTTTTATTGCTGGTACTTAATTTTCCAATTTCCGTATTATTTATCGCCAGAAATAAAATAAATAATAATAGTTATTGCACTTTTATATGTATACAATTCATACCGCTGTAGGATGTTTAAGAAATTAATTAATATATTATATAACCTACATACAAAATTGTAATAGAGAGGGGGACGTATAAAAATGCCGTTTATTGTAAAAGAAAATATTTACACAATTAATAAATACAGCATAAATACGATTTGATTTTAATCTAATCGTAATTTTTGTTTGACCCTTTGAACAAACAATAATCTGATCGTTTTATTTTAACAGTACTTCACTTACATCATTTAAAATATTCTCTTTTAATTCAAGCAGAAATGCTTTATTCGATTGACAGTATCCGTAATCGCATTGCGAATCAGTGAACCAACCTGCAAGGGGATTACGTATCCATCACCGTTTCATTGTTCCCTGTAGCTAATAATACGCCGTTCTCCTGTTTACGTATTAGACTATCAAAATCATTTTACGTCACACAAAAACGCAAAACAGAGAAGAAAATATGTAGTTAAAATTGCCTAAAAATGTAATTATAAATACTTACTGCTTCTATTTTTAAACAATTTTATACAAAATGGGCGGGTAGATAAACCACTGACCCAAAATAAAATCATATCAAAATAATAAACAATTAACAGATTAATCGTGCCACTACAGAAATAGAAGTTGATCTCAAAATGAAACTTTTAAACAATTCTGAATACCGGTTTGTAGGAAATTTAGCAGTACATAAGTATTATTCAAATCACTCCAATAGTTGGGTATGGCACTCTGCTACTCGCAGATCTCGGTAAGTTACATATTTTTGTGTATGAACTGGAGATAGCTGTCATATCATATCCTAGAAAATGCCAATAGAGATGCATTTGCATTGGCATAAAATGTAATATTACATTAATGAATAATTTACTCCAATGAGGTTATAGTGAAATATTAAAATTAAGCGAATTAAAAACAATGGACACATATTCCAGTAAATATTCATATTTCCAACGTCAAAATACATTTTTAAAATGCCACAAATTCTTAATACAATACATCCAATACAATAGCATGAATGAATTAGGAAAAAAATATTTAAAATCCTAACCAAGGGAGTGGTACAGGTTCACACTAAAAAGATGCTGATCCTGTAGCCCAGATATTTTGCAATTTAAAAATAAATATCGATTTTGATACATCTTACAGATTCAAACAACTTTGTGTCAAAAATTAAAAATTTGTCACTTGTGTTTGATGTAAAATGATTAACTTCAAAAACATCAACAGGTTTTTTTATTATCACCTAATATTTTGTAGCTTTTTACTTTCTCTAAACAAGTGCTACAAATCTTCATATGCATAAATGTTCCACTTCTCATTTAAGTTTAGATTTTTTACTAGATTGCAGTCAAATTATACAATGTCTTGCCTTTAAATTAGAGAAATTTTAATTTGTACGCAGTTAAACCTTCGCAAAGAAATGATATGCAGTACACAACTGTAACATGTTCAGTGTTTACTATGTTTTATACATATTTATATATTTAAAATTAATATTTACATTTGATTTCATGTTTAAAATAAAAAAAATAAATGTTTCAGATATTCCTTTGTTTATATAATAACTATGACTTGTTACACACTTGTAAACACCACTTACCCAAGCCCTGCATTGCCTTTGAAAATGAAACTTTACAAGTTACTAATTGACAGCTGCATTGTAAATATTTTACAAGTTAGTAAACAATGCACGTTGCCACAGTAATGCTTATAAGGCATATACGAAATCATTTCTAATAATTTTTGACAGAACAGTTGTGTGTAACTGATAGGATTTGCAAATTTTTTAATTTTTATTTTGATTTACAAATAAGTAACAAGTAACATGTTTATACATTCCACGCAAGGTAAATGTTTTTACTGCTTCAAGGAGGTGACAGACTCGCCTGATCGGCTCGCCGGTCATTTCCTCTATTCAGCAGTAAAAACTGTTTTACCTTGCTTGTAATGTAAATAACTAATACTTGTTACTCACTTTTAAACACCATTTACCCAAGCCATCTATTGCCTTTGAAAAAGAATCTTTACAAGTTACTATTGACAGCTGCATTGTAAAAATTTTACAAGTTAGTAAACAAGGTAAACAACGCACGTTGCCACAGTAATGCTTACAAGGCTTACGCGAAATCATTTCAAATAATTTTTGACAGAACAGTTGTGTGTAACTGAGAGGACTTGGTTATAATTTTAATTTTATTTACAAATGAGTAACAAGTCAAATGTTGTACAATACCCGAAAGGTAACCGTTTTACTGCTTCAAGGGGGTGACAGGCTCTGATCGGCTCGCCGGTCATTTCCTCCATTCAGCAGTAAAAACTCTTTTACCCTGCATGTAATGTAAATAACTATTAATAATTCGTTGCGAACGCCCTCTGTTTGAGAGCTGATATTATGAAATTACAGGTATTCAGTATGTGTGATTCATTTTAATGTTGAAATATATTTATGTAATTAGTGTTTGAGGGAAAATATTTGATTACACTATTGAAAAAAAAGCTATACGAATAGGTGCGAAAATAGGGCAAATGAAGAAAAAGTGTTGAAGATCGTCTGGTTCGTGGATGTTACAGATAATGCATGACAGCGTGCTTTCTCCGTATAGAATTGAAGCAGGATTCCGTTCTGGTAAAATTGAAAATTTTTATTTCTTTTGGTTCGAAAGTATCTGAAAATTATATTTGGTGGATAATTAATTTCGAAGAAGTAGGCATTATCTAGAATCTAGATTGAGATATTTGAATTGGTTATTGTGGGCAGAATTCATAATTTTTTTTTTTTCATTGTCATATAATTGTTATGGGGTAAATAGCTCCGTGGTAACGTGTCGGACTGTGGATCGTGAGATCCTCACTTCGAATCCCACTGCCGACAGTTATAAATTTAAATTTACCCCTGTGGTTCCCCCTCCACTAACAACTTTGGGGGCTATGACTTGACGGCTGGTAACCGCACTTCATACGCAAAAATATATCACCTACCGAGATCTGCGCAAGCAGAGTGCCACACCCTTAATGGGTAAAAGGCGTGATGATATATATATATATATATATATTTTTATATATAATTGTTGCCTGAGCACGTTTAATATATTGTTTATTTCATTTATAATACCTAATATTTTGTGTATTCCATAGTTCTGGGAAATTAAGTTTCTCAATGCTCAGTTGTATTTTAATTTATTTGTTTTAAAACTGTCGGAATTTGCTATTCTAGCAAGTTCGTTGTAATGATATCTAAGATTTGGCATCAGTAATAGTTTTTGCCGCCTTAAATAATATTAATAATATTTCTCACCTTCAAAAAGGTTCAATTTTATACCAAACTCTATGAATTCCAGTAACTATTACAAAAAAAAAACAATAAACGATCGCTCAAAAGCAATTTTTGATATAGTAGTTCAATTTTCTCTGTAAGAATTGTAATATGATACTAAACTGGATAAGAATCTGTTAATTGTAAAAAAAAAAGAATCATTCATGACTTTTTAGTTTAAATTGAAAATTTTGTTTTGATACCATACATAATTGTAACAAAATAATTCACGATAATCGAAAATTAATTTTTAATGACAAATTGGCAACGACCATGACCATGGCAGGGAGCGTTGAAGACGATTCACTCAAGTCATAACGCATGTTAAGCAACACTGCGCGCAGTCCGTAGTTGGATTGCGAGACCGCTTTGCGTTGCAAACACTACGTTTCGTGGTCACACCACCGAAAACGAGGAACCGGTTTGAATCTTAGCAGTTAAAACTACTTAAAAATAAATTGTCAATTGAATTAGTGAACTTTTTTTATAACAATATTATTTTTCTAAGTTATTTTTCTGTTTTCATATTAGAATAAATTAAATTTATTGTTTTGTATAGTAAGTAATCTTCCACTTCTGGATTTTTCAATAAGTGCTAAATAAACTTATTTCTGAGCATAACCATGAAACTTATAAATATCAAGTTTCGTTGTTCTATCTTTTCCCACTTATTAGATATTGCGCAATACGAACATACAATCGTCATTCCGAAAGGGATTGAATTTAAGGGACCCGCAAAAATCTCGCCACCAGGTATTTTCTTAATTCCTATACTTCTTTATACAATATGATAGAAAATATGATATAGATATAGATGTATATAACCTCCCGCTTTAAACGATAAAAAAGAGAGTGAAAGATTCAAATTAAAATTGTAGTTGTACATCTTTTTTAATACAAAATTTAGCATAAATCATTTATTTACTAAGATATATTTGAGACACTTTTTAGGCCTTAAAGTAAGCTAGCAATTTCGGTTAATGGATTGTTACCAGCTTGGTAACTACAAAATTGTAAATACGACCACACAAAAAATAGATATTGCGTAAATAATTCCTAGTTATTTAACACTTAGATACATATCCATCGATTCATCCACACAGATTTCATTAACAAAATGGCTAAAACAAATTCAATGAACCTCAAAATATTTTTCATGTTTCCGACACATTCTTATGCACAGTAATAAAATAATTAAATGACTTAGAACAACTAGTAGATGCCTACTTTACAAATTTGCAGCCCCAAGCTGTACCCACCTAAAAAATAGTCCAGTCACACCCCTGTAAATACTGATATTCAATATAAACTCATTGTAATTGTACACATAAAGTTACAAAAATCACATTACGCTAATCTGAATAATACGCGAAAACATGACATTTGATTTGTGTGTCGCGCACAAACAAATCGAATACAAAAAACAAAAACTATATTAGCAGCTGTGTCGTATAAAAATATTTATTCATTACTGTAATTTCAACAGATAAATTTCGAATTAAATACGTTAAAAAACGTTGACAACCCTCCGGAAATAATATTTTAATTTCGAAGGGCTGAAAAACACTAAACACTCCGGTCGAGGGAATACAAAAAGAGAAAAATATTTACGTATCTAGTGACCTTGACAAATAGCAGACATACTTCAGCTAAAATCATGCCATAACTGACCACTGACCACAGTCTGTGAGATAAGACAGTTACTGAACCTAGATAAAACGACTTATTTTCTTAGTGCAAAACATGGTATATACCTTACGCTCAGCTGATGTTTGGAACTCGGCAATTAGTAGATCGCCAAATAATTGTAGGAGTCCATAGGCGGCGACAGTGGGGAAAGGAGGGCACCGGACCCGTGCGTTGTTTTGCCAAGATGATTAACTAAACGCCGTGTTGAACGTTATGTGTTCACTGCAAAGCGACAGGGCCGGAATGATATTTTTTTAAATACATAAGTAATCAAAACGTTTTCAAGGAGAATAAAATATGTCACTAAAAGGAAAACTATATGTTAGAGTTAGAGAATTCAAAGGTAGCCACAGTAGTACTGGCATTTAATTCCGTTGTGTAGTATTGGAATTAACGTCGCTCTTTTTTTGCTAGATCTGTTTTGACCTTTTGTGCACTCTTGAGGTACCATTTCAGTCATACTTTGATTTCACCTATAGATAATGGCGATAAACACTTATTTTTGTACTATTTTTCTCAAACGCCGAAATATCAAATATATTCATAAAATATATTTTTAATCCAAAACTGAAACATTTCAAAAATTGTTTAATTTTCTAACCCTTTGTTACGAATCTAGGGGGGTGTTCCCCTTTTTTGTATTCACATTTGAAATTTCTTGAGAAATAAACAAACAAAAACCCGGGGAATTTCCTGGGAATTTTCCCGTATCTTTAAATTTCGAGAATTGACCCATCTCTAACATGAATATATCTCTTCTTTATTAGTAAATATAAATACATAGATAATTTTATTGCTAATTTACCCAACTGGTAATAAAAGTATTTTACTTGTTTCATGAATTTGAAGTTTGATACATGACAGAGAAACCGGAGTGTATCAATCAAATAATTAGAAAAATATGATTTCGTTCGCATTATACAGGTCATATTTCTCTATATTAATATTAGATGTATACCTGAATCACGTTGTTAAGTACCGAATGTAATAAATGCGAATATTTAGAATTTTTAATATTTAAACCTGTATAAGTTCCATAGATTGAACCAAACAAATAATTGTTAGGAACATATCTCCGTTTTTACTGTTTACATAAAAATGAGTTATTTTAAACTGTTAATTATACAATTAATTAATTATTTTATCAGATAAGTTCATCGACAAACTGAATTGCATATTACCTGGAACAGTACGGTGATAAAAATTGGTTGCAGAATGACAAAAAAAAAAATGCATCTTATCTGAAACTCACGGTATGTGCCATTATTCAATATGTATTATAACGGTAAACAAAATTGACATATGTGCAGTAATTACGAATCTAACCTAAGCAAATAATATTTTTACTTTCAAATTGTACTTCAATTAATTAATTAATCGCGAGATACTCAATTCGGATCCCACAGCAGACAGTTACCAATTTAAATTTACCCCTGTGGTCCCCCCCCCCCCCCTATAATATAACAATACTAATATTCAACATAATTAAAATAAAATAAATAATAAATATATCATCACGCCTTTTACCCATTATGGATGTGGCACTCTGCTTACGCAGATCTCGGTAAGTGATATATTTTTTCGTATGAAGTGCGGTTACCAGCCGTCAAATCATAGAGCCCAAGGATGTTAGTGGAGGGGGAACCACAGGGGTAAATCTAAATTGGTAACTGTCGGCATTTTGATTCGAACTTAGGATCTCACAATCCACAGTCCGATACGTTACCACAGAGCTATTTACCCTATCAACATAATTTATTATATTAAATGAAACCAGGGTATCATTGAACTCAATGTGAACAATAGCAATAATAATTCGTTAATTAATCTTATTGCCCCGATCTCGGTAGTGTAGTGGCTATGTCACTAGCCTAGCTCCTGATCAGCCATTCACTCTAAACAAAAAATATGGAAAAAAAAAACTAGCCTAGGGCACCAGAGATCGCGGGTTCGAATCCCACTGAAGAACATAGTCATTTATGTTGTATATATAATTCACAATCATCCACTCATGAGGCGGCATATTATGACCTAAGTAGTTAGTCCGCTTTCCATCTTCGTATAAAAAAATTATATTGCCTACGTCTAGATAAAAAATTCAACTTTTAAAATTACAGATCTATTTAGCGAAAGCAGCAGAATTTGTTTTGCGTTTTTTAGTAATGATCTATTTTCACATTCCCAAATCCTCGAAGGATTCTGGAAACAGGTGAAAAATTCAATATCGCTTGGAATTCTGTGAAATTCCCTGGAGCCGCTTCTGGTTAGCACGGCATGGCTTGGCAGGGGAGGGGACAGGCCCTCTCTTTGTGTTCTGCTCAGGGGGTAAAATCGATACCACGCGATTCGCCGCTGAGGATCACTTCCAAAGCACTCTGGATTCGGAGTTTTCAAGCCGAGATCTCTTTGTCCTTCTGTCTACATACATACAACACGAGCCCTACACTCCTGGCTAATACGCCGTTTTAACGTTTAGCATAGACTGGAACCTACGACATAATCCACGGGGGCGACGAGCATTATGGGATTTTAATTTGGCTCAATGTTCCAGCTTTGTGCTGTCCGAAATATATGAATTTTAAACGTAAATGTTACTCTGTTCGTAATTATCAGTTTTTACGGTTTTGGTGCAATATAAAAAGCTCAATTTTAATCATAGTTGAAAATCTGCAATACATCATAGTTCAAAATTAGATAATTAATAAATTGTAATAAATGTCATCTGTATTCCACATTAGTTATTGTATTTCAACGAATAATGATAAATAAGCTAATTTGCAAACTATAGGTACATTATTAAAATATTTAAACATAATGACATATTTCAATCTTTTTAAACAGAATTCTACTTAAATAAATAAAAGCAAATTTATGTAGTGTAATGTAACTAACAATTTAAATTTACCCCTGTGGTTCCTCCTCCACTAACATCCTTGGGGGCTATGATTTGACGGCTGGTAACCGCACTTCATACGAAAAAAATATATCACTTACCGAGATCTGCGTAAGCAGAGTGCCACACCCGTAATGGGTAAAAGGCGTGATGATGATGATATATGTAACTAACATATGGAAATAAAATGAGAAAACCATTATATTCCTACGGTCTCTTTATTATTATTTGAGTAAACATTCGTAGGTAATTGTATATTTAACTTTTGTATACAATATTTAATAAATATGATGTCCACCACCATAAAAAGTCGTTAACTCATTATACATACAAATATGGAATAGATATTTCAATAATATATTTAGTATCATAACTACTTATTGAAAAATAAGACGATACGTCAACTGCTTTCTAAAAATCAGGGAATTTCAAAAAAATTGTGTTAAGTCCAAAAATGGTAAATAAGCTAATAATATAAATAAATAGAACTGTGGTAAAGCTTCGGACTGTGGATCAAAAAGTCCTCGGTTCGAATCCCACTGTCGACAGTTACCAATTTAAAATTTTTTCCTGTGGTTCTCCCTCCACTAACATCTTTAGGGGTTATAATTTGGCGGCCGGTAACCGCACTTCATACGAAAACACCCATGGGTAAAAGGCGTGATGACATATTTATTTATTATTTATACAAATGCCATGCTTACAGAAAGATTCATATTGGTAAACTCGAAAGTAGGTATTCCAATAAACATTAAAAACAATCGACGAACGTTCAAAAGTATTTTTTATGTTTTAATTATCTCGCCTCTCTGAAACATTTAATTTAAAACTTTGATTTTGATTGATAGAATTAAATTAATTTTTGTAAAAAATAATTGACAATAGCTCAAAATTAATTTTTGATATTTTTATTTAACTTTTAATTTGATATCCAAGTCGATAGAGTTTAATCAATATTTATTACATTTTCAAAATGTACAAATAAATATATAATTAGTATTTCTGAAATCCCGAAACAGATACAAAAAAATTGAAAATTTATTTTATATTCCAATTAATTTTACAATTTTACATCTTTTTCCTTTCTCTCTTATTTCATATTCGAAATAAATTGAATTTTATTGTTTTGTGTCAAATAAACTGCCATTTCCAGTTTTGCAATTGTTACCAATACCAGTTCTTCGTATTCATGAAACTTATAATTATGAAATTTTGTAACTTTTTCTTTCATCGTTCATAAATTATAGAACATACAAACACATATCCATCCGTCTATCCATTTATTCATCCATCTATCCATAAACACGTCATATAAAAATGTTCAAAACGTAATCATGATCCTACTCCACTAACAAATCAGTGGACGAGTGGACCGGGACTTGACGGTGGGTAACTGTACTTCACAAGCAAAAAATATATATTTATTTTATTATCAGCATACCTTATAATATGAACTATGTATCAAGGAAAATATTAATTGATTTATTGGCACAATTTGAGATAGAAAATGCTTAATTGTTCAACTAAGCACCAAAATACCAGATTTACAGTAGGGCTACCATATCATTGACGACACGAGGCATCAAATTAAGTAGCGTGCGTTTGTTGAACGGTTACTACACGTTTGTTAAGCGGTTGATATGTAAAACAAATTTGTGATTTATATTTCGATAAAATTTAATTTTGTTGCTTTGTGAAAACTGAAAAGATCTCATCAATATAATACATAAAACGAAGGATATGTTTTAACTCGTTTAAAACTATTGAATTTTAACGATACGGAAGGTGCAACTTGCTGTAATGTTGACGAAATATACCAATGTCAAATTTATTCTTTCACCATAGCAACATTTTACAGAATGTTAGCTGTCAATCGGCAAAAAATAAGTATTTTTTTTTTAAACTTCATAAAAGTACGTTGTTATGTATTTGTATTCAACAAGCAGAAGTTCAATATTGTCGCCGCCGGCGTAAAAGTGTATCCTTGGCAACACATTTACGCCGGCGGCGGACAAAGTAAAATATTATGAAAAATAGGTTGTAATTCAATAATTTGACAGTTAAAAATGAAACAAATAAACAAAAATAACAAAACAGCATATTCTACGGCAACTTGAAGTGCTAGATAAGACAGAATATTTTTTGAAGTTTTGAGCATTTTATAATATTTATAATTTTATTCTCTATGTTTGAAGAAAAAATAGCATGTGTTATTCGGAGTAAATGTGTTTTTGAGTGCTTCGCGTGTAATTGTTCGACTCGCTTCGCTCGTCGTTCAAACTTACATGCTCAGCACCCAAAGTATCACATTTACTCCTAATGACACAATATAGTATTATCTTCTATTTCATTATATTACTCCCGTTTTATAATTGGTAAAACGATCAATGCTGTTCTCGGTGGGGCAGTGGCTATGTCACTAGCATAGCACACCAAAAGTCGTGGGTTCGAATCCCATTGAAGAGCATGGTTGTTTGTGTTGTTCATAAAACTCACAATCATCCACTTATGAGGCAGCATACGACCAAAGCAGTTAGTCCGCTTCCCGTCTTCGTAATAAAAAAAAAAAACAATACTTTACTTTCGATTTTGATGTAATTTTGTTAAAAAATTCCTACTTACATAACAAACCTATAATATTTATCTAACTTTTATGATAAACAACAAAACAAAAAATCAATGAAAATTTTCATTAATTTAAAGTTGTTCAAATATGAATATAACGACGTCCAAAATATGAGAGGAAATATTAAATTGGTGCCCAATGCAACCCATATGGAAAATTTTTATTTCAAACGGGTTTTTAATATTGAATCCACTGATAGTCCTATGGAAATATTTTATGTGTTTAAACAACTCATACTAAGATATTTATTCTGTGCCTATTCATATATTTGCAACAAATCAGCGGGTAGTATATTCTTCAAGTCATTTCTACCGTATAAGAAACCAACATTCATTTAACAAAAATTGAAGTCTCCAAAGAATTTTTCACTAAAGACATTTCAAGGAAACGTCTCTCGAAAATATGTCACTACAAGACGCAATATCTCCTTTGCCGCTGACAAACTATGACGTCACAAATCCAATTGGACGCGTGTAGCGTGAACCCGTGACGTCACAGTATACCTACGCTCCGCTGGCACGTGTACCGCGCACGTAAATGGGTAAATACTCGATGGTAACCGGAGGGAGGTGCCGGGCCGCCCACAAACTCGCGCGCGGCCTGCGTCGTGAAGCCTACAATACACCCCACACGAACCCGACCCGCAGTGGAAGTGTCACAAGAAAGGTCAGCGGAACACGGTGACGACAATTTTATTACTTTATGTGATATTTGTGACTATAATCCATTTGAGAATGAGAGAGTATTAAATCAAAATTTGCAATAGTAGTATTGGATTTTTTTCAGTTATGCGGAAAATAAATCCATCAGAAAAATTAGATAAAATTTTACTACGATGCTCGTAGAAACTTTACACAATTTAAACGTTCCGATAATCCCTCTTGGACCGTGATATAGAGATAGCCATGACATGATTTTTCAGAGTGATCTGCTTATAGTTCGGACGATGTAACTTGGCTAGTTGAAGTAATTTAGAATTTCTCTGCGGCAAAGAAAAAAATTTATAAAAGCCATCGCAGCAGAAAATATTTAAATGAAATGTACAAACATTATAAAAAATCTGATGTGGCCAGCACATAATCTCTACTCTTAAACGATACAAAATAGTATTTTATGATTTGACGGCTGATAACCGCATTTCATACTAAAAAATATATCACTTACCAAGATCTGCGTAAGCAGAATGCCACACCCAGAATGGGTAAAAGACGTGATGATATATTTATTTATTTTATTTATTTATGATACAGAAACATACCTTCTTATTTGTTTATTTTCTATTTATATTTGAGAAATTTAATTTTATTTCGTATATATATGTTTAATTTTTTGATATATTTCACTAAGAAAACAGCTTCACAATCAAAATGACATGTGTCACATTTCGTAAAAAAGTTGAAAATTTTTATGGGTGTTCCATGGTGTACAAGGAATGCAAGATTTATGAAATCTAATTTCTTTATATTTTATTTTCTCTAAATCTAATGAAAATTAATAATATTAGTGTAATCAAAACATATGTAAAATTAAATATTCTTCTACTTTCAAAATGACATAAGTTGTTGAAAAAGGAAATTTAACCGTGTTTTTCACGAAAAACTGTTAAGGGCTTCAAGTAAACTGCTACGTCCGGTTGAACAATTTTATACAAAATCTAATCAGCTCTTCATTTAAATATAGGAAGCAAAAATTCACTAAATTGTATTTATTTGGTTTATAGTATTTGAGTTATACGAGATGAAAAATTGCCACAGACTACACACATACATACATACATAAATCATGGCGAAAATAGTAAAATCGTTTTGTAGGGACCCTAAAACGTGCTTATTCATTGAAAACTCACTACCCAATTTTTTGACCAAAAACAATACCTCCCTTACCTAGAGATAGGCGTGAGGTAAAAAGAAAAATGTATTTGGTTGAGTTTTTAAAAGCAACAAATCAGTTTTTCTGAGCTAACTAAAAACTATAATGAATAAATTAATACACAGGCTTATACAACAAGGAGAAGGACATAATTGTACGGTTGGTAAAAAAAAATGTTAGGGAATGTAGGGGAGGCGATTGAAAGTTATATTTTCTTAAATGTAAAGGGATACTTTTTGTTATTGGAATGGATAGCCCGAAATATTCCCTTTTCAACGATATAACATGTTCCTATACCTAAAATTAAAATTAAAGTCACGAATTTCAAAGAAACATTAACATTTTTAATATAGAAAATAAAACTTTTGTTAGGCCATTTAAAAAAAAATAAGTTATAAGTTTTTATTAATATTCCTGTCAACAATGGCTGTATATCGACAACAATTGTTGACATCTTGATGATAGCAGTATCAATAATAAAAACAATAATTTGTTTTGTTCAACGGCCTACCTGAAATTATATTTTCCATATTACAAATGTTAATGTATTTTCATTTTCGAACATGTTATATCGTTGAAAAGGGATTGCTTTGTGCTATCCATTCCAATAAAAAAAGATACCCCTTTCCACGTAAGAAAATATAACTTTCATTCCTCCCCGCCACGTCCTCCCAATAATTTTATTTTACCAATCATACAATTATGTACTCCTCCTTGCTGTATAAGCTTGTGTATTTAAAATTTAATTTATGGTTTATGCATTGGATTCTCGAGAACCGCAAGAGATATGAGGTTGGTTAAATTAGACGAAAATTACCTCTTTAGTAGGGCAGTTTGAACATGTATTTTTGTATTTCCAATTAAATGCACCAAGGTCACTAGATATTGGCTAAAATGAAAATTTAGCGATTAACTTTTTTTGCTGATAACTTTTTTATTATGACATAACAGATTCTGGTTTGCACTTTCTTATGACACTTTTCAATAGTGACTTTGCAGAAGTACTCAAAAAAAATTTATATCTTAATATTAACGAGTTACTGGTATCAACTTGTATATTTCATGCGGAGGTCACAGTAAGCCATGACAATTTTGAATACAAAATATTATATTTTTTTTGCTTTACAACAATATAAAACAATAATAAAATATTTTTATAATTAATAGAAAAATTAACGAAATTTGTTATTTATAATAAAATTGAATTGAAAAAAGTGAATCCACACCCTGACTATCTACTTTATTTGAAACAAATATATTTGAATGGGTTTGCTAATTTTTTTTTATTATTTCAAATGCAATAAGACTTTTCTTAAAATAATATTATATTATTCAATGAGCATGTAATGTATGCTATTACTCATGAGAATGAAGTTTGCATCACAAGCGATCGCGAGTGATTTAAATCATTCAAATGAGTAATAGCCATTACATGCGTTGAATATTATACTTTATCCACAACATTTCGTCAAATATTTGTTTTGAAATTATAAGACAAGTAGAATACAAAAAACTGTTTGTGTATAAACATAAACAAATTGTAGCAACCATCACTAAGCTACGTGTTGTAACAAAATTTTGAAGTGATTTAACATTTTGCAGAAAATCTTAAAACCAATTATTCAGCTACAGTTTAAGCTTAAAAAGAAAATAAAAATATTAAAAATGAGAAAATTAGTGTCTTTGGCATTTTATGTGGATAAAATTACTTTAAAGTCATTTTGATTTTACTCTTTTGACGTTTTGACAGGTAAGATTTGAATTTGACATAACGAATGAATAATATTAATTCACCAAACTGTCAATATTATTTCATAAGCGACAGTAACAAAGGTCATTAATTGATAAACAACGGTTGAATTATGGGTATATTATTTGACAGTTGTGGATAAAATCATTAATGATGAAAAATTTGAGATTATTTTCACGTAAAATTGAGAAAAAATGCCGAATGAAAGTGACGGGTCAGACAGTGGCAAAGAAGTAAGGAAAATAAATTACTTGCCAGAGCGGAATGTATATATTTTTCCAAGAAACCACTTAATTAACCGTTCTAATATGATATTATTGCTTTTATGTTGAAGTAAAGAATTCTTAGTTCGAAATGTAAAAATATTTAGTTACATTTTTTTGTGATATTACGGAGAAATTTAAGTTTTCTATTGGGCACATTTTGTCATGGTACAACCTCAGTTTTCATAAATTTCTGTATTGATATTGGCGAACTGAAATCAATATTATTTATTTATTCATGTACAAATAATGACTTAAAAATTCCAAAATAACCTAGATGAAAGTCAGAAAGTGATCAGAACAAACAGATATGTATTCCCTTTGAGATAGGCTTTCCATTTCAGAAAACAATTGCAAATTTTTTCGATAATAATGGATATATAATGGAAGAAGTCTGTCTATTTTATAATTATAATACTGTAGCAGTAACAGTAAGATTTTCTCTTACTCGTCATTGATCGATTTCGGTATCATGTATTCACATACAAAGATTAACACTATTAACACTAATTAGCACTACAACAGTAATACTTGATTTTTTTCCCAATATTATTATAAATGTACAAAATTAAGACCCGTGTCCACGGTGATAGAAATCGGACCGAGTTCTCGGATATAGTTCTCGAATCGAAAACTTGGATCGTAGACATTACCAACTCGGATGAAAAACTCGAATGCAAAAATGCGTTCTATCCCATTTTTTCATATAAGTTGCTAACTTCATTTACATGTTACCAAATTTGCAATCGAAGCTGAAAATCAAAATGAAATATACACTAATAAAAATTTGGAACAAACAGATTCTTCTTAAATGAAGAAAAAATTTATTTGAATAGTGCCAATCCGATTTCGTTTTCATTGAAAACTTTTGTAGGTTTATTAAATATTCATGTATAAAAATTAATTCAGTTTTGAGGGAGCGTATCAAAGAATTCAACTTAGACTCATTAACGGAAAGAAGTAGTTTGAATAGGACTAGCTTTAATTTAAAATGAAATCGTTTTAAATAAAAACGTTTTAATATTAAAATTAAAATGATTTCTTTTTCATTATTTTTAAAAACTATATAAATAATAGTATATTGTGTCATTAGGAGTAAATGTGATACTTTGGGTGCTGAGCATGTAAGTTTGAACGACGAGCGAAGCGAGTCGAACAATTACATGCGAAGCACCCAAAGACACATTTACTCCGAATAACACATGCTATTTTTTCTTCAAACATAGAAAATAAAATTATAAATATTATAAAATGCTGAAAACTTCAAAAAATATTCTGTCTTATCTAGCATTTCAAGTTGCCGTAGAATATGCTGTTTTGTTATTTGTTTCATTTTTAACTGTCAAATTATTGAATTACAACCTAACTATTTTTCATAATACTTTACTATGTCCGACAATATTGAACTTCTGCTTATTGAATACAAATACGTAACAACGTACTTTTATGACGTTTGAAGAAAAAATATATTTTTTGAAGTTTTGAGCATTTTATAATATTTATAATTTTATTTTCTATGTTTGAAGAAAAAATAGCATGTGTTATTCGGAGTAAATGTGTCTTTGGGTGCTTCGCATGTAATTGTTCGACTCGCTTCGCTCGTCGTTCAAACTTACATGCTCAGCACCCAAAGTATCACATTTACTCCTAATGACACAATATACTATTATGTTTTACTGATAACTATACCCACCCAGTAAAATTTCAGGTGGGTAGTGCTACCCACACTACCGATACATTGATATATCGAAACATCGATATATCGATACATCGATATATCGGTACATTGATATATCGATACATTGATATATCGATATATCGATACATTGATATATCGATACATCGATGCATCGATACATCGATACATCGATACATCGATACATCGCTACATCGATACATCGATACATCGATACATCGATACATCGATACATCGATACATCGATACATCGATATTATCGATATTTTTTTAATATCGAATATCGATATTCAAAACAAGAACAGCCCTACTTACTTTTTTATTTGAATTTTTTTTTGTTAATATGAGTTCGTTTATAAATTAGTTAAAAATGGAAATATCTACAAAAATGGGTTTTTGTCCATAATCTAGAGAAGAGTGACCTATACGAGTACATTCATTTAAAATTAAATTGGCCTACCAGTGTAACTTTTGTCTAATTTAATCAGTCTTAGCTCTTGTAGTTACCCAGATCTCAATTGGAACGTACTATGAGAAAAAATACCTTTGGAATCGATTAATGATTGAATGGTAAAGTTTCAAATTTAATTATCCTGTCAACAGAGGTTTAATACCCTTGGTTCATCACATTTACGTATCTACCTATTATTTATTAGTATAATGTAATGCGATAAGACCTGTTTTCCTATTAAAACATATAATTATCGAAATGACTAACAGAATGTTAGCAATATTTGTGTTAATATATACATCAAATAAATAAAAATTTATAAAATTTAAACAATTGTATATGGGCATATCGATCATACACACCAATATACACATTTATGACAATTGTACAATAATAACAAATATAAAGTTTTGATCAAAAAGTATCGGGTTCAGACGCAAAACATTACGGTCTTTTAAATGAATCGCCTCCGAAGTCAGTCCCCTTTCAAAGTCAATTACTTAACCGAGTTTTGTGTTAGCTATTCCAAAATTATACCGTTCGGTTAATTTAACTGAGAAATCAGTTAATTTGCACATAACTGAAGAATTCAGTGAAAACAACTATAACTGTATACTTCAGTAATTTTTATTGAATAAGATTAAAGTTAAATCGTTCTTTGCTTTATTATGACAAAATAATATCGAAGTTTCGAAATTATGGTTTTCCTTCGCAACTAACTCTAAGTTGATTGAACTGACACTGTCAGTAAATTCTACTGAATTTTCAGTTATTTCAACTGATAAATTCAGTTGTTTTTCTAGTAATTGACATATTCAATAAATACAACTGAGGTTCTCAGCAGGGCCCTGTCAGCTATATGCACGACTTGTGATAGAAATGTCAAATTAGTTCCATGGTCTTCACGCTACGTGGCAGCACACTCGTATTATTTTGAAGTTTCCAAGTGACATTTGAATTTTTGAAACATTCACTTCTCTCTGATTTCGTTTCGTTTGGATCAATAAAACTCTGATTTAGTTGATTATGTGTGAGTGATTATTCTGACCAGTGCATCTTATTTGAAAGGTAAGCCGATTTTTCATATCTTCATTATTTGAAACTGTATTTGAATCTTTAAAGAGTTTGCAACTCATTTTACATCTTTATTTCTTCTAATTTGTTTTTATACATGATTATAAATGAAATTAAATTATTTTCATTTCATGCGTGGCTTCAAATGTATTGTTCCTGGCTGCAGGAGTTTCAATGAGGAGGATCTAACATTTGACGTTTTGTCGTCTACCAAATATTCCGTCTGTATGAAGAATGGACTCAGGACATGTATCTTGCATATGTATTATGTATATATTTTCTGTTATTTGATGTGTATTTCGTTAATTTGAAATATAACATTTTTCTTAATAGATAATTATTGTTTTCAATTAATTTTTATTCCTGTTCAAATTTGAAATTTCATACTTTCTGCCTATATACGTCATTAGTTTGTGGTCCCGACGGTAGAGGCGCAGAACTTCTATCCTTTTCAATTTTGCTGTAGCTGACACGTCTCCTTTGTCTTGTCTCTGGTTCTCAGTTACACATAGCATATTACTGAATTTTTAAATTAAATTGAATGAATAATAAAGTAAGAGTAACTGAACTATTTTTTTACTGATTTTTTTTGTGTGATTTTAACTAATTTGATTTTTTGTGTGTAGTAACAGCTGCCTCGCCACATTTCGTTGTATTTCCGCAACATCCTAATACCAAAGGTGATATTTGATTTTAAAGAAGTGGAAAAAGTCACTGGTGGGCGAGATCTGGAGGGTAGTTTACCTTCAGACCTGAGAGGATATGATACCTCGCATTAAACTGCTACATAAGTTATGATGCAAGACCGGAAGCGTTATCATAAAAAAGTTGCCACTCGACACTCTGATGAACAGTATTACAGAACTCTACAATTGTACTACTTCCTGAAATCTCTATGACTTAAAACTTTTATTAAACATAAAATATATGGAACGCTATCTAGGCTATTATAAAAGCGAAAAACGAGCCTGATCCAGATAAATATCGTAGGGACGTCCTTCCTTGTCAAAAAACTTGTACGTAGAACGGTTTCTATGCGTTTATTTAGCGGTTGCTATATTACACAATATTGTTCAAAATTGATAAATAATTATTATTATTCAATTATTTCAAATCCCTTTTAAATTCAGATACTTGTATCACAATTACTGGTTGGCCTTATCTAGGCCAGTTATATATTTTAGAATAAAATAAATTTAAAAAAATTCAGATATATAATTGTTAATTGAATTCATTTCTACTTATGTATTATTTAATTTTTATATTGAATAAAATCATTGAATGTTTATTTTTGTATTTTTTCTTATTAACTTTGTAATCGGACTGTACAACAAAGACAAGTTCATAGCAAATTGGCGTTTCAGTATTAATATATTTCAGTGTATAGCACACGATAATAAATGAAAAAAAAAAATTTTTTTTTCAAATATTTTAATATGTTCGAAATAAATATTATTTCGTGTGTCATAAACATCCGCTTCCGGTTATGCAATTATAATCGAAATAAACCTACTCGCATCCATCAAGCTACACACACGTCATAAAGAAAATGGTCAAAACGGATTTAAGGGTGTATGTATTTACGTAAAATTAATTAATTACTCAATCTTTTAAATTTGTTCACATGCATGCAATTTTATTTCAACGGTTCACTTTAATGTTGACTGAAAAGGGAAAAGAGATCACTGAAGCATTAATTTAACGGCTTCAGTTTTAAATTAAAAATAATTAATGTCAAAATAAGCTGCATCTTTAATAAAATAGATTTTTAATTTAGTATTGTTTTACAGAATTATTATGCAAGTATGTATAAATGGTTAGATATGGAAATTTTATAACTTGAAAGCAGTCGCTATGACAGGACAGGAAATGGATATTATTAAACCTTATCTGAATTTCAAAATTCAAGTAGTAAAATTGCTAGTTGATAAATATATTACTTCTAAACTAGTTTGGGCTGAGATATTTATCTGATATTGTACCTCATCACGTTATCAAAGAGATACAAGGCCTATTGGAACACGTATTCATCAATAAAAATATACCTCATAATGTTTCAGATTATCAGATTTTCAGACAATTCCGTAAACTGATTTGTTAATTGAACAATGCGTAAAATGATAATTCAGTTATCATTTGTAATAGGGCTATGTGATCATAGTCGGGCGTAAAAAAAATTGTGAAAAGGTAAATTAAGAATTTTAATGTCCGACCGTAACGTTATAGATAGAAATATTGAAATAAACAAATCGGTGGTGATGAATCAGTAAATAAAGTAAAGAAACCAAACTTTTGTCGCTCGTTGCTCTAGGACTAGGAGACGAGCGACAAAAATTTTGTCTTTCAATAGCAGTCATCGGAAAAATAATATATCGGTCGGACATGAAACGTTCAACGCACCACGGGCGTTAAACGGACAATAGCCGATTATTTGTGGACTGTAGTTGTTGAACTGAGATTCAATGATCCACAATCCGATGCGTTACCACGATGATATGTTCCCTATAAATTAAATAAGCAAATTGCAAAATTTTTAGTAATAAGTTTCTGTGGTAACAAAAAAAAATAATGTTATTAATTATTCCCTGTTAACTTCAGTAGTACTCAATAAGTGGACGTTAATATAATAATAAAAAACTTTTATCTACAATGGTGTGTAAAATTGATGTTAGTTTAGTTTGTGTAACGGTAATTTAGTAACACGATCTCATTAGTCACGGGTTTCCGAGCAACGAGTGATTAAAATTTTTAAATACAACAAATTTGCAAAAATTTTGTTATGGCAAAAAAAAAGTTTTCTTTTTCTATATTTATTGGGTTTTTTCATTATATCGTAGATAAAATATTCTACGATACACATACGTAAAGCGGCTTAGATCACTCAGGGGTCTTGAAACATGAGCGTGAGACTAAATACTAGCTTTACGTACTTGTACACTGATAAAAATGTTTCCTTGGAACAAACAGATTCCTCTTAAATGAAGAGAAAAATTGATTTGAATAGTGCCAATTCGATTTCGTTTTCATTGAAAACTTTTGTATGTTTAATAAATATTCTTGTATGAAAATTAATTTAGTTTTGAGGAAACATATCAAGGTATTCAACTAAGACTTATTATGTTATTATGGGGATGAACTAGTTTGAATTCAGAATGATATCGTTTTAAATAAAAGCGTTTTGTTTAAAATTAAAACGATTTTTTTTCTCATTATTTTTAAAAACAAAATTTAAAACATATCCATTTCCTTTTAAAGCAGAAAAAGAAGATAAATAAAATTTATATTCAAAATTAATATTTTTTTAAATTGAACCTAATCATTTTGTAAGAAATAAAAATTTCTTCAACGAATGCATACAAAAGGAAAACTGATTTTTTTCTCGAAACTAAAAGTTATTTTTTTGAGTGTATCGTACAAAACTATAAATTTCTGTACCTTTCTGATATAAATACTCGTTCAATCTGCTCCGTACGTTATGAATCATCCTGTAAAATCAACATTTAATACATAATTTATAATTTATAATCACTACGTGAAACTAAAGACAAATAGCTATCTTTAATACTAGTGAACAAAGCACAAAGCAGTGCATTTAATAACGAGTCCAGAAGTTGGGCACTCTAGCCGTAGGTTGGGCCCCCAACTGGATGAGTGATTAAATACAGGTTTACTCAAGAGTGTAAAATCTGATTTTATTCTACAATCATTTAATTTTTAGCAAAGTAATTTCGAGTAAGAAAAATAAACATCTTTTTTTCACTAGTGATTTGCAATGATTGTGAAAAAATATATTTTCTAATAAAACTAATCCGACCTTACAGTATAATGCCACAACAAAATAATATGGCTAATAAATGAAAACAAGCGATTATCTTTTAAACAAATTTGATAACTAAGCAAACAAACAAATTACTAAGCTAAAACCAATTTAAATACTCATCGAAAATCCAATATCCTATCTGTAAACAAATGAATTTTCTCATGGCTGAAGACAAATGAATATTTAAGTTACGGCAAACATTGCTGCCTAATTTGTGTGACAATTTAAGTAGAAAAACGTTCGGCTAATCTTCGGCTAAGCTTCCGCACAGCGGGGGATCCGAGCTATCAGCACGTCGGGGTGGGGAGAAAAGAAAACAGAGGAGATGGGCGTACAAGCCACCCCCGTTGTTTTACTACCATCGTTATAAACAAGGAGTGAATTTATTTATTAAATCTGTTTACTATTTGTTTTACATATTTGCTTTCATTGATTTGTAATGATGATTCGCATCGCAAGCATTTGTACTGTGCATGAAGTGGACCATGTGTGTCAAAGCTACGAGAAACACTGGGATACATGTTTGCGAGCTAACACGCGAAATAATTCACGATGCGTGCGAGATATGAAAATGTGCTCACGCTCATCGCAGACCAGGAAATATGTGTCAAATTCGTAAAATGTTACCATCGTCGAAAAAACATCGGGGCTGAATTGTTCACAAGCCTTCTACTATTACTACTAAATAAATATATACCTAAAATGGAATGAATAATTTTAACATAACACGAGCCCAGAATCATATTGTTTGGCCCAATTGAATCATAAAGGAAAATTATTTATTTCACCATATTTATATAGTATGTAAAGGAGGTATTATGTTTATGTTACAAATTGATTAGATTTTTGGGAACAATTCAAAAACAGTAAGTGGTTGTTATTTGAAGGCCTATCAGAGTTTTTGGGTATAACTTAGTAAATAAATGATATACAGTAAATTTCATGGGAAACAAAAAGATGTAGAAATATATTACCTACAATCTTTATTTGAAATATTTTTCTATATTTTGTTGTCATCAGATTCAAAAACAGTGTTCGTGGTATCAGCCTTTGGATCAAATAAAATGTTTATGGTACTGATATTGGTTTATTTGTTCTTCTCTTATTATTGAGCTGTCAGATTTTCCAAGTGTCAAAATAGTTGGCAACTAATTTGAAGGTTTTTGTTTTACTTTAAATTCGTAAGTATATTTTAAATACATACTTTGGGTCCTGGGTCGACTCAACTAAAGAAATTAAAGACTGGTTGAATGACATAGGTTATCAAAATTTATCAGTGGTAATCAAACATTTTACTAAAATAATCTCATAGTTTATTCAACTTTCTTCTTGAAATAAATGGAATTCATGTATATTTTAATTACTTACCAAGAAGAAATAAATAAATAATAAACAATAAACAATAAATGCAATAAAATTAAATAGGACATTTATGTAACTACAATTATTTACGATCATTGCTGTTTGAGATCCACCAACACCTTTACAATGACGTATTCAATAAAAACTAAATCAACAAATCAAGTATATATTCAATCAAGTTCATTCATTCTGTAGAATGAATGAATAATATCAAGTATCTTCAGTATTTCAGTATTCAATATTTAAGTGCAATAAATCATTTCAAATAAATACAAATATTCTACAAATTTTAACCTACATAATTGTTAATTCACCCTTATTTATATTTTATAACGAAATGTTTCAAATCATCGGCATAAGTTACTAGATGTTTATTGAATTAAATAGTCATCTACTAACGGAAACAATTTATGGAATTTTAGGAAAAGTGCTTTCAAATTAAAACAATTTCAGTGCTTTAGAAAGTTCCTTCTAACGCAGTTTGCTCATTTTAATTAATTGATGTGGATAGTAAACTAGTAATAAATAAATTATTAAATCTCCTCTCTACTTTGGAGGAGACTTAAACATAAATGTCAAAAATTTATTCCGAATGACCGTGAAATTTTTCTTACAATAGCTAATTGAATCCGCTCGAGTTTAAAGTCAATGAATGGTATCATAGAGGAGAGTTGATCTGAAATATCAAAAATTATTTTTGAATGGTCGTCAATTGTTTTAATAATAGTTCAATTCAGTTTGATATCAAATACATACGGGGTATAGAATTGAAATGTTGACAATAGGGATTTCAATGTTTTTTTTTTTTTTATATTTTTTTATATTTTTTTAAATTTTTATCTTTTACAACAAAAATGGAAATACAAAAGTTGTTCAGAATTTAAATACCTATACATGCAATAAGGATATATCAATAAAATTTAGATCAATATTTATTAGGAAAATTGTAACAAGTCTATATGGAAAATTAAATAAAATCGAAAAATATGTGCATCAAATTCGCCAATATAATTCTATAATTTCTGTTTCCCGTTTAGCTTCTGAAAATTATTTTGACAGTTTTACGCCCAATAACCAAGAGGCTGCAATAGAGGGTCAGTATTTTTTCTATATTGTTTATTTGCTGAATGTTAATTTTATTTTCTTTAGTTTTATGCATATTCTGTTTAAATAAATGTAAATAAAGATATAACATCAAGTTTTCTTGTAAATTTCCATTTTTACCTACATTTTGCAGTGGGGTAAATAAAGACCCCACTATACCAGCTACGTTATAAAAAATCACTATACCAGTTAAGGGATTGATTGTTATATCGTGATATACTACCATTTAGGTAACCAAATTTAGTTTTGTTTCAATTTTTAAATTTTGAACAACATTCGTACTTACTATTTTGCTGTAAACTTGACAGTTACATCAGCAGTATCAAAATAATAACATTCAAAAAGGATGATTTTTATTTTATATGTCGGAAATATATGTCTCATTTGAATTCAATAAAACTTAATCAAAAAATCAAATAAATATTAAATCTAGTTCATCCATACATCGAGTATTGGCATTTACTACAATATTTTCAAATGAATATATTCAATTGGAGAATTTTTATCCCTCGCAATCCACGCAAATTTCAATTTACCCCTGTCAGATTTTATCAACGCAATGTTCAAAAACATCGACGTAAATTTTCACATGTGTTTCACCCTATATTGAAATAAACACTCATCTGATAATAGAAACAATGTATACGGTATTTAAAGAAATTGTAATCCAATCATTTTCTGTGTTTTGCAAGGTTTATACCAAGGCATTTGGCATATTTTTATTACGGTGATTCATACGTTATAAAGATGGTATAAGCTAGCTAAGCAAATATATCTATATTATAATGAATAAAATTATTATTATCAATTACACTTAACGAGTAGAACATCTTCATACTGTATCTTTTTTTTTAATAACAAAATTTACTCTAACTCAATCATTTACTAAGCATTGCTCAAAATACAGAGTGCTAGAGTGTAATAAAATATGTCGGTTCAGTAGAATTTTGCTTTTTGTTGAGCTTTAAGCAATAAAAGGTTGTAAAATCACTATTTCACTTTTCAAGCTGTACGGCATCTAAAGAAAAGCATATTTTTGACAATATGCATCTGGGGAACAGTGGACCAAACTACTTTTTTTGGCTCGCCAAGTTATATCGGTCGGACAATACATGCATTTTTTAAGATTCCCTGAATTTATATTTAAATTATCATAGTTTCAATCATGTAACTGAAATATTTATTCTCTGTGTCAAAAATGTGTCAAGTGTTATAATTAATAATACAAGTTTCGATCAATATACATAAGTGTGGTGCCCACACCAGATTTTTCTAATAATTTATAATTTTTCTAAGTATTTTATGGTTCTAGAGCAGAAACCTTGTGTAACGCAATTCTGTAAATGATCTTTTCTCTCACACTTTTAACAAATTAATAACTAAATCTTCTTATGCTCAACATAGTAAAGCTGTTGAAAACACTTTCTACATGTAATGAAATGCTTTTGATATGTATTTCATTCAAATTCAAAAGTGTATAATATGTGTTATGCATGCGTCGAGCCGAGTTTAAAACTTTTATGTTTATCACAGTTCAACGTAACCATTTACCCAAATAAAATTATGCTGATCCTCAAATTCCCAACTTGTTGCCTGAACCCTAAAAAACCTACAACATTATCGCTTGTGAAATCTACCCTTTCCGTAACGATATAGCGTTGGCCCGTATTCTATGTATAAGGCTGCGTTCACAACACCGCACCGCACCTCACACCACAACAGCATTGGAATTTTGGGTGGACACGAATCAACACAGCAGGTTAAACTACCTAATTATTAATATGATTAGCAATTGGAATTAACAGTTGCATTATGACTTATGGGAATCAAAGCTAGCGTTCACACCATTAAAATTAAAGATATTTTCTTCAAACGTCATAAAAGTACGTTGTTATGTATTTGTATTCAACAAGCAGAAGTTCAATATTGTCGCCGCCGGCGTAAAAGTGTATCCTTGGCAACACATTTACGCCGGCGGCGGACAAAGTAAAATATTATGAAAAATAGTTAGGTTGTAATTCAATAATTTGACAGTTAAAAATGAAACAAATAAACAAAAATAACAAAACAGCATATTCTACGGCAACTTGAAATGCTAGATAAGACAGAATATTTTTTAAAGTTTTGAGCATTTTATAATATAATATAATAATAGCATGTGTTATTCGGAGTAAATGTGTCTTTGGGTGCTTCGCATGTAATTCAAACTTACATGCTCAGCACCCAAAGTATTTACTTTACATTTACTCCTAATGACACAATATACTATTATAAGTACTGATTGAGTAGTTTGCAAGGTACACAAACTCTTCACTTACAATTAGTGAGATAGAGATAACATGCTCTTTCTTTTTTCTATCAGAAATGACAAACAGCATAGCAACTAATGTTACTTGCACCAAAATAATTTGACAAAAATTTTATAAATATATTTTGCTACTTCCGCTATTAATATATCATTGAATATGTTGGTTTTCATGGCGCTAAATAACAATTTAATTACAAATTACACATTGACAAGCCGTGGCTTGGAATGTTTTAATCACGACGTGAATATGGACTGAAGTTAGTTTCTATCAATGATTGTAATTTTTTTCATATCCAAATAATTAATAATAGTTATTTACATAAAAGTAATGAAAATAGTACATTACTGTCGAAGAGACATATTGAAACACGAGGCACTTCGTGCCGAGTATTTTACGACTCCGAGTAAAATATAGACGATGTTTGTTATGTATATTTTTTTAAACCATTGATAACAATAAAAATTAATTTAAATTTAAAACAGAACGTTCAAACTAATTTTCATCACTACGTTTCTAAGGTAACAGAACGTTTAAACATTTCCGTGACAAGTCAGGGAAATACTACTTTCGCTCCGCACTTTAGGCGCGAAAATAATACTTTCCTCGAGTTTCACATAAAATATTTTTCTTTCATCCTAATTTGCGGTTATGCTTCATCTGTCATTAAGTTATCCTAATAGTATATTATGCAACAACTTTTTTAAACGTATCTTTAGTCTCGAGTTATGTGTATTGAAAATGAGTATCTAAAGAGTTTATAAAACGAATAACGTACTGTACTTTTTCTCTAACCACAAATTATGATAACAGAAATAATTAAATGTTATTAATTATTTTAACATTTACTATGTAGTATACAATTAAAATTAAAACAAATGACAATAATTGAAAGAAACTAACTTCAGCCCGTGCTTAATAAGACACTGAGATTAAAAAATTCGAAGCCAAAGTACATAAATTCAAACCCTAAACTATTACTGAAAGTTGGTCATTGCATATCACTAGCAATGCTGTGTGATATAAAAGCTCATTAGCTGATATGATTTTATCACACGCTGAGATAACTGAGCGAACTAACCTAAAAATTTGTATTTGAAAGTTTGACAGTTGCAGATAATTTGCTGAATTTACCTGGATTAAAAAGGTTGGACCCTGATTTATCAGATTTTAACATAATTTTTGATGAATTCTGATAGCAATGATGTTAACATAATCTGTTTTAATATTTTTATGTAAATTTAATGTTATTTTTTTACTTAATTGTGGTCGTCGGAAAAGTATCGTGTACAACACGTGCTGAAAGGGTATTTCACACTCGAGTGAAATATCCAATTTTCAGCACTAGTTGTACAATATACTATTAACACCATGAAAAAAAAACCAATACATTAAATAGCATTTAGAAGTACGTTATTAAAAAATTAAAATTTTCTGTTATCTTGCGCGCTCGTAAAAAAAGTATAGTATGTCACTCGTTTTATAAACTCTTTAGATACTCGTTTTTTACACACATACGTTTATAACATAACATAATATAACATATTGTACATACAAGTAATACTACTTTATTTATCACTGCAATGAACCAAATTACAATGGGAGGATCGTATGTATTAAGATGGTCGATACGACATACGCTGTGAAACTGAAGGATGTGTGTGTACATACGTCAGATGCCAGGTAGTATAACCTACAGGCCTACACAATATACGTACAGTTCAGACATTTGTGTAGTATAACTTAACATTGCGGTTAGCGCATAAAGATTAAAGAAATTTATAAGGAACAATTTAACAGGACAGTATACCTACCTGATAACATTTAACATATGTTCAACTAAATTTTATACAAAATACACAAGTATTATAAAAAAATAAAATTTTTGCATTCATAAGTTCTACAGTAATTCATAAGTAATAGTTTTACAGAAAACGATATATTTAATTTCAATATATTTGCAGTAGACAGTCAAATGAAATATGTTTCGGCAAAAAAATATTTATTTCAATTATTTAAAATAAAAAATCAATCAACTGAACAATTAAAAATATAATTAGATGTTAGATAATCAATAATAAGTATTACCAATTTCGGAAATTTGAAATTTTTTAATCTACAACATAAATATATGAAAATTATAATAATCCGCTCGTGAATACTAATACAACTTAAGGTTTTCGTTTTCATTTGTCCAAACTTTTATTTCCTTCACTCAAACATTATTTTTATTATTTTCTTATTTTTTCATGCCAATTACTCTCGTCTGTTGTTACCAAGCAACCACGTTCCAGTAAATAAAAGTTTGTCCAATGAAACCTAAACCATTTGTTTTATTGCCCTCTTCTATTTGTCGGCCGTCGAAATCGAGTTAAGTATACATAAAAATGTATACATTTATAATTAGAGGAATATAGGTTGACAAACCGTTATGCGTCCTCGACAGAAATGAGACTTATCTACGACCACCCTAATAAATATATATATATATATATATATATATATATATATATATATATATATATATATATATATATATAATATACAGGATGTCCCAGATTTAAACGGCCTAACTTAATCCATAGATTAAACACCTAAAAATAAGGTGACAAGTTCATTTGAGCAAATGTCCGTAAATGCTTCATTCCAGAGATATTCATGTTTTTCTTATTGAGTAGCGCTACTTTAAAAAATCAACTTCATAACGAAATATCCAATATTGAGGAATTACATATTAAATTAATAAATTGTTTTTTTACCTAATTTCAATACAAAATTTAATTTGCTTGCACTGATATCTGGGAAAAATGAGAAACTATCAATGAATATACAGAAATTTATTATTTAAAATTATAAAGTATTTACATAACTTCATAAACTATTTTTTTTAAATAATATGTTCAAAATGTTCACCTGCAGCACGTAAACAGGCACGACAATGATCTGCCACTGCATTGGTTGCTGCGTGACATTGCTCGGGAGATATGGTTTCGCAAACTTGAATAATTTTTCTAAGTAGTGAGTCTAAATTATTTATCGGTTCTTCATAGACTTTTTCTTTTTTGGCACCTTAAAAAAATTTCTTATATTCATTGAAAGTTTCTCATTTTTTCCTTGACATTAGTGCAAGCTAACTAAATTTTGTATTAAAAATAGGCAATAACCAATTTATTATTAATTTAATTATTATGTCTCACCTCAATAAGATAATACTGGATATTTCGTTATGAAGTTGATTTTTTAAAGTAGCGCTACTCAAGAAGAAAAACATTAATATCTCTGGAATAAAGCATTTACGGACATTTGCTCAAATGAACTTGTCACCTTATTTTTAGGTGTTTAATCTATGGATTAAGTTAGGCCGTTTAAATCTGGGACACCCTGTATATCTCGAATTATGTCTACATGGAACAAGTTTTGCATTGTACAGTACATTATAGTATTACAAATACTTGCTGCTCAAGTATTTATTAGCAATTTTAAAGTACTAATTGTTTTAGAGTAGGTTTTTCGAGCAATTAATTAATATTTAAATACATTATAGGCAACGGGCATGGCAGGTTCACTCGATAACGCAAGTTAAGCACCACTGCCCGCAGTTATTAGTTTTATGGGTAACTGCTTTGCTAAAACTCACCAGCGAACACTGCGTGTATATAACATAAGTAGTATAATTCATTTTAAAAAAAATATATTTTAAATCAATTTTCTATTAATAGGAAAATATTTACAATTATAATATTTTAATTGTTCTAAATAAAAGTTAGCTGGCAAACTGAGAAATATTTATTCTCCATTTTAAAATAGAAAACAGTTTATCAGATTGTAAACTAACAATTATTAACAAAAAATTAAGATTAGTACTTGAATCTATTCTTTCAGTAATAAATAATCAAACGATTCTCTTTGTAAGCATTAATTCGTTATTTTAAATCAGCACTTACTATAAAAACTGATAAAAACAATTTAATTTTATACAAATTTGCACACTCAACGTGGTGTGCACAGAGAAACTGCTCTGACAAAAGCGGACAATTTTAAAAATAAAGGAAGGAAATTGAGCTTACTGTTTATCATTAACAACTGTTGTAATCATTTTTGTATACTAATAATCATAAAGATTTGGGATCAAACTTATTATACCTTTATAACGTTAAAATATTTATTAATGAAAATACTTTCAATATAAACTGTTTCCGCAGTTTTATTCTTTTTTACCTCCCGTACATTTATGTAAAGGAAGTATTGTGTTGAATTAAAATTTTCGATAGTGAGTTTTCAACAGATATACACGTTTTGGAGTGCCTAGAACACGATTTCACTATTTTCACGTTAACGGTTATGTGCAACGATTTTATGCGTACGAATTGTTTAGATTTTGGTATAGAAATCTATAAACCGGAAGTGGTAATTTACTTGAAGTCCTATTTCAGTAAGCAATTGAGTTATAGTAATTTTTTCTCATTCCAAAATATTTAGGAGAATATTGTATACAATTTTAATTTGAAACGTTATTTTGCACTGTTTAGAATAGCTCCGTGGTAACTCGTCGGACTGTGGATCGTGAGATCCTCAGTTAGAATCCCACAGGTGACAGTTGCTAAATTAATTTATCCATGTATCCCTCCAGTAACATCTTTGGGGGTTATGATTTGACGGCTGGTAACCGCACTTCATACGCAAAAATGTATCAATTACCGAGATATGCGTAATTAGAGTGCCACACCCTCGATGGGTAAAAGGCGTGATGATATATTTATTTTATTTTTTTTTTTTAGAATTTAAAAATTTGTGTTATGCGGTGCCACATCAAATTCTAATGACAAAATCATTTTCTGATCACGTACCTTGGATATTCAAATTACGAGCTGATTAGATTTTGGTGATTGATCATCAACTGGAAATGGTAGTTTACTTGAAGACCTGTAAGTTAGAGTAAATTTTTTTTATTATAAGAAACAAAAAAGGTGTAAAATAATATTGTCTACAATTTTTATATGAAACTTTTTTTTTATTTTGAACCGTTTATAAGTTGTGTAGGTGGGAGGTTATGTTGGATACATTTGATTATTTTTTTAGTCTACACTATATTTCCCCCTCTCCAAGTGCACTCTAATATCAATGCAGGCTCCGTTCATCATTGTAAGTTAAATAAATAGTATATTATACAACTAGGGAGAGAACCGTATGATTTTTTCCTGAGTTGTAGTAAAATTAAAATAAGAGCCGTATGCAAGGACTGTAATACGACGAAAGAAAATACATTTCTTCAACGAGGTGTATTTAATATTTTTTCCACGACCCCAAAATTTGTAATGGTTACTATGTATTCAAAAAGTATTTTTAAAACTAGTGAGCAAAGCATTGCACAATCACGAGTCCAGAAGTTGGGCGCCCGAGCCTTAGGCGAGGGCACAACTAGATGAATGTTTAAATGCACGTTTGCTCACGAGTGTGAAATCTGGTTTTTTCCACAATCAAAGTACAAAACATTATCAAATACAAAATATTTAATTGTTTTCCATTACTATTACACAAAATTGAAAAATAATTTGTAGCAAATTAGCATACCAAGAGTAAAACAAAACACGGCAACAGTTTTAAGTGAAACCGGAGATGTTAAATCAAATAATATCATACATGCAGATTCACAAAAAAGAATTAGCGCTAATCCTATTTTTATTATTAGTCGTAACTTCAGTTACCATCCTTAAAACATATGTTAACTAAGGTTGTAGTTAAGATAGGTTAACATAAAATTTGACACATTTTGTTAATTTAATTAATTTAGAAATAAAGTTACAGAGTTTGAAAAAAATGGAATTAGCATTAATTCTTTTCGTGAATCTGCCAGATAGGCATTAGAGAATGACATATTGTGATAGATTTAGTACCTACACTCAATCGGTATTAGCATGAATTTCATCAATAGTTTCTAACTTTTTAACAAACAATTTTAAATTTTTTCGTGAAAATGTAACATTACAAGTTAAACATTTTATCAAGTCGTTAATGCAGCAACGCTTTTAATATAGCAAAGTAGTTTAAAATCAAATTATTGAATGACAAAAATGACATAATTTTTATCTCACTTGTGATTTAAATATCTTTTTCTTACTAGTGATTAAATTGCTTACTTTGCTCACGCTATTGAGTAAGCAAAAAACATCAAAATAAAATGATTGCGGAAAAAATTATTAATCAATTATCAATTGTGTTATAATTTATGATAGTTACTTTTGATTTGTTTTCTTAAATAGTCTACGGCTGAAATGTCTGTCATGATTTTGAGGAGTTTCTCTCCTGGCCAAGAAAAAATATACTCGTAATTTAGAAATTATAAAAATTTTGAATATAGTTCTGTAGATATATTTCTTATTAATTATGTTCAATAATTCGAAACGTTGAGTTTTAATAAATATATATCTACAGAACTATATCAAAAAGTCTTATTCAAGCCTATTCTATAGAAAATTGCTATCGTAACAACTTGCTAATTTTAACAGAAATGAAACGTTTTATGACAGCTAATGAAATATTATTAACATGAAATTTTAATGCGATTTTGTCACCATTAGCAAATTGCTACGTAACTACTTCGTGAGAGAATTGAGCTGATTATAATATTGTAAGTTCTACAAGTTTTATTACTTATTCAAAAATGTAATCTACTCTTACATTCCGTGGTCCGTCGGTCCGTATTTTTTATATTTATAAGGTTATTTGAAATAGAACCGAAAAATTTTTGAAACAAAGATTATTAGCAGCCGTATAATTTTTTTCGTCAAATATTAAGCAACATTATTATTATAAAATGGAACACCTATACGAGTATATTTTGCATAATTTTAAAGATCTTTTGTTTCTCTTCAAAACAGTTCTTATTATTTCAGTCCTACAATGATCAGTACAGAAACTATTCACATTTTTATTAATAAATAAAAATAACACACAGCCGGTGTGCTATGAATTAATTGATTTTTTTTGTTGGCTTTTTACTTACTTTATCAACTATTCGTTGTTACATTTATTTAGTCCTATAAATTAATTTAATCTTTAGCAATTCATTGCATACTTTCTGTGTGTGGTTCTATATTAATAAAACTTGAATAGTTTCTGTACTGATCATTTTAGTATTATAATGAATAAGACCTGCTTTAAAGGGAAACAAAAGATCTTTAAAAAATTCAAAATATATTAGACGGTCCATTTAAAAATATAAAATTGCATATCATAGCGCGTAAATTTAACGTTCTGGTCAACAACTTATATTGCAGATATGCGGGCATTGTCAAACAAATAAAATAAGAAATATAGACCGATAGACAACTAAATTTTGTACGAAGATTATACAGTCGACACTAGCGGCCTCCGACTCAACACTTTACTGGAATTCGTTTTTTGACCTATATCCTGTACCGTGATTATTTGAATGTTTTAAATGTCAATTTTGTTTTTAAATATGTGTTTAAAGCGCAGTGTTTTAAACTGCCAACGGTGCACGATTTTAGAACATGAACCGTGGTAGTAAGGGCCGTATTGGCCGTTGTGAACGTGAACGCGTAACCATCAGCTGAGCCCAGCGCGCATTTGTCACGAACAGCGAACGTTCGAATCAACGGAGCGTTTCGATATCGATCGAAGCAACTTGACATAGCGTCATAGCGTATCTCGCAGCACATATGGACATGTGCCATATCCATCCACACATAACTGTGGCTATAGCATCCAAAGGCACGCGTGGTAGAGCCCGTGCGCGCGGTGAGGCGGGCAACACAGACGTTTCCGGCACAAGGAATGTAGCCACTTGCTAAGTGGTTCAGTGGAGAATTCAGTCTATGAGCTGATTGTTTGATCGTTTGATGTTGGTATTAGGCTGTAATTTAACTAGGGATAGATTATCCACTGACTAATGAGCATCTCATTATGTTTATATTATCTCGTCGCTTTTAACCTATCAATATACAATAGTACCTGTACAGATTTAATTAATACCTTATAATCTATTATTAACTGAAAACAAATTTAACTGAAACAAAACTTTCAATAATCTCTAAACCGTTTATAGATACGGAAGCGTAGTCAGGGCACTAGTTCAGTAACTTGCCATTGCTAAAAATTTTTTGGTCATATGCCGCTTAATAAATGGATGATTGTGAATTTATCTGAACACAAATGACCATGCTCTTCAGTGGGTTTCAAACCCACAACCCCTGGCGTGCAGACTGTTGATACTTAGGTCTAGAAAAATTCATTTAAAGACATGTATCTTTGAGAAAAATAAAATATTATTATTATAAAGAATAATTATGCCATTATTTATTGCATTCCACACATTTTACATTTAATTCACACAAATGTACTACATCACATTTAAAAATAGAGAGAGAGTCAAAAATATGGGGTAAATAGCTCCGTGGTAATGTATCGGACTGTGGACCGTGAGATCCTCAGTTAGAATCCCACTGCCGACAGTTACAAATTTAAATTTACCCCTGTGGTTCCCACTCCACTAACATCCTTGGGGGCTATGATTTGACGGCTGGTAACCGCACTTCATACGCCAAAATATATCACCGAGATCTACGCAAGCAGAATGCCACACCCATAATGGGTAAAAGGCGTGATGATATGATGACATGACGAGTAAAAAATATTTCACCCGCCACAATATGAGGGATGTATTGCGACGGGTGGGATAAAAGAACAGAATTTTCAACATGCAACCAGGTTTTGGAGTTGCTAAATACGATAACTCAGAATCAAAATCATTTTCGAACTCTATGTTTAGAACTTATATTAGTTACGAGCTGATTAGATATTGGTAACATTACGGCAACCGGAAGTGTAAGGTTATTTGTAGGCATATCAAGTTTTTCGTCCGTATCTTAATATTCAAAGAATTTTGGTAAATATTGTAACTCGACTTTTTTATACCTACACATAATTCTATATTTCATTATTCAATAATTATACTTGACACAGGTGCGATATATACAAATGATGATTATAGTAATAATTAAAAAATTCTGAACCACTTTTTACTTTCGGAAGTATTGAGATCATAAAAAAGAAATCTCAAACTAGATTTTTGCGGATATAGATATTTTGACGTCCACTAAATCCGTTAAGACCAATTTCTCAATGATCTCTGTTTGGGGGGCGAATGGATGGATGGATGTCCGTATGCGCCATATCTCATGAACGAGAATGATATGTAAACGAAACTTAGAATTTATAAGTTTCATGAAAATATGAAGAGCTGAGATGATTTTGAATGAAATTGAAAACCAAAAGGGGAAGATTACTGGACATATAAAACAATAAATTTCAATATTTTTTTCAAGAATACAATCTGATTCACACGAATGTGAAATACCCTTTCAGCACGTATTGTACACGATACTTTTCAAAAATCACCAAAAATTATGTTAAAATCTGATAAATCAGGGTCCAGCCTTCTTAATGAAATTTAGATATTTTGATTTGAAATTGCGATTTACCTCCTGGTTCATACTGAATTTATTAAATTTGAAATCAAAATTAGGTTTCAGCTTTTTGACAAATGCTTTAAACAACAACTTAACTTAACTTATCATATGTGTTGTTCTTCAAAGATATTTAATTAATATCATGTTGAATACTCTCCGCATCCATGTTGCAACAATATATTATGATAGTTACAAATCAGTTTGACAATCTTGACATATTTTACTGCTGTCAATTTTTTTTTTTTTACATTCAAATTGATTAGTTGGATTTGGAAATTTAGATTTAGAATAGACATATGGTGATATTTTTAATGTAAATTATTAATCTATAAATTTGTAAATCCAGCATAAACCAATAAAGGTATTTTTATATATTTTATATTTTTTTAATTAAATTTCTAAATCTGAATTTATAAATTAAATAAGAAGCTCAATATGGAAAAGAATCATGGTTACCGAACGTTTAGTTGAGATTGCGAACACGGTTCAAACTGAAAAGTCGTATATTTTTATTAAATTATTCACGTTACGGCAATAGACTGCGTCTATCGTCACAATCGATTAATGCAAATTTCCTGATTTATTCATGACGAGGTAAACTTCGCTATCTTATCTAATAACTAACATTTTCAACGATCTATAAAACTACAGTATCAGCAATGCATGTAAAACTAGTCAGGAGAACATTAGTCATCAAAATTTTGCTATTGTAGCGTTTCCTTACCGAGCTATTTATAACCATACTTGAAGAGCAAAAATTAATATAAACATATGACAAACATGGGAAATACACGAGTAAATACTATCAACTACAACATTACGGATGCAAACAATGGCAACTATGTCAACATATCGGTTTATCAGTGCGTCTTATGTAAATACATAACGACGTAAGATCCACATAGTTGTTGTTGATGTTGTCAACACTAAGCAGTTGTTTTCGTAAATAAGTCAGTGACTTATCAAAACTTTTGTATCTTTTTTTGATTTGTTTGTTACAAAACAGAAACAACCAATACAAACACAAAAGATAGTATGTTTTTATCTGTCGTATGACTGTATGTGTGTATGCGTAGCAGACCGGAGAATCGCTGTGACGTCACTGTATTTACCACTTAACAAGGTTTAAAATTATACTGTGGAATACCGAATAAACCAACTTAACGAGAATGTTGTACTTTCGGGGAACTTAGGATTTTCGTCGTTTGTGAATCTCATGATGTGAACCAAATCGGATTAGGGCCTTAATTACAAATAAACGATTATGATTTTCAAAATGACCTTCAAAACAACCTATGTTAATTAGTAAATAAAATGTGGAAATCGAGTAAAACGTCACCTGTTTGTTTGCAAATGTTCAAAATGTTTCAACAACAATGGGAATTCCATTGACCTCCAAAAAGATTAGCGAAAAAATATAAAATAAGTTTTTCTAAATAGCTACATATGTTGCGTATAAACAGCAAATTTTATTTTTACACATACTATTCCTTATCAAATACATAAATAAATACATATTATCACGGACTGTGGATCGTGAGATCTACAGTTCGAATCCCACTGCCGACAGTTACAAATTTAGATTTACCCCTGTGGTTCCCCCTCCACTAACATCCTTGGGGGCTATGATTTGACGGCTGGTAACCGCACTTCATACGAAAAAATATATCACTTACCGAGATCTGCGTAAGCAGAGTGCCACACCCAGAATAGGTAAAAGGCGTGATGATATATATATATATATATATATATATATATATATATATATATATATATATATATATCACGCCTTATACCCATTTTCGGTGTGGTACTCTGCTTGCATAGATCACAGAAAATGATATATTTTGCCTATGAAGTACAATTACCAGCAGCCAAGTTACGGCCCCCAAAGTTGTTAGTGGAGGCATATGTCTTTAATATTGTTTCTGTCATTGCAGTGCCATATATATTCCGAACTATTTTACTTGGCGAGTAGAAAGAAGAATGCAATTCGGTTCACAATGCTTAAGATGAATTCGTTAAATATATACTTTTTCTTAAATGCCACATACATGATTTTACAACCTTTAATTGCTTAATACACTCGATGTCTTTAGTGGACTTAGATTCAAGCAGTTGCACATAGGCGTGCATAAATTATTTTATATATATATATATATATATATATATATATATTTCACACATTACATTATAAACATTTACATTTTGTAGTTGCTATTTTAAAATAAATATTAAAGCTGTAATATGCTCATAATTACACTCGAAAGACGATGATTAAATGAAAATTTTCAAGAAAAACCCATGGATAAATTTGGTAAGGTGATTATTATAGGAATATAATATTAATATACCTTTTTCAATAAGCAAATATTAAAGTAGAAGAAGCTTAAAAATAAGTGCAAGTAGATTAGAATTAAATTGTTCTTTTCCCACCCCTAAACAATGTAATTTATCTATAAATACCTGTTCAATATAAGGTCAGATTCTGTTTTGAATGTTTTGAAATAATAAAATGACTAAAGTGAACAAAGTTATAAGTGATGATGGTAAAGAAGTTATTTCCAAAGTAATCTTTGCGTGTATAACATACAAAATATTTTAACGACAAAGAAAACAATGGAATCTGTGAATTTTTATATGTAAAATTCCAAACAGCAACATAAAATAACTTATTTTCTTTTAATCGTCGAAGTGTTTATGGTATACAGGAAATTAAATATTAAAAATTACTAAACGAGATATGTGATGTAGTTTTGGTAGAATTAAGATGTACATATTACAAAAGAAAGAGGTACAAATGTCATCTGTTATAATATTAGGTATATATTGTGTATTGAGAAGTATATAAAACTATACTTTTGTGTTACGATATAAATAATTTCAAATATTAGTTTTATTCAATATTTTTATATTCAATTGCACGAGTACGTGAATATAGGATTTATCAAACATCAGTTTCAAAGTGCATAATGGCCCATTTCAATTATACTATACCAATTTGACGTCACTTCAATAGCGCGGCTTACAATTAATTGATTTAAAATGGAAAATTCTAAACAATAAGATTATATGCATTTTTGAGATGAGATAACATAATTGTTATTTTACTTATTTTATAATTGGATTCTTTAAATTTGACTATGAGCAGTTGGTCACAATGTCACAAACCACATTGAATGGCAAATACTTGTGATATATTAATTAATAATACAATAAAACATATATTTTTGCATTTATTTAATTTAATTAATTTATACTACATACAAAAATAGGTAAGGGATTATTTTCATGTTAATTTAAATTTAAACAGTGACACTAAGAATGTGTATTTCCTTTGTAATTAATTGTTGATTGAAACACCCTTAAACATAAAAATACAATTACATCAGTTTTTCCAGTTGTTTTCAAATTATCATGGCAATTACTTTTTATGACGTAGAAGAAAAAAGTTTAGCTGCGCACAAGTCATTCTTCGAATAAAATAAAAGAATTAAAATAAGGACCAATGTGTTTGTGCTAGTTAGAAAAAATAAAAAGGAGTAAATTTTAAATCACGTTACCAAACTTGTACTAACAACCGGACTTTCTAAGTTTTAAGTATCTTAAACTACATAGTTCTTCATTAAGAACAAACATAATTAGTGCATTTTGTTGTTAAGAACAGAGTATAGCAATAATAAGCTACGTGAAATGTGATATGTGACAACTAGTTATTTGCCAAATTAACAATATTTATGGCACAATACTTTCCCATTTTCTGAATGTAATAGCTTTTAATTATAATAAATAGAACAGTCATATTATTAGATCTATTAGTTAAATTTTATGATACAAAAACGATGTGGGATGTAATTACACGTATATGTAAAAAATTTAAAATCAATGTTGACATAAGCTTAATATTTACCTAGAATTCGCACTCGTAAGAGAAAAACATATTAAATTTCGATATTTAGTTCTCAATATATGGAAATAATTATAAGGTAATAATGATTTAAATTAAATTAAATAATTTTTCAGCCTGGAAACTAAAGCGATATTCGAAATTTTTGCATTTTACCAATTGAATGTAAATACACTTGTAAAATATAGGTTAGATTACCCGACATATGAAAAACGTCAGTACGCTTCAATAAAGTTTGTTATTTTGGTTAATATACTTATTTTATAATTTCTTTCTTTAAATTCGACTATGATCACAATCTCATTACTAATGTAAAAATGAAGTCACATTTATTTTTTATATTATTTTAAATCTTTCTTATTACAACAAAATTTACTCAACTCAATTATACACTGAGATACGCTAAAAATACCTTAAAGACCTTGAAATAAACTGTCACTTACGGTTGATAAATTGTTACTAAAACTCTAATCAACTCGTAATTTGAATTTCAAAGTTTTAAATATGAAATTGGAAAGTGATATTATCAATAGAAACTGAAGAAAATTTTAATTTCTAAACAGTACAAAATATTATAAAATTTACTCTTATTTATTTAATGAGATATTCCCAGATAACATAATAAGCCTTCAAATAAGCTACTACTTATGGTTGATGAATTACTCCCATAGCCTGATAGGCTCCTAAAATGAATATCTAGAACCTAAATTTGAAAATTGGCATTGATAGGTTCATTTAATTTTTAGTTATCGTGGACGAAAAATCGTCACAAACACACTCAGTCAGACGTCATCGTGAAAATAGTGAAATCATATTCCAGGCAAGACAAGAAACCGAAAAAAAATCGGTTAAAGGTTAACCGAAATTGGGAACGAAATTTCCTTATCGCTATTCGATCAAAAACAGGTTTATTAAAAGGACACGGGTATAAACGAGTATGTACTGGTGTTTGCTTAGTGTTCTTCGTAGTTGTACGTAGTAACTACTAGAGGGCAGTAGACCCATCTGCGGTATGCATTCATACTACACCACAGGGTATTATGGGTATGCCAAATAATGAACTAAATTAATAGGGTGTTATGGCCAAATAATGAAATAAATTAGCCGGTTAGAAAAAACAGTTTTTAATTTTTTGGAGAATAGTACCGGTTTTTTAGGAATTATAATTATCGTTTCAGTTAAATATCTTATTTTCGGCCCAAAAATAACGGTATACCGAATTTTTAAACCGGTCAAATACATCGGTTTCTTGTCCTGAGATTCTACTATCTCCAAAACATTCTTAACCGTTGAAAATTTTGACCCGTCACAATACCTCCCCTACATGTATGTGCGGGAGGTAAAAATTGATAATCTTCGAGTATTTCGGTTTATCTGTTTCTGCGCTAATTGGGATAATTAAGTACTCTATGGTTTGCCCTCCGCTAAAAACTTTGGGGGCTGAGATTGACAACTAGAAACTCAACGAAATATATCAGATCTTGTTAAAAATAAATCTTATGCGTTATATATAGTACCTGCCGTGAATTTACGCCCTACAATTACATTAAGGGGAAATCATAGGGTTAAATTTAATGCTGTTCAAAAATCAATGTCCCATAATCCCACGGCTTTCCACAACGGAGCTGTTAACTCCAAAACATTTAACTTGTATCAAAACTGAAAAGTGATCTGTCTCTGATGTTGTGAGAGGTGTTGCCTTGGATAAAGGAGGGCACCAAATTTGTTAGCGTTGTATAGCTTAATTCGTCACTACCCTATCGTTATCGTCTACTGTATCTGAACCAGAAAATAACAATATTTTTAAAAAGGAAAATTCCTTTCATAACTAGATCTTGACATTCTACTTGAAAGATAACACCAAAACTTATCGGTAGGAATCCGAGACAACCAAATGACACTGATTCGTATTATACCGGACATTAAAGTAATCCGGGCACTAGCGTTCCGGAAAGCGCCCGTTACTCGAACGCAAGTAAAGAGAATCATTAGTTTCGACCACGCACAAACACACGAACATACATACGCTGTTGCCCCATTATTCTTGCCTACATGTGCTGTCGAAATGACAGCACACAGTTTTGATAATATACGGGAGTTTCCACTGCTTGCTTAGTGGCGACCAACTCTATACTTGACTCTTGTACACGTCGCAGCAATGGAAGTAAAGATTGATATAGTAAAATCGTAGATTAAATATTCGATAGATCAACTACTGCTAAATGCTTGTGTAAATATTTTTCTTTTAAATAGAGCACTTGTAATATCTTTATATTTGAGTTTTACAAATAAGTAGATATGTTTTTATTGGGTTATCTAATATTTTTGCTGTTTTGCTCATAAAAATTGTATTTACCGTTTTCATATTTAATGAAAATTTCTGTATATTCAATTTAAGAATTATCGAAATACAGAAATAGTAATCTGCATGTTAATATGGAAGGTGTATTTAATCTACATGTTAATATTTTTATGTATTCAAGCTTTATTATACGTCTGACATCATTGCCATTTATTTATTTTTATCTTATCAAATTAATTTATTTGTTATTCTTATGTATATAATACAACAATTTTGTAATTCAAGTAGTAGTCCAAAATGTAAATTGTTTTAAAATTTAATCAAAAATGGTTTGAACATTTATATTTCCATTTTTTAAATACTGATACAGTAATGTACAAAAAGGAAGCATGTAACTTATAATACTCGGTCACTTGTATGTATTTATGTTTTAAGTGGACTTTGAGCCACTAATATTAAAGCACTACCAAGAGGAAGTGCTTAGCGTTAAATATGTGAAATAAATTAAGACTACAAAAGTCATTTTCAGAACATCAAATTTCACTAATAATAAATAGTAACCTAGGCTTCATAGTAAACAGTAAAGTAACATTTTGTTTTTCCTATAGTTCATTTAAAATAATTGTGAAACGTTTTTTATTATATTTAAATCATTTATAAACAAACAATTAGATAATAACGTATAGGGCAACGACTTGGCAAGTCACTCGATAACGCAAGTTAAGCAATGCTGCCCGCGGTCATTAGTTAGATGGGTGACCGCTTTGCGAAAGCCCATACCAGCGAATACTGCGTGCCGTTGTCACACCACCGAAACGAGGTTCCGACGCGGCATATAACCTCAGCAGTTGAGACCGCTTAAAAATAATAATAAAAAAAAATGTATATTTATTAGCGTTTCTTATTTTTATTTATATAATACACAAAGAGTAAAATAAGCCCAAAATAATACATGCTAGCTAGGATTACCTGTACCTATAAAATATAAATAAATTTCTTGTGAAACACGAGGTTTATTATTTACATCCCTACAGCCTTCATATTATGTAAATATAGTAAGTATTTTTCCGAAGAAAATAGTAAAAGTATTTGTGCTTGAAAAGGGGTAATGTCACGCCCTAGGCCCAGGGCAGCTCCTCGTCTATTCGTCGAATTTAGAACAAAAACATTCTGATATTTTCGTATCCAGCTAATCACCATTTAAGCGACTCACTCATTCTGCTACTACCTGTCATAGCACAAGTAGCAGCAACAGAATCTACCCGTGACACTTTCAGTCGCTCGCGAGTCGCGCATACTCAAAACTGCTTTTCGCTTAAACAGACTTGCATGCAGCGCAAGCGAAACTCGGCACGCAGTGAACAGCGATAGTCACTCAGTTAACGGCGGACCATAGTCGCTGTAGGTGCTCTTACACAGCTACGCCGCTCGTCATCTCGACGTCCCCACACACACACACACACGCACACTGCGACAAGGACAGATAGCGCTCGCGCTCACACACACATACAAACACTTCAAGTGTGTGCGTGCGAAGTGTAACAGCAACTGTTGTCACCTGATCGGAGAAGACAAGACGCGAACTTGTCAAAGCTAATTGTGTTTGTGCTTTTGGTAACTTTACTAGTGCTGGTGTAAGTGACTGTGTGTGCTTGTTTTTTGAGGATTACCTCCAGCTGGTTGCGTCCGGTTAACAGATGGTTAACCAGTAAAGCACAAAGAACAGTAATAAGGTGAGGATTACTTACTTCTTTATGTCTTTAACTTTTTTGACCTCTTATCTACTCTAAATCAAACTGCCTTCCGGTTTATCTGTTGCTCAAGCGAATCGCACAAATTTATGTCGCCAATTAAAAATACTTTTTAGTAATTAATGTGATGAACACCGCATTTCCGAGCATTGCGAAATTTTAATTAAACTTCTAGAATATTCATATATTTTCATTCAATGGTTTAAAATAAATAATTTAAATATAAACATTCGTTAAAAGATTAAAATATATGAAATACATAAAAGATAAAAACCAGTTAAATGGTTTTAGGTATTCACGGGTTTTTCAATCAAAGATTACGGACATATAAACAGGATATTTTCATGTCGACAATATTCAAACAGGATCTTGTAGAACACATCAACAATACTTTCAATAATCAATGTCACTTCATTACTTAAAACTAAATAAACAGCAAGTTGTCCTCGTCTTTTAAGCGACCTTAATCAATTTATGCCCGAAAGGAAACCAGAATTTAAATTTATTTTAAGAAAATAAAATCTAAGGAACATATCATTTCACTCATTAATCCATGCTAATCTACATGAATTATTATAATTTACATTACCTTCAAACTTAAAATAGAACTTAAAATGTAATTTTCGCTTCGTATCGCATTACCCAATTACCGTAAAAATGTTTATAAACTTAGTCGAAGCTATTCGAAGCGTCATATATGTCATCGCGTCGCTCCCGAATCATCCCGTCGTGGTCATCGTTTTGGCTGCGGCATTTTCGACTCATACGTCACGTCACCTGGTAGAGCTGCACAGCTGACTTGGTTACGCGCTGTGTATACGCTAAGCACAACAAAGAAACTGTCATTTGTTGACTAGTTCTTGTTATGCGTTGCAGCTAGATATTTTGTTTGTGTTTTACTCGCTCAATAGCAGAAGATTCTCTGCGTAATATAGTGGGAATATATTTTATTTTACTTGCTGAAAGAATTATTGAAGGTATGTTTTATATGTCATCCTGTTTATTTGTAATTATTAGTTCACTTAAAGGTTACACAAATAATTACGAAAACAATGAATGAATAAACTATTTGTTTCATTTTGTATTAATTTCCTGTTATATTACGCATTATTTCTGATTATTCATTATCACTTCAATTTGCTGATTTTCCTAGTTTTCGCACTTACCTTTAGCGGATATGACGAACTAATTAAGAAACGGAATCGGAAATGTACTTATCAAGATAATTTATTTCAAATCAATTGAATATTATTTAACACCATAATCTCATATCTATAGATCTAGTTCTAGATGTCTATATAGTAAAAAGATATAAATTGTGGCTTTATAGTACATGGTTTTGAGTGATTGGTACAATTATTAAATTATATGCAACTAGTATAGCAGAATGGTATAAATGCTGTGTTAAAAGTAGTCGCACTCCCTGTCGACACCTATGATAGGCGAAGCGGTGGAATTTAAATAAACGTCAAATTTAAAATGAGAAATAAATATTAAAACATTATTTTTTATACAAGTTACGTGTTTTTTAACAATTAAATAAGCAAATTATTAGTATTTTTTTAAAGAAATATATTGTATTGACACATCAACTGGCTTGTATTGTAATTAACCGGCCAGAAGGTGGAGTTACCATTTCAATGCCAAATTTTACTACTGCTGATAGTATGTAAACTGTGGTAGTAGTTTGTAGCTAGTACAAGTAGTGTAGATTTGAAACGATTTAATATGCTGTCATAGTACGCATGCACAGTCACTCTTAATTGGTCGTATATATTCATAAATAATTAACTCGAAATCATTTTTAGTTTTGAATAACATTTGTATAAATTAATAGTTCATCATCATTTGTATTGTTCACAAATACAATAATTATTACCGGATGTTCTTAAAGTTTGAAAATATTATTTGCATATAATTTTGCGAATCAAATTATAAATATTCAAAATTTTAGTACGCACCGAGGTACGCTCTAATAGTTGTGTGGTCAAAAATTATTAGGAAATGGGTACGAATTGAAATCAGTTAAATTTTATGTGCCATCAACATATTAGTTGATCAAACTGCTGATATTGCTTTGCGAAAACAAAAACGAAACTAAGTGTGCGCTTGATGATCGAAATGCTTGGTTTAACTGCGCTGCGTACAAACCTAAATATGTTTACTGATGAATACATAAAACGTAATACAATTTATTTACTACTTATAATTTATGATCTATATTTCTTACGGATCTATATTTGACAGATCGTGACGCTAATATTATTTTCTGCTGTGCGTTGTTCCTGGTGTATTTTATGGAGCATATTGACAAGTTTACAAAAGCAGAACTAATTTATATTGAGTAATATTGCAAGTGCGATATTGCTGCAATAATACATAATAGTTTCTATATAACAGACGCAAGCAGAGGGCAATGTAAGTACGTCATGAGACACCGGGATTTCTGTATTTTGTTATCGGCAGCTACGCTATCATCGCTGGTTAAAAATAGTCATGGTGTCAACGAGACGTATAACTGTAATTACCTAACGCTAGTGCTTCACTAAACGCCAGATTCTGAAATAGATATCACTACTGAAACATTTTAAGTTGTTGGAAATGTTATAATACACACGTTCACCAGTTTTAGAAGTAATTATTGTTGTTTTTTATCTAAATTACTGCGAAAATTTATTTGTTTAGTTTGATCAAATATTATAAATATTTTGTGAAATCCTGGGAAATTTACATGTCTATAAATAGCGATAGTTAATATTATATAGAAAACAGTTTTTTTGGTAAATATTCCCCATAAAATGCGAGGAGCAGGGCAGGGAGAATAACATTTCAAATAAAAGTTGTAAAGAACTTAATTCTGTATTAGTTAACGGATTTATCAAAGCAATTTAATTTATACTAACATCTTCGAGAGGTGTAACTTGACAGCTGACAACCACAGTTTGCATGTATACTGAGATCTGCGAAAGTAAAGTGCCACACCCAAAATATGTAAATGGCATGATATATTTAATTGTTACAATAATTATATAAATGGATATTTCATATTTGAATACGTAAAGTAAGGCCATTATATTTGAAATAAAATTTTATACTTATAAAATATAAAATTTTATTTTTAACGTTTTTAATTTTTTGACATTTTGTTCCTCTTCCAGGGCTAGCCACCGAAAAAAATTAATCAATTTTATTAGGAGCAATGACAGATACAAATTGTTTTAAATTTTTAATGTAAAATAATTATATCCCTAGTGTATTATGCTAATATTTCCTATTTCCTAAATTGATATGTATATTTCATTATTTCTGGTTATTGGGAAAATATTTGAAACAAAACAATTTTGTACAGTTGACTTACACTGATAAGTATCGTAACATACGTCAGCTGATAACTTGTCTTAACGGGAATATACATATGCTGTTTAATGTGTTTCTTATCAAAAATCAATAGACAAAAGAGAAACAACAGTTTATAGAAATTTGTTCATAGAGTTGTGTTAGAATCATTATAAATAAGTAATTCAGCAGTGTATTGTTCTTCAGCGGTTATTTGTAAGTACAATTTGATTTTTTTAGGTTTAAATATTTAATTTTACTTTTCCTAACTGTCAAAATAATTTACATCATGTCAAAAAATTATTATAAATTCATGTTAGTGTTTCATAATTGGCTTCAAAGCAAATTCCAATAACATATTTATGAAGTAATGCTAAACAATCAATAGTTAATTGTATTATAAATCTCAGGTACTGTATATTTAAAATAACTTTTGATGATTGTTGTTAGATATTTATGCGAAAAAATAATAACGCAATGAAAACTTCAGCACTCAGTTTTCCTTGTTCATCAATTATTTGTATTCGTGTTTTTATACAAAATGACATAAAATGTACATAATTTATACTTTGTATATGACTGACAAATTTTACCCGAAATATGTTTACTGTCTTGTGAGATTTTCCACGGATGCTTTGACTTTATTATTTATAAATATTTGCGTAAATTATGCAGAGAAGTGTCAACTACATGTCAGTAATGCTTACTAATTTAACTGTAAACGTGAATTTTAATTTTGAAAATGTTTTCTTTTTGCGTAATTAAATAATCCTACATTTAATAATAATTTTTATTGTATTTAAATAAATATTTGTATCAACATTCACTTTACGCATTTTGGGTGTGGCTTTGTCAGATCACGGTAAGTGATATTTTTTAACGCTTGAAGTTGTATAAATATTTATTTGATTTTATACTTCATCGTTAAAACAATATTGACTTAAAAATCAACTAAGTTGCACGCCGATACATAAAAATGATGCATGGCTGGGACCAACTCTAGTATTAGGAGAGCAGAACTAAATAACTAAAACGTACCGAATACTTATAAGGGTGGTATAATTTACCATAGTAACTTTTTTGTTATAAATAAATATAAATATATTATTGCACCAATACAGAGGAAATAAAATGCTATTTTTTATACCAATTCCTCCTCATTAAAGTTGGTCAACTGAATTAATTTTGTTGAAATCTGTAATTAAACGTAAAAATAAATTCTAGCAATATGTATTGAACATATTTATTGCGGTAATTATATTAATTAACTTATTAACATTTCATGGGATAAATAGCTCCGTGGTAATGCGGCGGACTGTGGATCGTGAGATCCTCAGTTCGAATCCCACAGTTGTCAGTTGCCAATTTATATTTACCCCCTGTGGTTTCCCCTCCACTAACATCTTTGGGGGCTATGATTTGGCGGCCGGTAACCGCATTTCTCACGCAAAAATATATTACTTACCGAGATTTGCGTAAGCAGAGTGCCACACCCATAAAGGGTAAACGGCGTGATGAAATGTTTATTGTATTTATTAACATTTTAAAAATATATTTTAATATATACATTACAAATACATACGTATACCGTACCGTAAGTTTCAGCTAAGATGCAATATTTGCTTTTCTTTCATTCATGCTCTACTATGGATATCAGTTTATATATCACCGTACTGTTCCAGATAAAAAGTAACATACATAGTCAATTTTAAATGTACTTGTCATCATAATTTGGAGATTTTTACTAATGAAGGACAAATTCGAATAGATATCTACTACATCCATTACCGTACTGTTCAAGAGTTCATTTAAAATTGACAACCTATGTTACATATAATTTGGAACTGTATATAAATTGATATCCATAATATGGGTAGTAGTATCATGAAGTCTTCAGTTAGAATCCCACAGCTGACAGTTGTCGTTTTTTCTCCACTAACACCCTTGGGGGCAGTGACTTGACAGCTAACTGCTATTTCACGCGTGAAAATATATCACATACCGAGATCTGCGAAAGCACAGTGCCACGCCCAAAATAGGTAAATGGCGTGATGATATATTATTATTATTATATCAATAATTACATCATTAATCATTAAGGACAAAGTAAATGTTGTACCTTAGCTGAAACATACGGTATATATTACCATGCTATGATTATATCTCAACAATTAGCAACGTAAACAGACTTCAATTGTTTTAAAACAACATACTTTATTCAAATATATATATATTGATTTTTCATTTGAAGCCTTTTACAATAAAGTTGTGATTGTGCCGTTAATGATTCATTATATATTTAAAATCTGAGAAACTGCAATAAGAATATGTAGGGTAAAAATTTATTAACGTGAGCTTTAAAGAATTCCTGGAACTGATAATTTCGAATTTGTTAGTGCGTGAGGCAACCTTAATGAGATGAGGCTCGTAGTTATTTTAAACTGAAAAAGCAAATGAACATTTTGTTTCTAATTTAAATCTGAGTACTAATTAGTTCTTCAATTATTATTTATGCGCAAATAATACAACAACGAACCATAATAACTTTATAAATTATGTTACATATGGAATTGTTTTCTAAAATCTGTACTTCTATTTGTAAAATAGGTTAAATCAATTATAAATTTATATTAATAGTAAATTAATTGATGTATAAGTAACACAATTACGATGTTCCTCATAAAATAATAAATACATTATCGTATCGCAGACCCCACAGCAGGCTTGTGTGTGACATAACAAAGCTCGGAGAGGCAAAGGCCCTCGGCACTCGCTAGGCCGAGCGGTAGCGTGCTCCGTGCGATGTTCGCCGCTCGTCTCGCGTGCGTGCGCGTGCGCTCAGGTCGTCGCCCCTTGGTCGCCTTGCGCCCCTTACACGGAGAAAACTGGTTCTGTGCGTTCTGCCCTCAAAGAAACACTCACTAAACGCCGCCGCCTCGCAGCCGAGTCCCTTGCTTGTGCCATGTGTCTATAATATCGATGGTGTCTGCTGGGTGGCCATTAAACACCCAAATGACAAGGTTGTTGCTTCTTATACCTTGAACTGAGGCCAATAAGTGGTTGGGTTTTACTTAGCTTAACTGTTAAGGTCTTCATATTAAATTGATCAAGCTAGTTCGATTGTTAACTCCTTTCATCTTATTAATCGACTTTGAAATAATAGGTTCTCTGTTTCATGCGTTTTACTTCGCATTTATTAAACAGATTATTTCCTTCATTACGTTATAAGCCAATCAGAATGCTTCATTTGCACCAACAAGACGATTTTACAGCGTTACCTTTTGATAAAATCCCAGCACAATATCCTATAAGCAACCGATTGTTAATGTTGACAATTTTGACATATCTACAAATAGTTTGTTTATTTTTATTTAAATTCCGGAAATACTCAATGGAATATACCTAACTCGAGCCATGTATTTAGTTGGTATAATTCCTACGTAGAAACGGCAACTCGCGTCAAAAATCTAATTGTTATTACTTATGAAAACTAACATTGTCTGCCATTTTGCAGTCTTTATCTTATCCGAAAAGATGCAAAAGGTACAAGAAAGTTATTAATTTCATGTTTTTTACTTTTATTTGAAATTTATGAAATTTGACTCAAATTATATATTATTTTAAAGTAATATATTTCGAATTAATAAAATATCAAAATTACTAAAGTGATGGATAAGTATGTACATATATTTCGTCGAATTTAAAATGAAATATGGATAAGGTTATTAAACCGAAAATTGTTGAGGAAAATAGAAAATAAATCTCTCTATCTATCCAAAAACATATAGAAATGTATTTTCTATTTTCCTTAAAATGAAATACACCTGTTGAAATAAAGTGATGTCATCATTCATATAATATGTGTCATTTATTTCCGAATTCACCAACCTATCATCATCATCAAACTTGAATCATAGATCAGCGTTAATCAGTGAATTAAATTGATTAAGGGTTGATGAATTTTTATTGGAAGACTCCACAGTTAATAATATCGCTATTATAACTTTATCCCTGGGGGTCGTGCCTTGCCTAATGGAAACCGCACTTTATGTAGGTAAATAGCATGATATACATATGTATTGTTAGATATTTTTTTTTCATTTAATTTCACAAAAATAAGATTATTAATTATTAAAGCATATTTTCCGTAATACTCGCTTCGCCCACTCTTTACATATACATAATAGACATAACTTTATATTTATGTAATATTGAAAATTGAGTGGTCGTGTAAATGGATAAAATCAATATAACATCACACCATTTTATTTTTATTTTGGGGTGTCGACCGGTTACAGGCTGTCAAGCCGCGATCACCAAAGATAGAAAATTATAATGACAAAGTTAAATTGGTAACAAATAATATAAATATTTATTTAGTAATGTCGCTTTAGTTTTCAGAATATTGTTTAAAATAAATTATATATAGTGAAAGTTAAAATAGATAGATAATTTTTTGTTATATAAATGGTTTTAAAATTGAAATTGCCTGAATTAGTCACATTTTAAATAAATATTCATTTTCCTGGAATGATATTATAAACTAATAATGTTCATATATTTATATAATAATCACATATTAAAAGCTATCACATAACATTGCATATTTATCTACTAAAATGTTAATTAAAATTATATTTATAATTTTGAACATTAATTATGCAACATTGTTTTATTACGCATTGGTTTTATTAAAACTGTTGAAAGTTTAAATCGTAGGGGGTAGCACGTAGCATATGTTTAACACATGACATGCGGTTACTGACGCAACACACCATGGCACTTAGCACTGGCCTAAACAGAGGGTGCACAACAGGTGTAAACACTTCATTTTAACCTCGGCTTAAACATAACACCACTGTAGTTACATTTACGACACTTTTTAAATTCGAAAGATATTATAATGCGTAAAAAATATAATTTGAAGTGTGATTTTTTTGACAGCTAGCAGTTTGTAAAATGTCAATACTATTGCCGCTACTGCCTAAGGAGTAAGAATATTTTCGTTGTATTGTTGATATGGAAACAATAAATTTTACATTTCTATAGTTCCTTAACATAACCGCAATTTGCGTCTTCCAATTAAATACATGTATCGTATATTGAATTATATAATTTAAAAAGAGTTAAAACATACCGGGAGTTTTTTTTATCAGTATACATAGGGATGCGCCATTACCATAGTTACAGTCAAAATGATTGACAGCAATGTATTAAAGCGTTTTTTTTTATGAGTGCACATAGGGATAACTTACCGTTATTAAAAATAATAATTCCAATCAATTCAATGTAATTTATTAAGTACTAAAGCAATTAAAACAAATTTCTTATTTGTTTAAACTTGCATTGTTTGTTTCAATATGATTAACTATTATTAATAATCAATGTAAATTATTCCTATGTTCACTCTTAAAAAAAACGCGGTAATACATTGCTGTCAATCACTTTAACTGTAACTATGGTAATGATACATCCCTATGTATACCGATAAAAAAAACTCCCGGTATTCATCGCTTGTCGTTTAATGTAATAAATTGATTAGGCATTTTCAGTAAGCAACAGAATTAAATATTATGAAAATACAAATAACAAATTTAACAAACGTTCAACAAACTCATAAAGCAATATAATTTAATGGCGATAACATTCAATATTATTATATAAATATTAAATTCCAAATCGGCAAAAAAATTAATGTATTCAACATGGCACCAAATACAGATTTACAGCTTCAGCAGCCGCTATTGTGAAAAATGGAATTTTGGTGTCTAATTAAACAAATAGCTGGATTTTCCAAATATGAAGTTATGAACTTTCGTGTATATTTAGCATTTTTCCAAGTAGATGTCGTACTAAAAAAAGATCAAATTTTTATTCAAGCGCCTAAAACGGTGTATAGTGTTCTTGATTGTAATGAAATTTATCAATTTCACAATTAAAATAAATTATTTTTTTTTTTTTCATTACGATAATAGAATTGCAAAGAAATAGTAAATAACCACTTTCTCAAGCAAACTAAAATAAAAACGGTAACTTCCTACCAATAACAAATATTCATGTTTTTGTGGCATTACGTCACAAGAAGCTATCGTAATGTTACTGCGCCTTGCGGAATCCTCTGCTGTGAAGGCATATAAAGGCGAAAGCACCAAACCTTGCTGTACACCAGCATACAGTACGAGCTAAGTCGAGATAGACACTTCACTTGGAAGTTTACCACATGCGTTTGTGTTGGTAACGAAGCGTTTGTATTGAACAGCTGTTCAACTATTCCCTGTTCCATCTCAGCCTGCTTAGGCCAGGCCCCCTCGGTGTGACGTCACAGAGCACGTAGCGTGTCTGGTGCAAGCAAATTTATTCAGTAGTTATGCATAAATTCGTAACCCTACACGCTTGCAAATTTTGGGTAACTGTACCTTGAGACGTGAAATTATAATGTCGATGTTTAAAATGCGATCGCAGGTAGTTTCATTACTAATGTAATGAAGCACATAATTATCATATTCATACACATATCAGTTATTTCTTAGTAAATAAAGTTTTCAATTTCAACAATTTTTTCGTAGTAAAAATTAAAATTTTACAAAAAAACTCAAATTTTTCTTTTTCGATCATGTCTAGTTTCTACACATTTAAGATAAACAAACACAATTGAAATGGCTTACTAAAACAATAATTTAATTGAAATCGTAGACATTAATGATCTCGAAATAGAAAAAAAAATTTTTTCACATTGTAAAAGTAAAGCATACTCATGTAAAATTTGACGGAAGACGTAGAGAAAAACAATTGCACAGGTTAAAACGTACTAAACTAATGTTGCTAGGCTAGTAGTGAAAAAAAAACAGGTGTAAACCTATATAAAAGAAGAAGAAGAAGACATTAAAGGTGAATTTTACACTGCTAACAGTCTGTAAAGTGTCACTTTTATGCCTAGGTTGTAAAATTATTTTACATAGCAACCGCTCTAAAAATGCATAGTAATTGCCAACAAATGCATAGCAATCGTTTAACAAATACATGGCAGAGTAATTTGATAGCGATAACCTTCAAATTATGTATATAAAATAATCACTAATTAATAATTATTTTAAATCGGCAAAAAAACACAGATTTGCCGCTTCGGCAGCATTCATTGCCTCGGTTTTGCCTCGTTAATGAAACTGCAGCCTCTGCTGTAAATCTGGTATTTTGTGCCTAATTACACAAATAACTATTATTTATTTATTTAATCTGAATAACTCAATATTGTTTGGTGTCATGAAAATTTTATTGATAAATGGAAATTTATTGTCGCATTATTATTTTGTAATAGTCTCAACTCTGAAATAACTGTATGTTTCTGTAAAGTAATATTTTTATTACTATTTTTCAGCGTGTTATCAAAGCGTTTTCAATGAGATTGTGACGCTAATTTGACATGAATACATTTTTAACTGATAAAATGATTACATAAATTTTATGGTAAAGGACTACAATAAGTAATTTCTGAAATGAATTAAAATATGTTTTGGTTACTCGAAATAGTAGTATAGTTTCCATTCTAGTCATTTTAATTTTTTATGGAACGAATAACTTTTTAATTATTTAATTTTCCCCATCAGCTATTAATTAAAATGTAAGCGAAGTTGTAAGCACTTGTTAGTGAAAAGAATTTATATCTCCGAAGCTATATTTCGAAGTACTTACCTATATACCTCTACACATATGATCTAAATACATCTGCTGTTCAGGGTAACATCTGTCCCGCTTCCCGGAGCAAACTGCGGTTGGGGTATACATGACTCTTGTTCTTAGTCATCAGAATTTAAGTGCACAATGAGTACTATTTGTTTTCTTGAATTAGTTTCTTATCAAATGCATATTGAACACAAAACGGAAAATTTTTAAAGTATTAAAATACAAATAATGATGCACATACGTGAAAAGTGACAGTTAAAAGTAAGGTTATGTGAATATGAAGTACCTGCATGTGCATTAGGCCATGTCGCCATGGCTGTGACGTTGCGTATTAAGTTATGGATTACAAGATTACACAATCCTTATTGAACATAGCTGCAGGTACAAGTTTCAATTTATTGAGTTGTAGTAGGTACGGTGTCCATCCAAATAAACGACAACGTCATCACTTTAGTGAAGTCACTAGAAACCAAAATTTACATTTAAAAATAATTTGTATAGTTACTATTTTTTCTAATATGTGTATTTAATAATATGCAGAGAAATACTTAGATATAAATCTCAACTGGTATTTTTGAAATTTTAAGTGGCCTCACTTTCAACTGCTGAGGTTATATGCCGCCTCGGTACCTCGTTTTCGGTGGTGAATCAACGGCACACGGTGTTTACGATTATTTGGTTTACATTTGTCAAGTTTATTTATTAATTTTGTTTTTTTCTCTTGTAATTAAATTACTCTTTCGTATTTTTTATTCATTTAGTTCAGTTAGTTAAACCCACTCATCATTTTATAATTCGTTTCACTTGCTCATAGAATCGTAAGCAAACACGGCGTAATTATTCTAGTGATATTTTCTGTATGACGTGAATCGTTTGTTTGGATCAAAGTTTCAGTGAGAAGCCGTAAGTTGTATATTGTGTTATGATTATACAATTTATATGGTAGTGTTATTGCATTTGTAAGTCATCAGATGTACGTAACCTACTGTAAACAATTTTAAATTTCGTTTTATTTTGGCATGGTATATAGGTCAAAAATTGTGCGATTAATTTTGAAAATACTCAATCAATTATCAAACTGTGTAAATAAAAACCCATATTTAAATTAAATTATTCATTTCAAATAATATTTAAATATAATTAATATTCATTGTAAGCTAAAAATAATATGGAAATCATGGTATTTATAACAAAAATGTGACAAATACCTTTGTTTTTATAATATGTTTTTCGGTTATTGCTAAATGTTGCAGAATTATATTGAAATGTTGTGTTTAGTTTTGTGAAAACAAAAATATATTATTTTAAGATATAATAATAATCATCCTGTTTGTTTTTAACTTATCAAGATTAGTAATATTATTGTAAAATGTTGTTTTTCTAAAGTAGTCACTCGTATTTGTGACTTCTGTGAGCGGATCAACTTTACAGAAACATTGCGAATTTATGTCACAAAACCTGTTCCGTCAATTGATACCTGAATTTTAATTAACATTATTAAACCCGTTATAAAGGCTTCTCGTTCGAATCCGTTAGCCACATTGTTTGATGTTTTCAGTTTTTAAGAATTGAGGTGTACAAAAATAAACACACTGTTTTTATAAATACTCGAAGTTCAATAGTAGACTATTTTTGCTCCAACCCAGATACCAGTGAAATATTTCTAGCAGCGTTTTCTGTTTGCTAAATACAGTCATAGAGATAATCGATATTTGCATGCAGTAATGGAATTGATACTCCAATTTGGAAATGACAGGTACGAATTGAAACTTGAATTATTTATTATTGTGCATTAGATTCGTCATAATTTTAGTTAACATCATTATCGGGGTACTGCAGTTTGCTGCAAATGAGATATATATGTGAATTTTAATTTAGTTTCGCTGTTCTCATTATGAATTTTCAATATGCAAAATACAAATTAATACTTTTAAAATTGATTCTTTGAATAATGAAAATATTTTAAATTAATTCAAAAAAATATTTTTATATTTTTATTTATTTTTGTATAATTATCTCAAAAATGGTAGAATCGATTTAGACAACTTCTTTTGTATATCATTAAGTATCTTTCCTGTTAGAGGCTTAAGTCGCCATTCTTAAAAACGGTGACCTAGTATTTCAGAAATAGCAATTTTCGCGAAATTATCTTCGATTGAAATGAACAAATTTTAATCCAATATCTTGGAACAAAATGGCCGTCAAGTATCTCAATATCTGCAAAAAAAAAGTAAATATGCTATACATATCTTTGGCTGGGTAATAAATATTTATTTACCATTTAAAATCAAATTGGCGGTGATCTTTAGAGTTGTTCTTGTGCACAGTGTAAATAAATAAAAATAAATATATCATGACGCCATTATAGACGTGGCACTGTGCTTAGAGCAGATCTCGGTTTATGATGTTTGCTGACCATGAAGTGCGGTAACCAGCTATCAAATCACAGTCCCTCTAGATACTAGTGGGGCTGGAGATATAGGGGTTGAAAATTTGTTGACTGTGGGGATAAAACTAATTACATACCTCATCCTTTAGTTAACTTATTCCATTTACATAGTATTATCAATAAATATAAATTATTTAATAGAATTGAAATGTTTTCTTGGTTAGTTACATAAACGAAAAAAAAAAAAAGAACAGTAAAATTTACTGAACTATTCGGTGGACGGGGGTGTTTTTATTTTCTTAATTGTTATATCATATATCCTCAGTTTTAGTGATGCGTTTTGAAAAATTCTGCGCTACTTTATGGAAATGTCAATAGCCTTTTTAATTTGACTCTTGCGGTTCCCCTTCCATTCACAACTTTGGTGGTCGTTACATGAAGCCTGGTAACCTAACTTCACGAGCAAAAATATGTAATATAAGCTTGATTTACATTATATTTTTTTCGCTCAGATTCTAGTTCGAGTTTCATGTTTCATGCGAAAAGTTCCTAGCCAGTTCACATCCTATCAGAAATATTGGTTTTTCATACTAGTTTCAAATATAGAAATATGCATCTAGCCCTATTTTTCAATTCAAGTTTCATAATAGATTCGGCTTGCGCATACTACTAAATCAGGTATACTAACCTTTTTATTTTTACACGCACAATCTGTTGACGTTTTTTTATTTTGTGTTTAATAATTGTCCTTTCTTTTAATATATTTTTTATGTTATAAGTAGTTTAAATCATTTAACCTCAATGTGCAAAATACAGTAATTCAATTTCAGTTGTAAAGTTTGCCAACTTAATCTATTTCGGAAAACGTCGAATTTACTCGATTTCGGATGAATAGTTTTAAAATAAATTATGTACCTAAATCGAAGGAGAATCGAACCAGAAATCTAGTAATGAATCTAGTAAAAACAAGCTTTACCGAGATATGCTTTTGGTAGTAAATTTTCACACCCAAACTGGGTACGTTGCGAATGATATATTTATTTTTACTTTAAACAATCACAAAAGATGATTCATAAGTTTGGTTTATAATATGATAGCTGTGTCGCCAGCTGCTGCTTGTACAGATAATACACTATCCAATAACAACAATGTCCTATTTCCTTATAACTTCAGGGCGACCTCTGGCGGTAACAAAACAATAATTGAATAGAACCCGCCCTCGCTAGTAACCCAAGATGTTTCCAATAATAAAAGAAAATGCTCCAGGTGTATGCCTGGGTGACCATTGCCGTAGAATTAAGGGATTTTGTAAATTTATGTTGTACGTGATTTCATAACTTGTTCATAATTTCGAATTGACTCATACTACGCTTTCGTACGCGAAAATCGGACAACAAATTTCATTTTATTACTGCGGGCAAAAATCAATATCGGTGGAAGGGAATTCAGTCCATATGTTGAGTAGATAATACATGATAGGAATAATTGATTTGTTATCAGTTATCGGAAAAGATACTGTTTTACCAGAACTATTAAGTAAATTAAACGCCGTTTTTAATAAATCATTAAGAGATAAAACACTCATCTAACAAAAGGATTTGTCACTTCGAGGACTGAAATCGATTTTTATGCTGATTACAAATTCTTATTCCCCACCCTAATGTGTCAACAATAATATATTAAAGAATGAGTTTCGCAAAGTAACCCTTTATGCTTCTTAAGTTTTACAAAGGACGAGAGCGTTTTTATTTATATTTTCATAAAATTTAATTCAATTCCATTGTGCATTAACTCGTTTTAAAATTATTAATTCGTATGGAAGGTGCAAAGTAAAAGTGACATTTTACAGACTGAACTGTCAAAGAAATTCCACTTTTACTGTCAATCGGCAAGAAATGTTTAATTAGTTCATTTTTTGTCCAGCTGACAGTATTTTAATCTAATGAAAAATTGTTAACGTAATAATAACTGTAATACAGTCGATAGCGTTTTGACATGTATAATTAAGGTCAAGAATCGCATGCAAATAAATTTTTTTTATACTTTGCGTATGTTAAATTGAAAACAATCTACTCCGAGTTCCATTATTTGTATAAAAAATCATCGTTTTAATAATATTACCTACCTACCTCAATTATCTAATCTGTGTTTTTATCGAAAGATTGAAACTGGAAAAAGTTGTAAATAAACAAAAAAAGATTATGAAACAAGACAAAGAAACATTACGAGAAATTTCAGCCAACCATCAGCAATGAAATCCAACTTTAGAAATTTCGATTATCTCGGAATAAACTAATGTCTAGTGAAAGTGATGAATTCTGGACAAACGAGTAGATTTGAAGTCGCAGTTCGAAGTTGGATCACTTTCTAGTGATCCACGGTGATCAGGGAAGGACTCACACCCCGCCCCGCCCCGCGATTTGCCGCTTCCTTCCGCTAGCGGTGCGTGTAACGGTAACTGCTTATTACCATCGACGTGACCACGCTAGCTTCGCCTAACTGTTGTTCACATCACGGCACGTTTATGTTTTACATATGGGAGATGGATATCGTTCTTAAATTCACATATTTGTACACGGGGATCTGGTACCGTGAAATTGTCATTTTTAAACCGTACATGTATTTGACCTTGCTTTTAAAATTGCAAATGAATTTCTTTCTCTATTATCTATATTTTGATTTTTGATTGACTTTTGCTCTGTTATCTTTTTATAAATAAAATAAATATTTTTGAGCGTGAAGTGTTGCCGTTAAGTCACGGCCCCAAAGATATTTATGGAGCTGGCAACAAAGGAGCAAATGGGATTTGAACTGAGGATTACATGTTCAAAAGTCTGCTGCGATACCACGGAGCTATTACCCCATTTTTAATTGAAACATTTTTCTCTAATATCATTTGAAGCCTTATGGCTGGTTTATCTTGTATTTAATTTACAAATTTAGATTTTAAATTTACAATTTACCATCTTTTTTTTTAATGAATTTATTAAATTTATAATCTACCAATTGAAATTAAATTTAGATTTGTGACATACGTATTTAACAAGAACAAAAATAACTTACTTTTCACTCTGCATCCAAGTTACAACAATATTTAATGATCACAAATAAATCACTTTAACTGATAAAATTGACTCATTTTACTGATACCGCAGTTGGCTTTGTTTCCCAGTGAAGCGGTGACTGGTTGGATTTAGAAATTAAGATTTAGAGACTATTAAATATGGTGATATTTTAGGTGTTAATATTAAATCTTTAAATTTGTAAAACCGGTATCAGGTATTTATTTATACGTAGATATTTTATATATTTTAAATTAAATTTCTAAATCTAAATTTGAAATTTGTAAATTAAAGCCAGTATAGATTAGTCAATAGCCATTGAAAAATTAAAGAAGTAAATAGTAGTAGATCTTGAGTTTATTATTGTGCCCATTTAACGCAGTTACCAGCCGTCAAATTATTTATACAAAAATGTTAATGAAGAGCTATTTAAACCAGAATGATAATTTTCATTTCTACCATGTGTTTATGACTAATAATTAATTAAAATTAAAATTATCTCTATCGTTATAAATGTATTAAATGTATGGTATACTAATGAATTATTCAAAATAATATATTAATTGTATTTGTAATTTAAATAAATTGAACAGTTCAAATATTCAAATTATAAATAATAGTGAATATGCTAAAGCAGCCTAATAATTATTATTTATTATTTAAATTCAGATCTTAAATATTGGTGTTACACTGCTGGAAGAAAATAGGACATTTTTTGCAAATGCCGTTAAATTTTAATAAAAAATAGTCTATGAAAAGTTTGGCCAATAAAATGAAAGTATAATAATCAGGAAAAAACATTTTAATAATTAAACCTAAACTAGCCAAACTCGTGGGTTCGAATCCCTATGAAGAGTATGGTCGTTTGCGTTCACATAACTTCGCAATCATCCACTCATAAAACGGCGTATGACCAATAGTAGTTAATCTACTTACCATTTTCATGTATATTAAAAAAATAAAGAAGAAGAAATAAAAAACCTAAACTAATCAAGTTAAAGAGGAAACTTGTACAAAATATAAACAAAACAATGAAACAAGTCTAGCAGATATTAAATAATTTTTATTTTTTACTTATTATGGTTACATATTGCATATTTCGTGAAAATAGTGTGGAATAACTACGTGCAATACTCTTGGAAAACTGTTGTTTAACTTTTCTACTTATTAGATACTATAAAATTCCCCAAAGTGGCAGACAGGCTGTGTTCCAGAGAAAAACTACATAAATCATAATTTACATCGCGTAACCCTGAAATTTGTGACGCATAAATACCAAGAATTCTACACGAGCGTTGCTATCTGGCAAGCAAGCACTCGGTGTGAAAATACGTAATTCGTTCGATAATAATTAAAGACAAATTTCATCGTTCGGCGACCTCTCGCAGTCTCGCGCTCACCAGGGCCGTATTAAGGGGTTGCTGACATTTACGTTCGTTCTGAGCATTTTCGACTGATCTACAGTTCGTGCGGATTCCATTCCTAATAACTTGTTACTTGTTATAAATATGGAGTGTAAAATTAATGATGATGAAGGTATATGTATGTGAGTATAACTTCTAAAGGCCGTTTGTGCGTAACGCGGTGTGCTACGCAGCTTTTTTACGGCAATTAGCTACATGTTGCCGAATCTCCTGGGTTTCGACAACTTTCTATTGGCAACTTGTTTGAGCGCATGCGCTAGTTTACTAATTTTAAATTTGTCAAAATACATATCTTTCGGTTTTCTGTTTATGTTTTGTGGTTACAGCTATAAATATAACATTTTGATTTTAAAATGCTCCTAACAAACAGAAAGTATTAATTATCACTTTAACTTTAACTAGTTTTTTATGATTTTAAATAAAAAATTAAATAAGTCGTACTAGTAATTATTAAAAATTAGAAGATGTGATACGATCTTATATATTGTATGTTTAAGAGGTAGGTAAGTTTGTTGATATGGTTTTCTATAATGATCATGTAAATAGTTTTTAGCCCTGAAAAATATAGTTCAAAATTTTGATATCAATTTTATGGAAATTTACTTGTAAAGTACAGGTTATAATCACCTGAAATCTGACAAACATGCTCTACAAATTAGACGTCACATCAATTAATTTGAGTTCAAATTGAATTGTACAGTTTGTTTAGTTTACTTATTTATAATTTTTTCTTTAAATTCAACTATTATTAGGACTTTTGGAGTTCAATTACTCATCAAATTCTAGTCTCCTTATTCTATGACCTGAAATCAGTTTTGGTTTCCAGAACGACTGTACTATTCTTCCCTATACGCGGTTTTCGTTTTTCGTCGACCAATTATCTTCAATCTGTTTAAATTATCTATGTACGTCTTTTATGCTTTTCTCAAAAAATCTAATATTCCATTAAATACGTAGTTAATTAATAATAAAACATTTGTTTTTTACTTCTATAAAACAATCAGCAAATGTTGTATTTAATAATAACATGAGGGATATTTGCCGCAGGGCAAATTTCCTATGCATTTGACTAGGTTATATGATAATAATGGGGTCATAAACCTTTTTTCGTTTTATTTTTTTTCTGTAAATTTGAGTAAAGTTATGAATGTAGATACTAATTTTAATATTAAAAGGCATGTAGTTATAAAGATATGAATTTTTGAAATGGGCATCTCATTTCAAATTTTTCGCTCGTGACGTCACCATATTATACTACTACAAAACACGCTCTAGCGGAGAAAGAGGAACTACACCTACTGTCAAATTGACTGTTATCAGGCATTGTTATTTACTGAGAGGTTTTTACAAATATAGTTTATTCACATTACCTGGGCAAATTAATATAACAGATATAATAAACATATGTTTAATTTGAAAATCGTTGTTAACTGCAACATATGACTTGAGATGACAGGTGTGATAATGAGACTACCGACATTACCGACAAGCGACAAGATATAGTACAACAAAGCATTTTGTTTTAACACGTCCCAAACTCTTTGACTAGAAATGTTATAATTAACGAATATCTAATTTAATTTATCGGAGTATTCATCTTTATAATAATAAGTAATTATTACAACACTGAAAAGCAAGTTTTTATTTGTAATCAACACCTCTTTCGCCTTGTCATGCTTTAAATTCTCTTACATGATGACATCACGATTTTGCAACCGCGAGACTTCAGAAAGGAAATTATGAATGAAAAGTTGAAAAATTATAAGATATATTGAATAATATGTGACTAAAATGATCTAAATTTTTATAATTTGTAAAAAAACACAACTTTTTTTTAAAAGTGTATGACCCCATTGTTGTTTTATTAAATCTTCATAGAATTTCTAGTGGCTTGTATCTTTTCAATATGTGTCTCAACTATTATCTAGCAGATTTAAGGCACTAAATTTATGCGATTCATTCTTTTTTAATCATTGTTTTACATATTTTAAATGGTACCCGCTGAATCAATATTTAAAATTTTAATCTAAATGAGCTTTTGTGTGAAAATACCTAATTTGAAAGTTTGTCCAGGAAGGATTTTCACTTATAAATATAATTTAAAATAGAAAGGTATCTACATGACGTACAAAAAGGTGTAAATAGTAAATAATAGTAAAAATCATGAGATCATCAGAATGATACACCCAAAACAGATATAGTCAGAACGATGTAACTTGATGAGTTAAAGTAAAAGATTAAATTTATTTATCAGGGGTGCGAAGTAGATAATTGTCTTATACACAAGTAAATAGGATGAAAACATACGATTGGGATTTTGGGACGATTTGGGTTAGACCACGCACATCGTCGTGCCGCCAGTCTGGGTCGAACGAACGTTGAACGCTGAACGTGATGCTGCTGTTTCGGTTACGGGGTTCAGACAGAATTTCGAGGGAGCGATCGATCAGTGGCCTCTGTTACTGTTACGATATGTTTGCGGGTGTGGGGCGGACAAAATTGATTATTTAGTTGAGGGTTGTGAAGTATTTGACACTTTCGATGTTTCAATATCTTATATGGTTTTTTTTTTCTTTAGAGAAACCCAGACTAGTAGCAAAAAATATGTCTGCGAATTTATATATAAATTTTTATAGAAGATAGAAGTTTCTGTATTTTTAGACTTGCTAGATTAATTTTAAAAATTTCGTAACCCACAGGTAAATTTTCTCTTTTTTTTTTAAGTTTATGGATTATTATTATTTTTGTTTTTGTTACATTTATACATGTAATTAGGAATAATATATGTAATTAAGTTTGTTACTATGATGTTTATAAGTTATTATGTATAGCTAAAAGCTATATATACGTTATTATTATTAATAATTATTTGATAAAACCATTTAAAACTTATGTCAATACTTTCTAGCATTTTACCACTACGAATGATGAAGTAATCAATAAAAATAAATAAATGCCGATCTCGGTGGCGTAGTGGCCCGCACGCCAGGGGTCGTGGGTTTAAATCCCACTGAAGAGCATGGTCGTTTGTGTTCACATAAACTCATAATCATCCACTCATGAGGCGGCATATGACCAAAGTAATTAGTTCGCTTCTCATTTTTATATTAAAAAAAAATACGTGCCATTTCTGCATTTATAGATGTGATGCAGATCTCGGTGTTCGAAATATATTTATGCTTGAAATGCGGTTACCGGCCGTCATATTACAACCCAGAAAGAAAGGGGGTCGGGGGTAAAGGGGTCATAATAAAATAACAAAATTGGCCAAACATGGAAAAATATTATGTAATACAATATTTGATTAGATTTTTTCCATTTATTCATATTTGTTCTGTGTTTACGATTTTATTTCAAAATGAATATTTTAAAGTATTATCTTAGCTACTTAAATGTGTTAGATAACTCAGCACTAAAACGTAGCGATACATTTCATTACAAAAAATAAAAACTTCACTTCCAACGCCTTCTCAAATGTTTTATATTCCAGTTGAACTAGATAAAGAGGAACAAAAACCTGCTAACATAAATAATTAAATTCAATTCATGTTAAAGTTTTTCACAGATTAAAAAAACTAGCTGTTCGGAAGTTTCGACTTTAAACGAGCGTTAATAGATTGTTCATATGTAGAGACAGAGTGCGAACTATTTCCTACACTGCAATTTACACAACTCACAATAAATGTCGTTCGTTAGCTAACTCCGCGACCGTAGTGGTGGTGGTGACGAGTGCTCCACTGCACTTTCACCGGGCGCTCTGCCCCACATTTCGACGCATTCGCGCGCAATTGCGTTACGTTTACATGCACTCACACCTTGGCATATAAAAATTCAGATTTAAATGCAACAATAACACGTTCATTTCTCTTCTCATTACGTATTAGCTCTCCAGATTTGTCCTCCTAATGATGTAATATATAATCTATTTTACGTCTTTAACCTACTTACTAGAAACAGGAGCATTGCAATCATGGTTCAGATAAACCAAATCTCTACTGAAAGTTAAAGTGTGTACACAGTCCCAAAAGACTATATGCAACTAGATGAGAATGAATAATAATCATAATTAAACGCAACATTCGCTATGTTGGTTTCGTATTTGCTCTCGCTTTCTAGCACTGGTAATGAATAAAGTATCGTACTTTTGAAAATTAATTTATTTAGTATTAAATTTTGGTGTTAAAGCATTTGTGATACACATATGATCTCATCGTTATTTGTGCTAAAATGTTAAAGGTTAATTGTTTTGATAAAAAGGCACAAAAATATGTGGCCTTGAAGTATTTTACAATATCGCATAAATATTATTCAGTTTGAAAACACCAAAAGAGATACAATATATAATTAATAATAAAAATTCAGGAAAATATGAAAATAAATACAGGGGGAAATCTGAGAATGCAAAAGGAAAGATCGTAAATATCTTTCAAACTTTTTATTAAATGTTTCAGTATCAATAAAGGTATTTAAAATGATTAATGGAAATCGTACTTGAAGTTTAATTAATTTTTGTAATAGAACTGTTTTTTAAAGTAAAAATATTCATTTAGAACTAAAATGAGTTGTCAGAATATCAGTTCTTGGTATAAAATCATTTGGGTTCATACAAGGTCAAATCTTACATTTATCTGTATCCTTATCCTTACATATTATTTTATAGAGAACAAAATTTATTATAATGTGAAGGTAAATGTAGTGATATCTTAACATATAAATGAATATGTGATAATAAATTAATATAATCGCCAACAACCTTCAAAAAAATTCTAGTGCTCGTTTATTTTTACGTCCAGTCAATGTACTGAACTGTGTTAGAGGTCATCATTGCATTCGAAATAAAATCACATCGCATTTAAAAATATATCTATTTGTTTTCGATTGTTTAGAAACTTGTTTTCTTTGTTACCACGTACTGTCAAACACGCTTGCGCACTGTGGACAGAGATAGAGAAATCAGGGTGTACGTGCAAGTAAGAGAGAAGAAAAAGCACAGCCAGACGGTTTCACTTGTTTATGTAGTTTGGTGAAAGGTTCTCAGTTCTCGTACGAAATACAATTTATGTAAACGTTTCCCCTCGCTCCACGCCCCTTTCCCGAGTGGCGGATTGTGGTTTCTCTGGACTTTGTTGCTGTTGCCTTGTCTTCCCGTTCGTTTTTGATTTGTTTAACATGCGATGCACAGAATTATGTATTTGTAGAAAAAAAAAAGATTATTATCGCTAAGTACTGTTACAAAAATAAAATAAAAAATAGTAAAACGTTAAAATAATTTATCCGATTTTTATTTCAATTATTCAAAGCTCAAGTTGGTATTCCCCAATTGTATTAAATTTTGGTAAACAAAATATTTAATAGTGAATTTACATAATTCGTCTTATGTTTAACTTATGGCTTTAACGGAATCATAAGTTAGTTGACTATGTTTTTTTTTAAGACTACACTTTTTTAAACTAAGTGTAACTCTTTTTAAAAGTTTTATTTACTAAAAGATCGTTTTTATATCTCCTAAATTCATTTGGGAGATTACATGTTATTAGCAAAAGTGTATTGAAATTTTAATTACTTTGCAGTTACCCATAAAAGTTTTGAAATATTAAGTTATATTATAAAGTAGGTTTTGAATGTAAATTAGAAAATATTGAAATAAATACAACAAGTACTACTCACTAGTAGCAAATAGTGATTTGTTCTGGAAATCTCTTAATGAATCAAATAGATTCACTAGAAAGAAAAACAAATTAAAACAACCAACGATCGAATATTTACTAATAAAATATGGACGCTGAACTGTGAAAGTATATTCGTGATGAAAATATATTTGTTTAATAAAAGCAATTTAGATAATGAAGAATAATTTAAATATTTATTTTTTAATAAATTTAATGAGGTTAAAGAAATTACTTTTATTTAACCTACAAAGCATGTGTTTTCTTTATTTAATTTGTTGATTTTTATTCTATAATTTTAAAACAATCTTCCGTTGTACCAATTTGTTACCTGAAGAATGTATCATAAACAACAAATTAATAATTACTTTTTCAATCAAAAGTAAAATGAGAAAACATAATTAAACCGTTATAATCGAGACACAAATTCGACATTCATTCCTCAGCCCGCATAATGAAATCAAAGCAAATATCCCATAAATCGCTGTGTTGTGACCAATCGTAAGATTGGATTCTTTAAAGCGTCTTACTTGGACGCTATCGCCATTTTGCTTTGTGTGCAGTTTCTAACCTAGGATCAAAATTCATATAGAGTTAATTGTTCAATGTAAAGAGATTTAATTAATTGTTTCAGTATTCAATAAAATTATTATTTACAACTGATTTCATTTTCGTAAATTTGTTCCACAGTTGTGTCATGTTTTGACAGTTAATTAAGCGTAACTTGTACATAACCACAGAACATAAAATATTGTAAAACTGTATTCAATACATCAAACGACTGTTTGAAATTTATAATTTTAAAATTAAATAAAACAATCTTTGCTGTAACAGTATTGAATAAATTCCAACAAATTCAAACAATTCAATAATTTGTATCAATGTTGTAAACTGTCCTAAATAATAAATTCACTCAGTTTTTTGGATGTATTTCTCGTATACAGTAAGTTCACCATTGGAATGTAGAGAACTGATTTCAGTCAAATTATATAAATACCAGGTTTATTGTTCATTCTATGCAGTTATTTGAAACATTACCGAATTTTATTTTTCAAATTTTTCTTTAAATTAAAATGATTACATATCTACAGTATAAGTTTTTTTATCGGGTGTTCCATTTCGGCGTAATCATATACAACTTTATATTGTTTAATAGAACACATAGGTATATCTTTGCAAATTTATAAAGATGTTTTTTCTTTTTAAAACAGTTTTAGAATGAATTGAACAATTAGATTAGTTCCTGTTAAATTTTTAATAATTATTAATATTTATTTTTTTCATTTTGTTTATCAACTTATTGATTCTTTAATAATACAAATATGAATAGTACCTGTATTTGATCGTATGTGGACTAGAATCAGTTTTAACGAAAAACAAAAATATCTTTAAAGTTGTGTAAAAATATATAAAATGTTCCATTAAAAAATATAAAATTGCGCGTACATAGAACATCTGAATAAAAACATATACTACATGTATGTGGTCATTTTAATTTAAAATAATCTTTGTTCGAAAAAAATTCGGTAATATTTAAACTAGTCGAGTAAATAATAATAAAAAAAAACTGATGGTCCACCCGGTGTATTAATAAATACATTTCTTTGTACCAAATACATAAGTCAGTAACCAAGGGAAACAGTGAGTTTAGCTTTCTTCAAACAACGTTACCGAAGTTTGTTAAAAGTTGAAATGGTGTATTTGGCATAAAATCAAAGTAACGCTGGCCCCAGGTATTAATAAAACTTGCGTTAGTCGGCGCGTGCTGTCCGTAATATCGTAACGAGTGTAGCTTAACGTTTACCTGGCGGTCGGTAGGTCGGCTCGGGCCGTTCGTTCGCTACCTTGCAAGGTTGTTCGTTCCACGAGCACGAGGTGAAAGTATGTGACGTCACCGAACGTAAGGACGACGGGACGGCAACCGGCAACGAACGCCTCACGGCGTTTGCCATTCTATTGTGCCGCAGAGGGTTTGTAATTGACCGAAAATTTATATACCTCCTAGTTATAAAGAAACGAATTACTGCTATTTATCCTACTGCTCTTAGAGTTATTTGTTAAATGTCATGAAATGTAAAGAAATGGGATCCACTATTGTAACAATTTAATATAAAATCTAGCTAAAACTAAAACATTATGACAGAAGCGATCAAAAGTTTTAAATATCTTATTTACATCTCAATTGACGACATTCTCATTTTTCTAATCTAATAATCTAATCTAATATTTGTTAAATGTTATGAAATGTAAAGAAATGTGATCCACTATTGTAACAATTTAATATAAAATCTAGACAAACTAAAACATGACAGAAACGATCAAAAGTTTTAAACATCTTATTTACATCTCAATTAACGACATTCTCATTTTTCTAATCTATTCTACATTCTTGCTACTGTTAAATCTTCTTTCTTAGTCTAAAAACTGTTTCCCTTGTTGATATATTTCTTTACTTAAATTATCGTAAACAACATTTTCTATTATTGTGTGCATTTATTTATTTCCACTAATATATAATAATACTAGAACGCTAACTGACTTTGAAAATGCAAGCAAACGGGGCTTATTTTGTAACTTACCTATTAATTTTTAGCAGCCCGTTAAAATTTTTAACCAATGAAAATATATGTGTCAAATGAAATTTTCAATTTTTATTCAGTAACGTCTGTTATCATTGGTTAAAATTTTTTAACAGGTCGTTAAAAATTAATAGTTAAGTTATAGAATAGGTCCCATTGTCCGCCTAGAAAATTGATAATAAATGTAACGGAATTAACTGTCAATGATTTTGAAATTAACTATTATGTAGATAAATTTAAAGAAATTTTCCAATAATTGCACAATACACTGAAATATTATTTATCACTTTTGGACAAGACTGTGTAACATGTTTTTACATTATAATCGCTCAACAAACGCATAGCAATCGGTCTACAAACAAATTTAAGAAGTAAGACAAAGAAGGGTATCCCTGCGACATTTATCGGTTTTAGGCTCGTTTTTCGCTTTCATAAAAGCCTATAAGTCAGCGTTTTAATATTACTATATATTTCAGTATTCATTTCATATATTGTATAACAGGAAATAATTTTCAATTACATTGGATTCCAAACCACTCTGACTCAGTTACATGCTTGCTTATATATTACAGTGAGGAAGAATTGAACCCAAAGCGAGCGTTTCCGATTGTTTATTCCTGTATATGTAACATTTCCAAAGTTAATATCTTGTTCAGGTTCTGCTCCGTGGCTAGTATCGTAGTATCCCAGTATCTTCAAAATCAAAAGAGTGCTTCTCTCTTTGACTGTTCAACTAGGGCACACATTTGGTTTATCATAATTCCTCTTATGGTCTTTCAATCTAGTGTTCAGGTCTCTTTTAGTTTGTCCTATGTATACGCGTTCGCAGTTTTTTTTTTGAAATTTTGTAGATGATGTTAGATCTTTGTATTGTGTCAATGCTCAAACCGGTATTCAAAATCTCAGCTCCATTTATTCAGGAATTTTAGCCAAACACTATGGCCAATTATTGTTGTTATTAGTTATATTAGTTATTATTTTATTGTTTAATCTTGTAGTTTTGTCCGTCAAGTTCTTGATTGGCTGATGAGTGGTTCTATGATTCTTTGGACGATTACTTAGCTAGAAAATCCTTGTATAAGTCTGTTAGTCGATGACTAAGTAACATTTATGTGTGTGTATTTTACTTAATTACAGACAGACAGATTTCTGTAAAATAATTTTTTACATGATATTCTTTAAGTTTTAATAACCAATTATGTAAATCTACTTACCATGCTATTTGTACGATTTATTTATTGATTGTTTGTTTGTATCAGCATCCTGATGCAGACTGATTTGCAGTCGAAACGTTGGTGTTTTATTGGATTTTATTAAATTTACTGCTTTTCCAACATCTTGCTTTTTATTAATTTTAATGTTTCATAGTTGTGAATGTAAGGATTGTATGCTGTGATTACCATGAAACTATTATGTGAAAGCGAATAAAATAAGTTGATTGGCAACCAGATAATTGTTGTAAATTCTTGTAGAACACACAATTATCGGAGATAGTATAAGATTGTGTGGTTAGGTAACTAGTTAGTTTCAAATTTCAATCTCCGTCTGGCAATGTTCCGAAAACGAAAAATATTTACGCAAAGAATTTCACCTGAAGTTCACGCTCCACTTCTAGCCCTAATTGTTCTGGTATGTCTGGCAGAATCTGTGCACGTACTACTCAAAATACTTTATTTAATATTTTATAATTACTTTCAAAATTTGTTCAATGCAGTGTCTCTGAGCTTGCCGCTAATCTACTAATGGATTATATTGAATTGAATATTTGGCAATGTAATCATCCAATTTAATTCGAAACTGCGGGACAGAAACCTTTGAAATAGCTTTTTATTACATATCACCCCACACTACTCCAAACTATTCAAACGTTGTTTTTGCTATAATTGTGCATTTATTCACAACCAGGTTCCAGGCGAATTTAAAGATCTCAAGTTTTTGTGATCCCATTCATATTTACAATGTGTTTGTAGAAAGATGTTCATTAAATTTAGTGATAGAAGAGAAACTGAGATAATCTACAACTGTTTTATTTATATAAATGCCAGTATAAATATGATTGCATTTATGTTATGTTTCAAATGTGCTTTATCAATACATGTACCATGGTTTGAGTTTAAGAACAATCTACGGCTAAACTTCTGCTTAATAAAAAGAATTTATTATTTCGTAGTTTACCGTATTTGTTTCCTGTGTATCACGTTTTTCTCAAATGTTAAAAATTAAAATAAACATAGACGTTCATACGGTCATACGAATACTTATGCTTATAAATTAGTTAGTTGATGTTAGTAAGGTGTTATTTTATTGCGACTAAAATTTAAGTTGTCGAACTTGTGCTATTTATTTAAATATTTATATTTTTATTCTGTTGCTGAGCTGTTACGGTCTCCTACAGAATAATTTTGTATAGCATTTATAAATGCACAGTAGATTTTCCGCGTAAGAATTTGAAAATACTGGGCATCTATTTTTATTCTTAACAATAACTGCTGACATATGATGGCGTCTTGCAAGGTTGTTAAATTTATTAGCAGAAAGAAATTTTTACAAGTAAATATGTAGACTTCGATATAATATGAGCACTGGATATCGTGAATATCCGGCTAACATAATAGTTGTTTACGATATAAATGTTGTAATATAGTACAATAAATATATCGTTCATTTTATATAATGTGTTAAATTTAATAATAAATAAATATTTCATCACGCCTTGGCCTTTTACTCATTTTGGGTATGGTACTGTACTTTTGCAGATCTCGTTAAGTGATATATTTTTGCGCATGACATGCAGTTACCAGCCGTCGAGTCATGTTCCCCAAAGGCGTTAGTGGAGGAAGCATCACAAGGGTAAACGATTGCAATTGTCGGCTGCGGAATTCGAACTGATGTGTTAGTGCGAAGCTA